>JABVXV010000078.1:92635-187389 GCA_013365325.1 Dipetalonema caudispina
TGATTACTCTCTGCAATGATTCGAATATTTATCTTGATCATGTCGTGCAACAAATTGAATATGATGAAAGAAGTTCGTCTTTTTCCTTAATTATTATTTGATTAGACTTTACCTTCTATTAAGCATTGATCATAATTTTAGCTTTGAAAATTTTAAAATTCTTAGGTGCGAAACAATTTTCTTTTTATTTTGAGACAAAGTTTAATTAGAAATAATTTTGAACTAACTTTGATGAAAATATTATTAAGTTTTGCAATTTCTGCCTCTTTTTTTTATTAAATGAGTATTTGAGATTTTTGAAAATTTAAATTATGGAAATTCTTATTTACCTTATGTGCTATTTACCTGTTAGACCTATATATATCTGTTTGCATTTCAGAAGTGAATGTAAAATGTTTGGTTAATGGTACCCGTGAGGTAATTTTCAATGGTGATTGTGTATTATGTACTTTACCGCTCGGTGTTCTTAAACGATCAATTCGAAATCGCAGTAATGCTCCATCATTTCATCCCGAGTTACCACGCTGGAAAATTGATGCGATCAATTCACTTGGTTTTGGAAATGTTAACAAGGTGAAGGATTATTTAATTTTTCAATTTACTTCGAGGATTATACCTTTCAAATTCACCGATACTATTATAACCAAAGCTTAATTAAGTTCATTATTCAAATTTTTAAATTTTTTGATTTTAGATTATGCTGTTTTTCGAGAAACCATTCTGGGAGAATACGCGTGTTTTCGGGCAAATATCAGATACAATGTCAGTAATTATTTATATTAATTATTTAAGTTATTGATTAATATGTCTAAAGGAGGTATAATATATATTATCATCTAAATTCTATTCATCATTCATCTCATTTAAAATATATCATAATTACAATCAACATTTTATTTACAGGTGTGCAACCAGCCGCGGTGAAATGTTCATGTTTCAAGCTCATCGTGATAAACCAATTCTGATTGCACTTGTATCGGGTGATTCAGCTAATGCTCTCGAAGAAGCACCGGGTGATATCATCGTTTATAAAATTATGAATTTCCTTTCTGCTGTTTTTGGTCCAGCATGTCCAAAAGAGGTATGATATATTTGTGATTTCTGTATGAAAAATCAATCAATAATGCTATTCTTCAACATTACATATTATTTTTAAGATAAGCAATTCGTATGACGATGAATTCTATACATAAAGCCTAACATTAAAACAATCTGAATTCATTTGAAAATATATATGAGAAATATTTAAGATAATGCATAAATGGAAGATAAAATATTGTTGAGAATAGTATTAATTGATTTCTGATAGTGGAATATTATATTTTTTAAAATTTTATAATTTACATTTTAAAGTTTGTTTGTTTGTTTTTTTTTTCTAAAACATTTCGTTTCTTTTTTTCTCTTTTTCTAAATGTCATCTTTGAAATTTTAAAATATTCTTATTTTTATTTTTTTCTTTTTCTTTTCTTTTTTTTTTTTTTTAGCCAGCAGATGTAATTATAACACGTTGGAGAGCAGATCGTTTTTCATGTGGTGCTTTCAGTTATGTTTCATCAAATTGCACATGTATGTTCACATTAGAAATTTTTATTTGAAAAAAATTTTTTTTAGTATAAAATATTAGAAGATGAAATTAATTAATTAACTAAGTTTGAACATTGATTATTTGTACAGATTTTTTTTCTTTTGCAATTTTTTTCAGATAAATTTATTAAAATTTCAGTGGATGCATATGATAGTTTAGCAACACCGGTGAAAGATTTGGCTGGTTATGATCGAATTTTCTTTGCTGGAGAACATACTTGTCGAGAACATCCTGGATCGGTTAATTTTAATTAATATTTTTTTTATTCAACATTACTCATCATTAATAAGTTATCCTTTTAACCTTTTTTTTTTTTTTTTTTAAATTTTTTTTGAATATTAAGTAATATTATCATCAAAAGTTACAATATGCTTTTCTTGTATTTCAAAATATAATTTCTCAATACATATGTATATATATATATATATTGAATATCTTCAGATGCATGGTGCTTACTTATCGGGTTTACGTGAAGCTGGACGTATCGCCGATCTCATACTTGGGATTTCCTACGGAGCTAAAATTAATCCCAAACGAACAGCTGAAAAAGTCTAACATTTCAACTCATTTATTTAAATAAAAAAATATACGAAATTACAAATCGTTTTTGTATACTTTCATGAATTTAAAGGAAAGGAAAATTTTATTCAATTCTCTTTCGAATCAAATTTTTTAATGTAAAATAATTGATTGGGGATGAATAAAAATTTTCATTTTTTACTAAATATTTTATTCCTAAAAATTTTCATTGCTTATCAAATATTCTTTTAATTCATACTTTTCCAGGAGATACTTTTGACTACTTAATTTTGATGTGTTTTTATAATATTTCCCAGGATTTCTATTGTTGACAATTTTAACATTTCGTGAATTTTTATCAAAATAAAGAATTACTATTTTCCAGAAACATTCCAGCAGTTGCCGCACTTTTTCACCACTGAAAAATAAATGCTTCTATAGCCTTTCGACAGAAATAATAAAAAAAATGTCAATTAAGATTCAAATAGCAAAATTATAATAATTAAACGTAAATACTGCGCAATTACCATCGACGAACGTCTAATTAGATATCGATTTATTGATCGATCTCTTGGATTACTCGATTTTAAATTTTCTACTTCACATTTTTTCAATTTTTCTACTTTTCTATTTAGATTGAAAACTCGAGAAGTGTTAACTAAAAGAATATGACAAATGATATTGCTTAAAATATTGCTAAAGTCTTAATTTTGAATTCTACGACATCGAGAAATAGCCTTTTCTAACAATAGATATGACTATCTATTATAATGCGAATAACCTTGTAATAAGAGATAAGCTATCATATGCAAAAGAAGTATCATTTAAAATGAAAATATTGAATGGGTCATAGGTTATATAACATTGCAGTTTGTAAACTGAGACAATACTTCTGTGCATTCCCATATTATCAATAAATTTTTTGAAAATTTTATGCTATACCACTATTCCTATACAACCTGATCAAATAAAATATCACAAATTTTAGTGCCAAAATTTCAAATTTCAAATTTTATTTCATTTTCAAAAATAAATTTCAGTCTAGAATTTAGATATATTCTTTCCATATTAAGGATAAATCTTATTTAATTGAATAATTTATCAACTTGAAAGTTTGATTATTTTTCGTTATTATACTTGCTTGAATCTTAAATTTTAGAAATAAATTTGTCAATTTTTAAAAATTCTTTTGTGTTTTGGCACTTTTTTTTTTCTTCTTGCTCCAATTTTTAGATTACTTCAAATTTAAAAGACAAATTTCGACAATATTTTATCTAGGGAAACAATAAAAAAAAAAGGCTAGAAGGCACAAAACAAATGAATCTACAAATAACAAACTATGCCAAGAAATATTCATTCAAACAAAAAATTACAATTTCTCAAATATTTTAGAACCTATGAAAAACTTCTAACATAAAAAAAAAAAAAAAAAAAAAAACAATTGCGACAAGAATGTTGTACAATTTATTTATTTATTTATTTTTTGCAATATTTAATAATCTATCAATTATTTCAATAGTTTATAACTGTTGAGCTATTAAATAAAAATGTAATGAAAAAATAAATAAATTAAATTGAAAATTTTCTACAATGAACAAAAAAAAAAAAAAAAAAAAAACTTCAACTTTTCCATCATTTCATGTGATAAATTTAATTAGTATTATTGTATTTCTATTTATTATTTATTAATTAAGTAAAATTTGAAAGAAGAAAAGTTATTCAGTAATGATAATTACTACGAGATTCATAAGTATTATCGTGTATATCACGACGGAAATCTTCCTCATCGTATTCATCAAAACCATGTACATCTTCATGTTGTAACACCGGTCTTTGGGGTATATTTTGAATTGGCATTGATGGTTTTAATGGATCTTGGTAATATCCGGAATTCTGGATTAATTGATCATCATATTGTACCTATAAATAAAAAAATTTTTTTTACCTCCTAAAGTTTTTTATAGTAAAAAAAAAAAAGCAATGTATATAAAAATATGTGAAAAAAAGTGCTTTAATCTTCAAGCTATTTAGTTGGAAAAGCAATTCAAATTTAAATTTCATTCCTAAAAATCTTCGTTAACAATTGCAATTATTGCATTACTTTTCTGCATGAGCTAGATCGAATGTTTTTATCTTTCACTTGAAATTTTTCACGCATTGGTCAATAGTTCGAAATTTAATGAAAACACGGAAATGACCAATGGTTACAATGAAGTGACCTGAACCAACGATGAAAGCAATACGTACGAAGAGTAAAGTGAAGAGTCAGAGTCTTATTTTGATAACAATAAAAATTAAGAAATGAATGATTTTTTTTAGGCAAGTTAATTAACTTTCTAATTTTAAGTTTAATTAAATAAATCTTAAACTTAAATCGGTAATATTCAAATCAGAAAATGTAATAATACAATAGAAACGAAATGACAAATATAGGTAAAGTATATGAAAAGAAAAAAAAGGTATAGCTAAAAACTATTAGGAAAAAAAATGGATAAAATAATGCTCAATTTATCAATCTATAAAAATAATATTTTATAGTACTTTCATGAATTATTTTATGTTGCAAAAAAAAAAAAAAAAAAAAATTGCAAAATATTTGAATATAAAAATAAAATATTAAAGAATGGAAAAATTTTTTCTCTTTCAAATGATTATCAATTATGATTTGATGAAATGTTTCATTTTTATCGTTTCTAAATTGAATTAATTCATAAAAAATTCTCAAAATAAACATTTAAAAAAATTTACCGATGGAAGGCTAAATGTTGGAACACGCTGCTGTTGTGGACTCCTTTGCCGGACCGATGGTGGAATATTCATATTTGGTGAGCTAACCATTGGTGACATTGGTAATGGATGTCCTATTCCTAAATTACATATTTATTATCATCGATTATTAATTGCATTATATTTTAAAGTTAAAATATATAAATTTAATATGGTATAAGTAAGAAATAAAAAGTCTTTGTGAACTTTCCTGAAATTAATTTTATTTTGAAATTCGAAAAAAAAAGAAAAGAAATTCTAATTTTTATTAAGCTCCTTTTTTCCTTTTTAAATTTACCAATTTTTTATTTATTATTACAATTTGATTTTCAAGCAAATTCAATTTGACTTTTTTGTGAAATTCCAAAAATTTATTTTAATAAATGAAGATATTATTAACCTTGCATTATTTGTGATGGAGTAAATAATGTTGCTGGCCCGCGATTTTCCATTGGATTTCGTTTTATTCGAGGTGGTGATTTCACGGGTGGATGTGTTGCTCGCCAATATGATTCCATATAATCAGCTAAATGCTCACATGCATCTTCCAATTGATTCTCATCCAGCAAAACATCAAACATTTCCTAAAATTAATGAAAGAAGGAGAAAGAAAAAGAGGAATGTTTGCTAATTAATTATCATTTAATTTTATCATTGATAAGATTAGGTAAAGTATTGGTTGCAATAACTTTCTTGAATTATACCGATCATTTCGATTAATTTTTATAAATCAAAAATCTTTTAAAAATTATTTTACAAAAAAAAAAAAAAAAAAATTTTATTAAATTTTTTAACTTACCACTGGACATTGTGCTAATTTTTCTGCTGCAACCATTTGTACATTCATATTTCGTGTCTGTGATTTATTCCTTGATTTAATAAGCCTTTGAAGAACCTAAAATTAAGGATAGGATGGTAGGTATTTTGAAAAAAAAAAAAAAAACAAAAAGAAAAAAGAATAAATACTATCCCATCATACGATGAACAAAATCCTTCATGTATTATCTAATTTTTTTTTATGCAAATTTCAAACAAAGTAATCAATTCAAATTTTAGTTTCATCTTTCATTTCAAATTAATTTTTTCTGGAAGAAGAAGAAAAAAAAAGAGAAGGGAAAAAGGAGAAAAAGCTAACTTTTGGTGAGCTAATTTTAATGTAAACATGAATTGGTGCAAGTGATGTCTTTGCTAATTGCGATGGATGATTGATTGTGTCACAATCCAATACGACAAGTTGCATGGATCGAGCTAATTCAAATATCCTTTCTATTTCTGCTTGAATTTCAGCTGGAAAAAAAAAAAAAAAAAGGAAAAAAGTAGAAATAAAAAATAATGAATGAAGTTTATTATTGATTAAAGAAAAAATTTAAAAGTAATCAATAACATTTTATTCTTTAACAATTATGTATGTTTTTTGAATATTTTCAAAAAAGGAAAAAATTTTTTTTAAAGTTTCTAATACAACTTGTCAATATGAATTATCGCATCAATGAAATGATGATAGTTAACATAAAAGGTCATCTTTTGTTAGAGTGGAAAATATCTATAACCTAAATTATCACCTGAGGAAAAATGTCCATGAGTAAATTGTCACCTGAGGGAAAATGTCTACGCATAAATTGTCACCTGAGGAAGAATGTCTACGCATAAATTGTCACCTGAGGAAGAATGTCTATGCGTAAATTGTCACCTGAGGAAAAATGTCTATGCATAAATTGTCACCTGAGGGAAATGTCTATGCGTTAATTGTCACCTGAGGGCAAATATTTATACCTCAATTTGCACCTGAGGGAAATGTTCATACCTAAATTATTACTTAAGAGCGATATTTATACCTAGATTGTTATTTAAGGTCAATATCTATACCTAGATTGTTATTTAAGGTCAATATCTATACCTAGATTGTTACTTGATCTTGAATTTGCTCTTTCAATTGTTGCCCGTTTCGATGGATTATTCATCAGTGTTCGTTTTGCTAACGATATATCAGCGGTAACCCGTGTAATTATTATCCTGAAAAATTATACATCTGTCGATTAAATTTCTCCACCTATTTTCACTTTTATTTTCAATTTTTTTTTTTTTTTTTTTTTTTTTTCAAATAAAATTTACACCATAAGTTGTGGAAACTTCTAACAAAAGAAAAAAAAAAATAATACTAACTAACCTTCCCTCAAATCGATGTTTGAGATAATCAAAAACAGCTTTTTGCATCATATCCGTGACCTCATAACCTTTCAATGATGGTCCAACAATGACAACAGGTCGCATTGATGGTACTACATCATATGGTGGCAAACTTTCTTGCTATAACAAATTGTTCCAATGATTTGGAAACTTTGAAAATGCTTCAGTCACTATTTTACAAAAGCTTTACAAGAAATAAAAGTTAAAAAATTTTGATTCGAAAGCATTTTAAATTCAAAATTTACCTTTTTCCAATTTTAAAAAGTTAAAAAAAAAATTGTCATAAATAGGGGAAAAAAAGAATGGAAATTTTACAAATAGTTTTAGCATTGAGAAGTGTAAATTACCTTTTTGAACATCAATTTCCTCTTTTCTTTTGCAGGAGGTGGTGTAGAAACCAAATCGGTAATTTTTTTACCATGCGTATTATCTTCCTCATCTAATTCACCACCTAGAAATATACCGGGATATTCCAGGAAGAATGAAGAAGAAGAATAGCAAGAGTACATAGAAATGATTATTATATTTATCTTCATTCATAATTAATATTATTCCAAAAAATTTTTTCATACTTACACTTATCAAATTAAAATTTATTTCAAAATTAAAATTTAAGAAATTTTTTTTATTAAAAAATATTTTTTTTTTTTTGATTAAATTCATTTCCCAATAAAATTTTTATGCAAATTTACAAAATGTTAGCACCTGGTGTTGGAGGAGTTGAACCACGAGAACCACTACGTGGCATCATATCATCTAAACTAGCCAAATTTGGGATGCTCGATGATTTACTGAAAATATAAAAAAAAAAAAAAATTGATATTTATCATTAATTATTTTCTGATAAATAATAAAAAAAAAAAAAAAAAAAAAAAATGGTAAAAGAAGCATTCACTTTTGGGAATTAAACCCATTTACTGATAATGAGAAAATTAATTGATAGCTTCTATTTTTGGAAATGTATCGTATCCCATTTTTCATTTGTTTGTTTTTTTTTTTTTTTTTTATTTTAGCTTATTAATATTACAAATAAAATTTTCAAATGGAATGAATAATACTTGAAATTTTGTTCTTTAGAGCAATTTAAAAAAAAAAAAAAAACAAAATTTACATATATTTCCTAATGTATAAATAACTAAATCGTCTAATTTGATTTTGATAATATCTTTCTGAAAATTTGTGAATTTTTTCTTCTTGAAAATAATTACTTATCACTAATTAATCAGTTTAAAAAAAAAAAAAATTAGAAAGTTCCATTTCAATTTAAACAAGCAATAGTAACAAAAATTATGCATCACATACTTAGTGTTTTTTATCGATAACTTATTGATGTAACATTTGAAGATAAGAAATTAATTTGAAAATAAAAATATCACTTCAACATACAATTTTGATCCTTTTACATTTTGTTGTCGATTATTTTCAAGTTTTACTGGTGATGGTATAAATCCAAGATCATGTCCTTCCTTTACCAAACGTCCTATCCACCAATCATTATTATATTTCTACAAAATTTCATAATTTTAATTCAATTTGGAAAAAATACAATGAAATTTATACTATCACTTATTTCATGAGTTCTTTTTTAAATTACAATACTAAATAAATTAAATCAATTAAAATAGTAATGCAATACAGCTTACTCAATTAGATATTATGTTTATTTTTACTGTAATAAAAATGGAATGATACAAGAAAAGTTTGCATAATTTCAAATTAGATAAGAAATGGAAATGAAAAAATTTTTAACATTTTTACCTCTTTGATGTGTAAAAAATCCTTAACTTTAAATGATACAGCACAACCATGTACAGGTGAATCATCATCTAATGTACCATCAAATTCCACATTTGTACATACAGCAAAAGCTACCGGTTTATACTGCAAATAATAATTTGTTGAATAAAAATTAAAATGAAATGGAAGGAATTTTATTGGATAAAATTAGCTTTTTCAATCATAATTTTATTTTTCATTAAAATATTTCTTCATTTATTCATATTAGATGCAATTAATAATCATTTGCTACTTATTCATTTCTGATAATTTAAGCTCTTTACTTAATTATTTTATATCAAACAAATCAATAATTTGAAATTGAAAAAATTCGAATCAATAATGGTATTGCTTTCATCTTCTATATTTTTACAGGAGAACAATTATGGTTATAGGAGAAACTCCGGAAGAATATGAGATTCAGATTAACCGGATGAAGCAAACTGCATTATTTATAATATGTACATAACTACTTATTAAATTTTTAAATTAAATTTTGATTAGAATACGATGAATACGAAGCAATGATGAACGAACGACGCTATTTTCTATTTAATTACTTTACTATTTCTAATCGTAAAAGAAGTAAAAAAAATCTATTAAAAATTATAATATCAATAAAGATAAAAAATTATATAATTAATATTAATTAAATTTGCTAAATTTTTTTGCTACTTTTATAATAAGCAATATCAATTAACGTTTATACTTTAGCTCGTTCAAGTTGTAATGCTGCAGAACGTTCCGCATCACGACGTAACGTTTCCCGATTTCTTTCATCCAAATCAAAATCACTTTCTCGACGGCTAAAATTCGAATCAGCACTACCCTTAAAAATGAAATCATTCATTGAATTAAATAAGTATATTTTTTTTTTAGACAAAACAATACAATTTTTTTTTTTTCTCTCAAATTTAAAAAAGTAACAATTATTAATGTTTTGCTAAAATGTTTACTGTTTAATTTCGTGTTTTTTTTTTTTTTTTTTTGAAGTTTTCAAAGAAAAAAAAAGTAAAATTTAGCAAAAGCTAAAATATTAGTTGATAGTAAATGAAATAAATATATCAGTAAGTAAAGCGAAAAAAAAAAAATGCTAATGATTAAAAATTGCAAAAGAAAAGATATAAATTCTATAACTTCCATTAAATTTAAGGTATAAAAATAGAATCCTTCTAATAAGTGAAAATTTAAACTTCTGTTAAAAATTTACAATGTACTTTTCTATTTCAATCAACATGAGATTCTATAAACGAACAAGCAAATAGAATGAGAGTATGAGGAGAAAAGAAGCAAAAATCTTTTCCACATGGATAATAATAAATTTTTATTTCAATTCAAATTTTCGATTCAAATTTTTGCTTTAAGAGTACCTTAAAGATTTATAACTTTGAATAAAGCTATAATGGGCTGTTAAGTAATATTATGTTGATATATATAGAAGACATTTTTGAAATAAATCAAAAAGTTTGAAAAATTCAAATTATAAATTTTAGTTCATAAATGATAAAAAACAAACCTGTCGACGAAAAGTCATCGGTGTGATTTGAGTAGTCTCGAAATGAGAGAGAAAAAAAAAATAAATAATGCCAAAATTTGAGCTGTTCAAAATTCGAATCAACTAATCATTATCTAAAATGGATCATTTAAAATAGTATATCAATGAATATTTGATAAAAAAGATAATTGCTATTATAATATTTTGATAAATCAATGAAATAATAAATGCATTTTTCAATAATTTCAAATCAATGTGACACGAAATTATCATTAAGAGAACAAAATTATATATTTTAGGATGGATCAAAAAAGATTACAAACAGATACATATTAGTTGCAAAATTTTTGCTAGGCTTTTTACTTGGATTTTTCAAAGAATTAACTGAGATTTTTATTTTCCTCCTAGAATACTAATCATTTGATGCTTATGATAAATGTTATTACATAAAATAATTATATAAATTATAATTAAATATATCAGTTCAATTTCAAACGGAAGAAAATACCCAAAATATTGATCAATGTAATTGGCAAATTAACTGAAGCAGTAATATCAGATCAGTCAATTTACAACATTGAAAAATTTTCCTACTGTTGCTAAAAAACCACTAATAATTTCGCACTATTACTCTTATAATGAAATTAATTATTTGATGTTTGAAATATATAAATATCGCTCAGGACTATCTGTCTGATACTTAAAATATTTTTAATTCATTAAGAATTTGTCTACATAATATTTGGAATATATTAATTCACTTAAAATTGTTATCTGATATTTAAAGTATGTTAATTCACTGAGAATAAGTATATGATATTTAAAATAAATAAATTTATTTAGAATTACCTACTTAAGAGTTAGCAAATATTAATGCATTTTTTTTTCCACAATAAAAAAGAGGACATTTTTGTACAATTCTTTTAAGCCTAAAAATTATAGCATTACTTTCGGCCGGTAAATTTTATCATAAGTTAAAAAGAAACTTTAATTTTAAAATTTTACATGTTGTTAGACTAGTAACATTGAAAAATTTATTAACCAAAATTCTATTTCAGTTTAAGCTTAAAAGGGAAATAAGCATTAGCTATAAAAAAAAAAAAAAAAAAAACGAAAGACTTTTTATTGTTAAATAAAATAATTTGACATATTTTGGATGAAATCATAAAAAAAAACAAAAATTTTAATTAAACAAAAAAAAAAGAAAAATTTGATGAAAAGGATTGAGATATTTAGTATTAATAAATTGTTATGAAAAAATAAATGCTTGTATTTATGTTTCATTTCATGGTTGTAATTAATCAATTTTTTCTTCATTTCTCAATTTTCTGTTTTTTTTTTTTTTTTTTTTTTTTTTTTTTTTTTTTTTTTTTTTATTTTTTTTTTTTTTTTTTTTTTTTTTCATTTTTGGCTATTATTGCATGTTGTGAGATAGGAAATGCTCAAATAATACAATGATTACATTTCGTGAAATTTTGTGCTCATTTTGATGAAAATAATTTGTTTCCGAAAAATTTAAATGTCAGTGTAATTTCTTTTTTTTTTTTTTTTTTTTTTCATTCTTTTTTACACCAAAAGCAATTTGAATTGCTACCATATATTACATTTTAGCCTATCAATACATTTTAGTGGTATTAAATTAGATAGAAAAGTCAGATATATGGATAAAACTATATGATACATTTATGAAGAATATTTGCATTTGAAAAGTTTAAATGTCAAGGAAAAAAAAAACGATTTAAAAGAAAAATTTTAAGTAAAAACAAAAAGTGAGTTTAATAAAAAAAAAAATTTTAAGTAAAAACAAAAAGTGTTACTATTTAATTAAAAATTTTCGTGTGAAAAAAAAAAAAAAACTGACTGATAGTTTTATAAATTAAAAAAAAAAATGACTGATAGTTTTATACATTATTGTTTAATAAAAAATTTTTTTGCAAAAAAAGAAAAAGAAAAAAACTGAATAAACAAATGATATTATCACTATTGATGATATTATCACTATGAGCTATTTTTAACTACTAATCAATGGATCAAATTTTACGTAAGATAAATTAATGTAAATTTGATAAACTCAAAAGAACTTTTCACTAAAATATATGTTTCATTTTGTAATCAAATTTTTTTTTTTTTTTTTTTTTTTTCATTCCAAATATATTTACATCTTTTCTTCTTCTTTTCTTTTCCTTTTTTTTAAATGAAATACTTTAAAGATACGTAGGTAAGTTTTAAGCATACTAAAATATGCAAAAATCGTTGAGCAGATTGATTAGTTTTACGAAAGAGAGAATGAAATAAGTTGAGAGAAAAAAAAAAAAAAATAAAAAGCAATAAAGTTGACAATGATTGAAGAAATTATGATGATAGCGTTAAGTTTATAAAAATCGGTTGTCAGTGTTGTGAGTAAAAGTAAAAATGAATGAAGATAAGAGATGTAACGAGGGGCGGGGGAGCGGGGGAGAAGGAAGAGGAAATGGATAAGAGGGAGAGAGAGAGAGAGAGAGAGAGAGAGCTCATAGTGATACATAGTTTTGATGATCTATATGTATGAATATAAAAAGTATATATGTGTTAGAGATGGGGTGAGTTGAAGCTTAGTTTTATCTGGATCAATAGTTAGACTAAGATGAATAAGCTAGCTAGCTAGTTAGTTAGTTAGCTAGCTAGCTAGCTAGCAGATGTTGTTGTTATTAGGATGAAAAAGACGGAAAGAATAAGAAGAAGTCGAGAAATGATGGAGGAAGAACTGAAGGAAGCTTTTAGTTGAGTTCAGCTAAGCTGAATGCTTTAAGCCTTATATGTCGTAAAGGAAAAAAAAAAAAAAAAAAAAAAGAAAAAAAAAAAGAAAAAAAAAAAAAAAAATGGAGAAGAAAAAGAAAAACAAACAATAAATAGAACTAATTATCGAATATCATGAAAAAGGAATCAGATAAGAAACTAAAAGAAACTTACTAACATTTCATTCATTCATTCATTCATTCAGTCAGTCAATCAGTCAGTTAGTTAGTCATTTATTTAATTCATTAATTTATTTATTCATATATTTTTTCACCCTCCATTTTCTTTTCTTCATTTAGTCGATCATTTTTACAAGCCTTTTTTGGCCTCCCAATCAATCTATTTCATACAAATGCTACACTTTTCGTTTTTTTTCTTTTCTCGACCAGTGTTATGAAAAAGGTTAAAACAAAATATGCAAACTGATAAATATTTCCATTACCAAAAAAAAAAAAAAAAAAAAAAACGAATTAAATGAGCGACTTCATGAACGAAATGAATGGTATGATAGTATCGCATTATTTATTTTAGACATAACCTACAATATCTAATAGAATGAAAAGAGATACTATATTGAGGATACTGTAAGATGAAAAAACCAACGCTGTATCAAGAATACTGTCTATGATGAGAAGAAACATTAAATCGAATGTATCATAAAGAGATGAAAAATACTGTATCGAAAATATACTGTATGTATGTACTATACCGAAAGTATCGTAAGTTCTAAAAATACTGTACCGAAAGTATAGTAAGAAGATGAGGACGAAAATTTTTGTTAAATAAAGAAATAGGAAAAAGGCAAATGAAAATAGAATATTGCAATTTTTGAAGGCTTATTTCTGATTCTTTCTAAATTTCTTGTGAGTTAACGTAAACAACTTAAATCAAACAATGCCGCTTTGTTTTGATTCAACTTTCAAAATGCCATGTTCTATGAAATGCTACTTTGAACCGAGCAAGAAATTCGAATAAACAAATATAGATTAAATGTATAAATCGAATATCAACTACATGGAAAATTTTGGTAATAAATTCAATTTTAAATAGTTTTTCCAAATTTTTTGGTAATTTTTCTTTAATTTTTCAACTTCAACTCTTGTTTGATATTACAATTAATCAGCTATAATTTTTGTTTTTAAACAAGGAAATCTTTTGAGTTACTTGTTATATCATACAAATTATTGAGGACTAAAATATGAAATAAAAATATCCATCTATCATGGATCAATGATTTTCAGCAAATTGTTTGCTTTTTTTTTATTAATAATACTTGAAGTGTTACTGCATGACTGTTGAATTGGAAATATAAATGTCAAATTTATTCAAAAGAATAGAAAAAATTGAATGAATATAAATTGTTCCGTTTCAGTTGCACACATATCTTTGCTATTAGTATACTATTTGAAAACTGGTCGTTGAATCTACACAGAAATTTTTATTTGTTTAATTAATTTTTTTTATTCGTGCTTAAAATTCATTTATAATCTTCCTAAATTTTAAACAGGCCATGGTAAAATTGAAACAATCTAATTGGTGCCAAAAAAAGATGAAATTTCTCTCTTGTTATAAAATCCATTTATACTTAAAAAATTTTTTTCCCCTCAGTTTTATGACTAATAAATAAACTCACTAAAAGAAACATAAAAACTTATCTGTAGGTTACATTAAATATGGAAATTATAATATTTCAAAAAAGGTCATTTGCAACTTGCAACAAAACAATCCGATAATCTCAGAAATTCTCGATGAATTCAATAATGTGATAGTTAATACGAAACAATATCGAAGCTTTTTCCCTTTTAAAATTAGTATCACTTTTAAATATAAATAAGATTATCAACCCAAAACTAATTAATAAAGCATAAATCGTCCTCTATTATCGTTCACATCAGTTTGAAATATTTCGATTTATAAAACAAAATTTCACATTTTATTGAAACAAATTTCTAATTTTTTTTTACCAAAGTATCATAAATTTCCAGAAAAAAAAAAAAAAAAATGAAAAAGTAATTTTGAAATTGATGAGGAGTAGATGAGAGTTTTTCTTTTTTTATTTTGATATATTGGTAATGATTACATAGATTTGGTTAAGTTTAATTTAATGCAAAATTGAAAATTAGAATTAATGATGGTGTAGGATGGATGTGGTATGCTTAATAGTTATTGGAGATGGTTTGGTTTGAGAGTGAAATAGGAAAGGAAATATGGATTTGGTAGGTTAAAAAAAAAGAAGGAAAAAAAAATTGAGTGGGAAGGATGATTGGAATATTTAGGCTAAAAATGAGATGAATCACTTTTAGCTAGGCTATTTCTTTCTTTAGGCTTCAACAACTTCACTGTATAGATCATATGATCCATTTCTATACATAAAAAATAATACTAATAAATGGAGCCAATTATTGAAAATTGTAATTAGTGGCAGATATTTTTATGAATATAAACAACGAAATACATATACATATATCATTTGAAAAATAGCTGAAAAGATAGAATTGTTATCCCTCAAAGGAATATTAATTCAAATTGTATGTATATATATTTTCTTAAACAGCATCGATGAATTTACATTGATTTTCCATTTTAATTTCATTGTTAGGTTATAAAATTCAGGTCTAGTTAGCTTAATAAAAGAATTTCCTCATTCATATTCATTTTTGATCTAACCTATCTGAGCTTAAAGTTTTACCCTCCCATTATGATTTATTCTTTGGCCACAAAAATATGTGATTCTTTTATAGCCTAATATTTCCATAACTTTTTTTCTTCACTTTTATTTATTACTAAATGCAATAAAAAAACTCTGAAAGAATGTGCAATATTTTTGCTCCTTTTTTTTTTTTAAAATATAAAATATATAATTCTAAAATATTATTTTAAAAGGAACGCATTAATTTAAAGAATAAAAATGGAAAAAAAAAAGTTTACTTGCCATAAAAGTATGGCGAAAAACAAAGAAAAAAAAAAGTATAGGAAATAAAAATGGAATATTAATGAATGTTCAGAAAAGATAAGGAAAAAAGTGGAAAAAAAAAAACGAAATGATAAGAAATTTCAAAAAAATGAACTCAAATGGTGTTTTTTTTTTTTTTATTTTACAAAAAAAAAAAATGTAAAAAAATTACGAAAATATGCCATATTAAAATCAGTGAAAAAATATTCGAATGATTCAATTTACAACTTTTCACATTAAAATCTAATTAACTAAGCTAGCTATTAGAAGATTGAATTGATAATATGCGTTATTACGGTTTATATTTACGTCATGTCACGTCATCTCATATCGTATCATTTTTTCATTTTAATGAAATTATTTGGTTTACAGTTGGATAAATGCATAATTACAGGAAGCAGTTAATAATGGCTTAAGTAAATAAATGAATTAAAGAAAATCAATCAATCAATTGGCATATTTCTGAGTAAATTAATGAGCACTGGTATTATCATGAAAACTTAAATAATGCTTCATATGATAAAAGAGGCTTAGTTTCTAATGCAATAAAAATGATAATTACGAAAAAAAAAAAAGAGAAAATATTTAAAAAACATTAATTTATCAAGAATTTTATAATAATTTATTTAGAATTATCAATTTGATATTGGAAATATATAAATTTTATTAACGTAAGCTTTCAAAAAGAGTAAATTTTGATCGTTAATAATGCTACTGAATAATTTCTCATTAGATTTAACGATTTACGTGTAATATCCGTACATGAATTCAAATGTATTTACGTGTAATTTCCTTGCATATTCAAGGATAAATGTTTCTTCTATCAATTTCCATTGTTTACATTTTCCATTTACAGTAAGAAATGAAATGCGATAGTGTAAAGCAAGGTAAGTTTAATATAGTTCAATTTTTACTTACAATATTCTGTATTTATTGAAAAAGTCTAGGAACCTATTTTCAATGTCCCGGAATTCCGTCTAATATATTATTATTTGCCGGATATGATGCTATCTATTTCGGAATAAATTAAGAAAAATTAAAAACGATCAAAATGTAACTACTAGTAGATATGGTAAATGAAAATTTGCACAGATCAATGAATGATCTGAATGAATGAATGATTGAACGGCTGGCATGGATTGATCTGTCAGGAAGATATTATTAATCTAAAGAGGTTGCTTCGTCAATAACTTATTTATGTCTAAGTGAGCATGTACCAAAATTAAATTATAAATGTAATTTGTAATTACTTACTTTAAATTTTATCATTGAAGTATTTGTTTTTTATCAAATTATAATTTGCAAAATAAAATTATAAATGTAATACTGCAATAAAATTATAAATATAATACGAAAATAAAATTAATTATAAGTATAATTAGTGTAATTTTAATTTTACCCTTTAACGTATGAATTATTACTCCTACATATTATCCATGAAACGTGTAAACTATTGTCATTACGTGTAATCCATTAATAACGTATGAATTATTACTCCTACATATTATCCATGAAACGTGTAAACTATTGTCATTACGTGTAATCCATTAATAACGTATGAATTATTACTCCTACATATTATCCATGAAACGTGTAAACTATTGTCATTACGTGTAATCCATTAATATTAAACTTGCACTATTACACTTACGTCTAATCTGTCAACGTTAACATTAACGTGTAATCTATGATTTACTATAATTGTTAATAAATATTACCAACGAAGTGTTTTTTTTTTCTTTCCGTGAAATACGTGAAATTATACTTAGTTTTTTTCTTTTAAGACGGAATTCTTTAGTTTAAATTGCCGCATTTTATTGCATTTGTTCGGCGGCCGTTGAAAAATTGTTCTGTACCCATGAAGAAAATTAAAATGTTAGGGTGTGAAGGAGAAGAGTTGTGTTGTAATTTCATTCTTCTTTAAATTTTAATCTGTATCAGATAATATCATCATTTAATTTATCTGATCATCTAAATTATTTGATCATTTAAATTATTATAATTATTCAAATTTGTTTATCATTTTATACTATTCAATTATTCCATATTATTTGATCATTTTTGCTGTGCAATAATTTAAATTGTTCAATCATTCAAACTATCCATAAAGCTAAATTATTACTCTATATTTGATTAATTAATTTTTATCAAGTTATCTGATTCATTAATACTATTTGATTATCATCGAATAAAGAGTTTTTATGAAATGGTTGAATTTCTGTAAATGATAAAAATATTTTCCATTTGATTCATTTACTATATGAGCTATCAAATTATGCTTATCATTAAAAAACAATGGTAGAATGCATTTCTACTATCAATTATCATTCTAAGAATATGTTGTGAGAATTTTCTATGCGATAATTTATCTAAATTCAATCCTAAAATTTGTTAATTATTTATTATTTTAATTATAGTATTGGAAAATTTTGTTCACTGATAACATTGTATTTATAATATGGAGAAAATTTTGATGAAATATATCATAGTAATAGGATATCCCTAACAAATTACATCATAATATCAAAATATTTTGATGAATTATATTTTAAAATCTTTCAATAAATTTCTCAAATTTCATTTATGATACTCAAATAAGAATTTATTTTTGGCATATTATTGAAATCATATTATATGAATGAATAGATAGTTGTTAATTTAATTATGGATGAATATTCTTATAATATATTGTCAATCCATACGTTTTATTTGTACTTATTATTATCATTAATTTTGTGCTAACATTAATTATTTCAGGTCATATGTAAAAGTTTTTGTTTTCTTGTTTTGTGTTATTGTTGAATGGAAGCTACGAATTGAAATGGCATCATCATTGATCAAAATATTTCGCTTTAGAAAACACAAAGATTGTGATGATCTTGTAAGTTGTTAAATTTCAATAATATTTTACAATTCTTCTTTATACTAATTTAGTTTTAGCATTCAAATAATGAGAAATGAGCAGACTGAGAGATGGCATATAATAATAACATATCTTTCCCTTTCATGATCTTTTTTGCTTAGGAAAATATTTAATTAACTTCCATATCTGTCAGATCAGAAACAAAGTATTGCATTTCAGAAACTTACGGTCGAAAATATCGACTGTGCTATATTAAATGCTTGAATTAAACAAATAATACATCGTTCATTTGGATTAAGCATCCAAAATAAACTGATCTGTGTAGGCATGATTTTTAGGGAATTTTGTTGAGTTGGATTTTATGATATATCAATTAGCAGTTTGCTAACAGATTGAAAACCTACATTTGTATTGCATTTCCTACTATAAGATAAGAGAAGTTGAAACTTGTCGTATATATATATATATATATATATATATATATATATATATATATTTGCTGAACAAATAAGTTCCTTTTGGTTGATAACAACACAAAACCAACAAACCAGAATTTTGTGTTTGTTAAGTGAATTTAATATTCTTGTTTGTTTTATTTACTAAACGACTACTTTCTTATTAATCATTTATTTTGGAACTTTATTTTTTCATTGTAGAACCGTAAGGAATCTTCGCGTCATTCGTTGCGATGTTGTTCACCAATTCCTTCTTGGCGATCCGATAAGGAAGCTATCTATATAAGCGGTGCATCATGGACTCGACCATCAGCACCATATTCTGTTATTACGGCACCAAAAAAAGG
This sequence comes from Dipetalonema caudispina, assembly GCA_013365325.1. Classification (NCBI taxonomy): domain Eukaryota; kingdom Metazoa; phylum Nematoda; class Chromadorea; order Rhabditida; family Onchocercidae; genus Dipetalonema; species Dipetalonema caudispina. Next base: position 112,357 of record JABVXV010000078.1, read on the forward strand.
AAAACAAACAAGGTCATGCCCTGGAGGAGTTTCCATTTTCCCGACGAAATCATCTACCAATAAAAAGTACGACTCGATTGAAAACAAGTTCGTTTCATTTTATTGTATTCATTGTGTTTTTGTTGCAATCATTTCTTAACCTATATGTTAGATTACCTTTTATCTGCCTGCTTCGTTTATTTATTTAACTAATATGTAACTGATGTAAATGTTTTATTAAACATACTGTTCTGCAGTATTTCGAGCTAACTATAGTAGTCAGTCATGTTTCAGTTTACTTAAGTATTGTTGATAGACGCATGACTAATACAGCTAACTCGAACTCTTCATTTACATCAACACTGTTACGATGATTTCAGAAATGCTGGAATAGCAGCTGATGTCAGAAATCTGGATGCTGAAGTAAAGACATCTGAATATGGTAGCGCTGATCCTAGTCCAACAGATAGTTCACAGAGCGCTCCTCTACCATTCTTGGAATCCAAAGCTGACACTGAACTTAAAGCCGAGGTTTGCTAATTTTAACTAAAAGTAATGGATATTTTTGTAAGAAAGGATGATTTCTAGTCACAGACAGCAAAGATACGTAGGAAAATTAATGATTTTCGTCTAGTTTAGGGGAAAATAAGCTTTTTATAAACTAAAGTAACTCTGCGCTGATCTTCTTAAAGTAAATTTCGCTTTTTAGATTCAGAAATACGAATTTGAAATACGCAGATTAAGGAAACGTTTGAAGGAAGAACGACATTATTTCAAAGGGCAAGTCATCGCTGTACAGGTAGGATAATTATTCGATCAAATATTATCACCTTTTACCAAGCGTTGGTTGAGTAGTAAAAGCTGTTGACAGTCATTAGAGAATTGAGTATGATTAAATGACCAAATGTTTTGAGGAAAAATATAGAGATGAACTTATTACTTATCATTTTTCCAGAAAGAAAAAGATCACATGAGGCGCTATTTGGAGAAAGCTAGTCGAGCTGTTATGCATATGCAACGAGGAATTGATCAAGAAAGACGGAAGAATTCGAACTTGAGGAAACAGTTGCACGAATCAGATATAATTATTGTGAGAAATGCTTTCGGCAAAAAAAGTTTTCGGCGTATTTTTATAGGAAATCTGTTTATAGCTTATTTAGCAATATTGAGAAGTAGTTGAAGGCAAGAATTCGTTCTTTCTTAGAAAGAAATTTCATTTATTTTTTGTAGTTGGTGATTGCTAGCGTTAACATTGAAATAAATCTTCACAATACTTCCTACATAATATTTTTAGAGGTTTGTTACTACTCCTGTGATAGAATTTATTTTCTCTAGATTGGTCTGCAAAATCAGCTTAGGAATAACCAATATCGTGAAGTAGAACGTACAGGCAATGTCAGTTGTCCATCATGCGGTTCAGCAATTGTTGGCGCTGGTGAAGCACTTTGTGCGCTCACACAATCGAATGCAAATCTTTACGACGATTCATTTACTTCAAATGTTAGTGATGCACCGGATGAAATGAAAAGTTTTCGTGACAAAAGATGTAGTGAACTGGTAGCTGCATCATCGCTAAGAACTTCGTCGTCGTCTATAAAGGTACTTTTTTCAGCTCGAATTCATTATCAAATCAGATACCTGAGGGCTAGACTGGATTAAGCACTGAGTTGTTTGAATTCGGGTGTTCAAAATATTGAATAAATCCTTTTTATGAACTACAATTACAACAATACCTAGATTTATTTGAAATTTTAATTTTGTTAAATCTCACAACTTATGAATGAAATGCCAGGAAAGGAGACAGGAAGAAGACATTGAACATAAAAGACTCTTAATCTCGTCAATCTTAATTTTTAGGGTGTCAGTGTACTTCGGGAACAGATGGCTACAAGTGAAAAATCATGTGTGAAATCACCGCATAGTCCCTTGAGGCGTTCGTATTCAGATAGCGAATTACCATCGATGGTTTCAACAACTGAAGTGGAAAGCGGTTCACAGGATTGTTTACTGCAATTAACCCATTTGCCTACTCGTGGAGAATTACTCTCCGAAAGCTTGGTTAGTGACTTTTTGTGAAACTTGAATGAGTCAGTGAATTTTTTTTTCTCGAATTTACCAAGTATGTAATACATTGAATCCATGAGAGTTATAGATTATGAGCTTATTCCACGATTTCGACTAATTCATTCGTTCTTTTATAGGATGGTACTAGTTTTTCGTCAGATGAAGAAACAACAGCAATTGAATTGCTACAGAAACAGTTGAGATGTCGTGGTGATAATGTTCGCTTTGTACCTCCACGGCGAGCTGTACGGCAAGCAACTTTCCGACGTTTTGGTCGTAAAGAAATAAGTGCCCTAGCAGAATTTGACTACTTGCAAAATTTGAGTACTGATGCCAGTGGAATCGCAACCAGTTCGGATTATTCATCACCAGAAGGACGTCTAGGATTGGGTAAAGAACGGAGAATACCCGAAAGTCGGACAATATGTAAATTAAAAGTATCATCATGATTTATTTGAACACTTTATTTTTGTAACCATAATAAAGAGGGTTAAATCCTCACTATCACTACTTAATGTCTATAATGATGTTTTGTCCTTGGAACTCTGTTGTTATACTAACTGCTATTTTTGCTGTATTTGATATTAATGTTTTTCTCTGCTTTTTCTAGATTTACTTCAAAAAGTGCAAGGTTTGGTAAGGATAACTTATTCCTTATAATGCTGAGTTATTCTATTGATTTTAAATTCATGTAAAGGTACTCAATTAAAGAAAATCCAGGATCCCTACATCTGTGTGTATTCCATCTCACCTGAAATTAAAAACTGTGGTGGTATCTTAAGTACCGAACCAGTAAAAGTTTAGTCGAAATGCAACTTGTTACGTGAAATTCTGATATATTTTCTGGATTTTGTGCTTCAATTTTTCAATTTATATCCGCTAGCTGACATTTCTTTTTGATTATTATTTTTCTAAGTTCTTAGTTGTTTATGTTCTCATCATGCCTATTGTCAAAGCATATCACTTGCCCCGAACCGTGTTTACTTTCATAAGAAAAAAGAAACATTCTTTTTTCTAAATTTTCGAAATAATACATTCAATTTTCATCGATGATTTCGGTACCATTCACACTTGTTAGCATCAGATAGATTTTACGCGCTAGCACTGGTCCAATTCTTTTACCATGGTCCATCTTCGTATCAGCTAACAATTTCATTCCTTCTTTCATTGACATCGTTCTTAACCTGTGAACCTTGAGTAAGTTGTAGGAGTTCAGTAATTTTAGACCAGATTCTGATTTATTTAAATCTATAACAGTCTCATTTTCGGGAAAGTTTCATATGATTCTCTCGCGGTTCTGTCTGATGAAGATGTTTTTAGGGAAGTTTCTTCTGAATTAGAGAAAGGAGCTTTCTGATGCAGTTAACATATTTTGTGTTGAACAGACTTACAATTTCGAAAGAACATGTGGGTTCGGGAACGTTTTTGCAATTGTCCGTTGTGCGTCGGTTCCCATGCGATGCACTTGGCTTAACATTTTCATCCACCAGTCATATATGATGGCTGAATCATCACCCTGCAAATTATAAGGGAATAAACTTCAATTTTTGGGCAAATCCACTCCCGCTTTTTTTGTTCGTGGTCTTACTGCTCATCCAATCATGATGTGCTTAAAAGGAATTTTTTAAGAATTCAGAATTGTACAGAGAGATTTCTTGGCAGACTGACTGTGAATGTAAAAATTAAAATTGACTGTCCAAATCTAGTTCCATCATCATATTTTAATAAAAGATTTTAGTGCATACTAGCAATTTTCGTGAAAAAGAGAAAAATCGGAATTATCCATAAACATTATACCTGTTATGAGAATAAGCAGTAAAATAACTGGGAATGAAATTATTAATAAATCACATCTTACTTCCGTGATGCCCTTCTCGATATTTACAATCGGCAGAATTTGTTCTTCCAAGCGGCTTTCGTTTCGCGCGATTGATCGATGCATTTGAGCAATAAGCGTAGCATATTCTTCTGCCGTTACGATAAAACGAGTTTGAGCTCGAAAACGTTCAAAGATCTCCAAAACAAAATCCGCTACCTAATAAATATGTTAATTTTGAAATTTACCATACAAGACAAGTTACTATATTTTCACATAATTTGCCTAGTAATTCTACATTAGCCTAGAACTCTTGCAACTAGATAAACTGACAAAATCTCTCAAACTTTTTCATTCTAATTTAACAAATTTAGATTGTGGTTAAGGATACTTACTTTTTCTTTTCGTAATTTTAATAAACCATGAACAACAAGGGTAAGTTGCGGTGATGGAAATGGATACTTTTTTAGACATTCTTCAATGAATCCTGCAATTTCTTCCGCTGATTTGAATTGACCATAGCGCTGCGTATTCATTGACAAAATGCAGAATTGCTCGTATATCTGCAACATTTCTAGCAAAAAATCATCAAATACTAAAGTTGAAAAAACTGTAATTAATGATGCCATTAATGTAATTAGAGTTGCATGGTTTGTGGTAATGACAAGAAGGAACGAAATTTTCAGCTTCGAAAAAGTTGTAGATAAAAACGAATGTTTAAAGCAAACAAAATGAAACATAAACATTGAGTCAAAACCAAAACTGTCTCGTGCATCCGGTGTTAGCATATCTTTCAATGATACGGAATTTGAATGTTTGGTACGATAGGACACTAATCTCTTGTGGAAGGTTTATGATGTCAACTACTAAACCAATTAAATTATTTTAGTGTGTCTACTGCTTATATTCCTGATTATCCAGTATACAAAAATATCCCACAACTACATGAAACATTCAGAAACATGCTTTTTCCTATCTGATATTGAAGGGAAGTCCCGAAGTGAATAAAGCAAAGACGAACCAACTTCTCATCACGAACAAATTCGTTATTTTCCACTTCTCCCTGCAAAATCCTTCTTTTCCAACAGACTGTCATACCAGTACCATCGAAAATGAGTTGGTCACGGATACCGCGATCTGTGAATATTTTCGTGATCACTTCATCTAAATTATCTGCAACAAAAAAAAAAAATTTGAAGAGAACTTGCTTCAAAATCCTTAATAATGGTGATTACACTACCATCATAATTCCCGTTATCATAACTGCAACAATAAGGAAATTATAATAGAAATATTTTTTCATTATATTAGCGATTTTACAGGGCAAATTTTATTAGAAAACTAGCAAATAGTAAGACTGACCTTCCCGTGATAATTAGTCCACTGTGTGACCTATCACCATGAAAATATACAACAATCCTTTTTAAAGCAATAGTATATGTCGTAGTACAGCAAGATGTAAAATGAAGTTACATATATCTAACTGTAACATTTCTCGTCCAATATTACCAGTTGATGATAATATACCTATTGCAGCAATTAGATCAAGATTGATAACACAAAACAAGTTCTGTTCACATTTCGATTTTTTCGCTGTAGATACTTCTCGTTCAAATTTGGCCAACTGTTTCTCGAGCTCAATTCGTTTCTGGAAAGTAAAAGACATATCGAACAATCGAATTTCCAAAAAACAATTGATTCAACTTACCCAAGATTACCTTCCCTGTTTAGTTTATTAGTAGATAATCTATCGAATAGCCTATTCATCATTTTAAACATGAAAAAAGTTGGTTAGAGTACTGTGAAATACAATGTATCTTATTGGACTGTAATAGGTCTTAACTGCTAAATATATTATAACAAATATTAAATATGTAGAAAACATATAAGTATTAACCTTTCTTTCTATCCGTTCTTGTTTCTTCCTTTCTCTGACTTTTTCTTTTATAACCTGAATAATTTACTGCTAGTTCAAAGCAAGTTAGCATATATAATCTATCATTCAAAAAGTTGTAAGCTTGATACAAATTCCAGGCCATAAGATATTTATTTCAAAATGGATATTACATTTTAATCAAACATCTTTAAGGGAGCCAATACGCTTATTTCCAGATATTATGCTAATTTGAAAAGTCATGTGAAACTTTCATACTTTCATTTGTAGCTATAATTTCATATTACTATAAGAATACTTCAAAAAAAAAAAACAAAATACTGCTCAAAACTTCAATTTATTACGAAAAACAAACCAAACTTGTACAATTATATTCATCCAACGGATCACTAAGACAATTAATTATGACTAAGAATAACTATAAAGTATGATTATGATTGAAAATTACAAAACATAACCTGATCAGCGTTAATCTCATCTTTTGTTCTTTTTCTTCTCTTCTTATTCATACATACATCATCTGAAACTGAGCGTGCTATGCATATCGACGTGGATTTCTTATCAGGGGATTCATTAGTAATTAGTTGAGTTTCTTTGAGTGCTGGCGATGATTGTACAGGTTGTGAGAACGATTCATAGCTGTACCAGTTTGCAAAATCTCCACATTCAGGTATTTCATCTAATGCACATTGGGATTTTTCGTTCGAATCATTAGATTCATCATCTGAAGAAGTTAAACCCAAAAATGCTGCATCATTCAATTCTCTAAGTGTCCGACTGTATATGTCATCATCGAAAAATTTCGAATTGGATTGCATCGGCTCTTCTTCAATTTCCTTATCCATATCTGAAGAAAAACAAGATATTCAGAAGTTAAGCAAAGATGCAAATCAACTAAGTGAACTGAAAAAATTTTTTCTTTATATGATAAATAATATGAATGGATAAAAAAAAAAAAAAAAAAAAGGAATATCTGATGAAAAAAAAAAAAAAATTAAATTTCTATAGCAAATTTTAACAATTTTTATCATCTAGAAGAAGAAAAAGCCTACACAAATAAAAAAAGCCAAAATATAGAATAAACGATCCAAACAACATATGATCAAAACATCCATATAAATTCACAATAAATAATGAAACAAATTTAGCATAATATTCATTCATGTGATGAATATAAATTAGCTAAAATTTGACATAATTCGTCTATAAAAGTAAAGAAAATTGATTATAAATTATTCAAATTTTTTTCTTTTTTTTTTTTTTTTTCAATTCATATCATATGAAATAGATCAAAATTAAGTCATTTTTTTTTTTTTTTTTTTTTTTTTTGTAAATACAAATAATCAAAATTATACTAACCATCTTTTCGTCCATTTGAATAACTTGGTTGATTAGATTGGAATTTAATTTCATCCTCATTCTCATTTAATATTATTACACTTTCATCCATATCAGCTGAAATGATTCAATGATTTATGTATATAATTGACGTATGATGGAGAGACGCTAATCCTAACTAACGTATTCTTAGAGAGAGAGAGGGAGAGGTAAAGCATTACTGTTTGAATGATTTAAACGTACGTAAATGATTTAACGTGATGAAGAGAATGTATATCTCAGCATACATTAACAGAATAAGATGAGAGAGAGAGAGAGAGGAACAAAGAGGGGAAAGAGAGGGAGAATAAGAGAGAGAGAGGATGAACAATACGGGGAAAAGAGAGAGAGAGAGAGAGGTAAAGCATTACTGTTCGAATGGTTTAAACGTACGTAAATGATTTAACGTGATGAAGAGAATGTATATCTCAGCATACATTAACAGAATAAGATGAGAGAGAGAGAGAGGAACAAAAAGGGGAAAGAGAGGGGGAATAAGAGAGAGAGAGGATGAACAGTACGGGGAAAAGAGAGAGAGGTAAAGCATTACTGTTCAAATGGTTTAAACGTACGTAAATGATTTAACGTGATGAAGAGAATGTATATCTCAGCATACATTAACAGAATAGGACAAGAGAGAGAAAGAGAGGAACAAAAAAGGAAAGAGAGGGGGAGTGAGAGAGAGAGAGAAGAACAAAAAAGGAAAGAGAGGAAGAATGAGAGAGAGAGAGAGAGGAGAGGAGAAGAAGAGATAGAGAGAAAAGAATAGGAAGAAATTGAAAACTTGAATGGAAATTATTTATACCATCGCGGTCAAACAGACATATTTATATAAAAAATGGAATGAATTTTGTTGCTATTGCAGCACTGTTGTGTTTACATTTGAAAAATGTTAATATTAACATTTAATATGATTTAATTTAATTTGATTTGTTATAATTTAATTTGATGTAATTCGATGTGATTTAATTCAAATTAATTTAATTTAATCGGATGTGATTTAATTCTTTTGATTAAATTAGTTCAATTAAATTTAATTCGATTTAATTTAATTTAAATGTTTTACAATAATTCATGTTCTTTTTTTTTTTCTTTTCCGTGCATATTCTTTATGATATGACAAAAAATAAAAAAATAAAAAAAGAAAAAGAAATGCTAATTTAATGAATATTATTGAAATATTTGAAATTTTTTCAAAGCAATTTTTTTTTTTTTTTTTTTTTTGTTATTTGTTATTTCATCGAAATAATTCATTCTATGCTACCCTATGAATATATTATATAAATTAGTAAATAAAAATTAATTATGGAATTAATTAATGTTGTTTGTTGATTTTTTTTTTCTTTTCTTTTGCAAAAATTTAAGCATCATGTCCGATAAATTCCATTAGGAAGATGTTAAGAGTAAGATGATAAATGATTGTAATAAATTTAAATTAAATTAAATTTAGTTTGACTAATTCAATTAAATCAAATTTAAATTAAACTCAATTAAATCAAATTAATTCCGTGATTACTAAAAAATGGAATTGGAAATGCAGAATATGTTAATATTAGAATGAAATATTTGATGTATGCTATTTATTTATAACGGAGATTGATCCGATAAATTGGATTCCGGAAAGATATGCCAAACAAAAAAAAAAAAAAAAAAAATTAATGTTGTGGTTGATCAGTTACGATGGTATACTTGAAATTGAAATGATTAAATCTATCTGTTTCATTTTATCAGTTAATCAGTTAATCAATCAATCTACGAATCAATCAAATGATTTGATTAACCTTTAACTTTTAATAAATCGATAAATTTAATCAACTTCTCTCATTTATTTTCTTATTGTCCCATGCATAAAACACATCAAAGGAATCATTCACAGGTAATGATTGTTAAAAATTAAAATGAATTATAGCAAAATTTTTATAAAAAAAATTTTAGATTTTAGCAGGAAAATTCAAAATTTATAATTTCTATATGTAAATTTGAAGCAAAATACCTGACATAAAAGTAATTATTTGCTATGTAAATATTCATTGTTTGCATTATTCAAATCAAACATTTGTGATTGAAATTGATTGATAAGGTTGGTTTCAAATGAATTATTTTTTAGTGAGTAAATTTAATATTTCAAAAATTATTTTAATTAATTAAAAATGAATATGACTTAGTATGATGAATTAATTATTGTTTCCAAATGGTATAATTTTTCTCTTTCCATTTCCCCTTCCTTTTTTCAAAAAAAAAAAAATTTCCTATTATTTATTTACATTTCAAATTTATTTTTTTGTTTAATTAATTCTCGGTTTCTTACTTTAATTATTCAACTTTCATAGTAATTATTTAATCAAATAATTTATTTCATAAATTATTTGCTATGTATATATATATATATATATATATATGTGTGTGTGTGTGTGTGTGTGTGTGTGTGTGTGTGTGTGTGTGTGTGTGCAAAAAAGGTCAAAATTAATTTCAGATGTATTGGCGTCAAAAACGACACCTTACATCATCACAGATAATTATTGGACGAGCAGATTGGAAGACATCAAATTATGTTTCAACAACAAAATATAATCTAATCACATTCTTACCACTATTTTTATTTTATCAATTCAAAACATTTGGAAATTTATTCTTTCTTATGATTTGCATCGTACAGGTTTATCAAACTATTACCTTATTTACTTAGCATTTTTATTGTTTTATCATTTCTATACTTATTATCTAATTGTTGATATTTCTAGTAATAAAAAAAAAAAGAAAAGAAAGAACGTATTTTTATTGATTTATTTATTTTTTGAATTATTTACATATTTACTATTTGTTTATTTATTTGTTAACTAATTTAATTGGCACATATATATATATATATATATATATATAACTTCAATTCTACCAAACAAAAGATTCAATAAAAAATTTTTCTCCTTTATTGGAAAATATTTTTTTTTAACAAAATAATGTATGAAAGATATTTTATACAAATATTAAATAAAATTTATTGATGCAACAAAAGCTGAATGATTTTTTTCGATCAGTTTTCATTCGTAATTTTATTGTACATACAAATTTCCTTATTGTATTAGCAATTTATTTGTTTTTTTCTTTTTTTTTTTTTTTTTTTGTTTCAAAAAATTTTGCTGTAATGCTATTAAATCACGACGTTATACCTTCCGCATTTATATATTTTCTGTTTAATTTTAGTTTTTGTTTTTTAATTTTAGTTTTTCCCAAGTTTAAATCCATATGGTACGAATACAACTATTGTACCACTTGTTATTATTATCCTAGCTGCTGCAATAAAGGAAATTTTCGAAGATTTTGTAAGATTAATTATACCATTCCTTTTTTTTGATTGTTAATAGTTCTATTATTACTTTAAGCTATAAATTAGTTTAAATGAATTGATAATTATTTTGTACATATCTTTGCTTTCCCTTTTCCTCCATTACTTTCTCTTATCATTGTTTTTTTTTTTTGATTAATTAAAATTATTATCACTATAACAATGAATATAATAGGATTTATTTGCTATTTTTGAATACATTTTATTAATTAATTGATTTAAATTGTGATAATTTAAAGGGACGTTTGGTAGCAGATCGTCGTGTAAATCGACAATTTGTACTAATTTGTAAACAAGATGAAAGTACAAAAAATTGGAAATGGGAAAAGATTCATTGGGCTCAGGTTTTTTTTTTTTTTTTTTTTCACTTTTCATTGTTCATTTTTAAATCGTAAATTATTTCCTTATATCAAATGTTTGAAGATATTTTTTTAAATTTTTTATGATAAAAAAATAAATGAAAAAAAGAATCTGGGAAAATTTAAGACTTCTTTTAATTCCAAAAAAAAAAAAAAAGAAATATATGAGGAATTTTTTTTTCGTGTATTTTATATTGATAACTAAATAATAAATTTTACTAATTTTTTAAATGCCTAAATTATCATATGATATTTCAGTTAAAAGTTGGCCAAGTGGTGAAAATTATGAAAAATGAAGTTATCCCAGCAGATATTGTACTAATTTCATCAAGTGAACCAGCTGGTGTAGCATATATTGAGACAAGTAATTTAGATGGTGAAACAAATCTTAAAATTCGTCAAGCATTGCCAAAAACTGCACGGTTTATTGATGATGATACAATTATGGTAAGTTACAATGATGATGATTTATATCAAATTTTAGGATCAATTTTGAAATTTTTTTTATGAATTTATTAAGTGCTAAATTTTTATAAATGGAAAATTTAATTTGCATTATTGAATTAGTAAAATTAAATCAGATAAAGCAAAAATAGTTACAAATTTTCAAAATCACTTATGTTATTTTTTTCTTCATTACATTTATCAGACTATTATTTTCATATTTATTGTTAAAGTAATTAAAACAAGCTTTAAGTAAATTTTTAAATACTTTCAAACTATTTCCAATTTTTATTTGTTACATTCTTTTTTTTTTTTTTTTTTTTTTTTGTAAACATATAACTTTTACAATATTCAAAATTTTTAAGCATAGAATTAACTCATTTTGATTTCAGTAGTTCGAATTAATTTGTCAGTCAAAAAATGAAAATGTTTTACCTTTGTAGGCATTATGTTCATCTTTATCGCTGGTGGAATGCGATCCGCCAAATCCAGCATTGTACGAATTTCATGGTGTTATTAAAATTAACAATTCCTTTGAAATGTTGAGAAATGAAAATGATAGCGATCTTAAAATGAATTGCTCCCTTGGTTCGCTATTTTATCGTTAATTAGCTAAGTAATAATGATTCATTTATTGAAATAGTACAATTAGTCAGTTGAAGAAATGAAAATTAAAAAAAAAAAAAGAAAAAAAAGAAGCTAAAGCTTCTTGTTTACCAGTTGGTTGCTGATATATTTGATCAGTTAATAATAAATTAAATCAAATTTGAAATTAATGTTTTGTAACATCTTTGTAATTGTTGTATTTATTTACACATTAATCTTTGCTGTTATTGTAATTGTGTTTATCTGCTCATCAAATTGTCATTCATTAAGAATGATATCTTTTAATTCATGCTAATTTTGTACAAAATATTGTTTGATTTATATTGCTTAGACTATAATATGATCTAATGAGTATATAATTGGAAATTGAGTAAAAAGTTGAAAAATTTTTAAACTGTTCAATTTGTAGTTTGTTTGTGGGATCTAATTTATACAAATTAAATCGCTGAATATAAATTTGCATCATTTAAAAGATATCGACCTCAATGAACGGATAGCGGATCAAATAATTTGAATAAATAAATAAATAAATAGTCAAGTTGGATAAACTTCTTGTATAGTAAAATATTAAATAGTGGGGAAAAGTTTTTTCCTTTTTTTTTCATTCACTTGAAAATTAAGCCAAGCGATGATTATTTCATTTAATTTTACGAAATACTTACACGTTATTGGACTTTTTCCAGTTTTATGCTATTCAACTTGGCTTTTGACTCTTGGCTAGCGTATACTAACATACCAAAATGTGGGATCATTTCTCGGGAATAAAATATTTCATATAATTTACATCAACTTTGGATAATTTTCCAGGTATAAAGACTAATGTTAATGTAATTATTTTTCGCTTAATTAATTAATTTATAATGATAAAATTTTCAGGAACAAATCAACTATTACCTCGAGGATGTAAATTAGAAAATACCGATTGGGTCTATGGGGTTACGGTATATGCCGGTCGATGTACAAAGCTTGTATTGAATACAAGCGGTACTCGTACTAAAATGTAAGCTTGCTTATTTTTAAATTTGCAGTTTAAAATTATGAAATATTTTATGATGAAATAATATTTGTTGAAAATAATGATTGCGATCAAAATCTCGGGAAATTTTCATCACATGATACTTTGAGATATGATCATACGATGATCTAAACTGTCCACTTATTTGTCTTTCCTAAAATGCTTAGCATTTTAATGAACTAGTTTCAGTGCCACTTAAAAGGTTGTCAATTTTAATTACTCAAATTCACTACCATTAGCAAATTGCCCAGATTTTAATACAAAATTATGAATGGGAAAATTTGAAAATAAAAGATAAATATAGAGCATTAATTAACTATCGCCTAACATTAACTGGCTATAATTAATGAATCAAAATTACCATGAAAATTTTATGCAAAACAAACATTCATCGCAATATTATGAATTCTTGTTGAAAGATAAAATTGAAATTTTGTTACAAACATATTTCATCCATTTTCGCATTTTCTTTTTTATCTTACATAGCAATTTTAAACTTTTAATTTATTACTTCAATGATTGTCAAAAATCGATAAAATTATCGCTGAAAAAGAATTTTATTTTTCTTATAACATGATGAAATCGTTAATTTTATTGATTTAATTAATGGTTTTGTTTTGTTTTTTTTTCGATTTTTTTTTTTTTTTCAAACTGCTCCATTGAGTAGTTTAAATGTTACTCAATAAATTTCGGCTAAATATTTCTATTTAAAAAAATTAGGTTAAAGTCTAAATAAAAATATTTAATCAATTCTATATCAAAAGCTATATTTACTAATTCCTTTGCTGCACTTATCATTAAATTAAAATTTCAATAATGGTTAAATTTTACTGCAAATTTTGAAGTTCATTAGTGGAACGAATTACCAATTGTATGATGATGATTCAATTCGGATTCTTAGTATTCATGGCTTTATTTAACGCATGTATGGGTTGTAGTAGTATCAGTAAGGTGTATTATTATATGCCATATTTTCGTGGTAATTTATTCTTTATTCGTGAAATTCATTTTTGCAAGAAATTGAAGTTTAAAATATGAGTGGAAAGGAAAGTAAATAAAAAAAATGGCATTAACAAATTATTGTTTTATTATTATAGAGTATATTAATAAACTATTATGATATTTGTTCCATATAATCAAATAATATTTATAAATTTGATGATTAACTTTAAATTTGGATTCAAAAAAAAAAAAAAAAAAATGCCCAATTATATTTTAATGATTTTAGGAAATTTTCGTCGTTTACATATCTTTCCTACACTTATCGGTTTAATCATATTTTATTCTGGTCTAATACCGATCAGTTTGAACATTACACTTGAAATGATTCAATTATTCCAAGCTTATTTTATTCAACAAGTTTGTATTATCATAAAAGATTTATCGATAAAAGTAAAATAGGAAAAAATTAGGAATTTATGTAAAATATGATCTCTTTTAGGATTTAAATCTTTATGATGAGAATTCTGACACAAAAGCTGAAGTACGAAGTTCAAATTTGAATTCACAACTTGGACAAGTTTGTTTTGCAAAAAATAATTGCTAATTTAATTTAGTAAAAATATTTATGGTATTTTTTTTTCTTTTTTTTTTTTGCTGCTATCCATATCAATAAGCTATTTGTATCTTTCTATTTCTTCCATATATATTATTTTATTTAAATATTAAAGGTTCGTTATATTATCAGTGATAAGACGGGTACATTAACTCAGAATAAAATGTGTTTTAAAATGTGTACCATTGGTGGTGTTCAATATGGTTCGATGAAAACGGAGAAATTCATTGATGAAAAAATTCTTGAAGATTTAACTAATAATGCTGTTAGTAATTTTTAATAATCTCTTTTGTTGACCTCAAAAAGAATGAATTGTTATTGTTCAATGATATTCAATTTTTTTTTTTTTTTTTTTTTTTTTAAAAACCAAAATATACATTATCTTTTCAATAATTATTTTATCTGAAATGTCTCAATTAAATTCCAAAATTTTCTAATTTTACTTCATTTTTAATATGAGAGAACATCTTTTGCTCTTGAAATTAAAAAAAAATCAAGTAAATTACATCTAAAAAAAAAATGCAATGTACTGTAAATTTTTCAAATTTTAAAATGAGTTATTCAAATAAATTTAAAAATTTCAAATGTATTGCATCTTAGAAGTTTTTTTTTTTTTTTTTTTAAAACTAATACTTGAAAAATTTAAACAATTTTAAAAAATTTAAATCATTTTTTTTTTTTTAAAGGATAATGCTAAAGCTATACGTGAATTTTTGACATTACTAGCAATTTGTCATATGGTTGTTCCCGAGAAGGTTGTAACTTCGGAATTACAAAAAGTTGTTTATCATTCATCATCACCAGGTATTAATTATATTTCAGTACATTTCATTTTCTTTTTTTTTTTTTTTTTTACAACTTAATTTTTTTACTAAAATTTGTTCATTTCTTTTTTTAAATTTTTGCTACGAATAGAAAATTTTTTACTGTTATTTGAGAAAATATAATCTGAACTATATAAAATATTTTGTTCTATAAAAAAAAAAAAAAAAAAAAATTGTTTCACAATGAATAATTGAAAAGTTAAATTTTACAATTCGTTTTTTTTTTTCTCCAAAATGGGAGAAATTTAGAGAGGAAAAATTTGAATTTTCAGATGAAAAAGCATTAGTTAAAGGTGCAAGAGATCTCAAATTTATTTTTCATACACGAACACCACAATGTGTTTATATTGAAGCAGTAAATATTGTTTACTTTTTTTTGTTTGAAAATTTAATTTATGTAATTTCTAAAAATTTCGTTATCTGATTTGATAGATAGAATTTGTTAATTGTGAAAAATTTAATTTCATTTAAATTTTTTTAGATGGGTAAGCAAGAAAAGTATGATATATTGCATGTGTTAGAATTTACAAGTAATCGGAAACGAATGGGTGTTATTGTACGATGTCCGGATAAGAAATTAAAATTATACATTAAAGGAGCGGTAGGTTAAATTAATTATAAATAATTTAACATCAAGTATTCATTTGTTTGATTACATTTACATTTACATTTGATTTTAGGATAACGATTGAATTTTAGGATAGTGTTATTTTTCCAAGATTAATATCAAATTCTGATAAGCTTTTAACTAGCAGAACAACGAAACATCTGGTGAATTTTGCTAATCTCGGTTTGTTTTTTTTTTTTTTTTTTCAAAAATTGTAACAATTTGTAATTTAAATTATTTTAATTTGAAAAATTTTTGATGCTAAATTAAAATTGCATGCATATTTTTGTTTTGAACTTCAAATTTAGTCAACTTTAAAGAGAACAAATTTAGGTTTACGGACATTATGCATGGCTATGTGCATCCTGAACGAAGAAGAGTACGAAGAATGGGAACCCGGTTATCATCAGGCAAGTGTTGCGATTGAAGGACGTGAAAAACTAATCGAAGAAGAAGCGGAAAAAATTGAAAAGGTCAAATATTCTATACGATGAAATAATTTTGAATGTCGATTAATTCAATTTAGGTAGTTGAATTTCGTTTGGAATCTGAATGTTAATGAAGCTAAAAAATTTTTGCTCAAATCAATGTATAATTTCCCATTTTTACTTGAAATACTTTATGAATTGCAGAATCTCGAATTACTTGGTGCATCAGCTATCGAGGATAAATTGCAAGAGGTAAAGAAACAAAATCAAAAATGAAATTTATAAAAATGAATTTTTTAAACCTATAAGAAATGAATAATGCTAGAGAAAAATCGATTATCAATTAATTTTTTTTTTTTTTTTGCATTTTATTTTATTGCATAATTTTGTTGAAATACATATGAAAATGCATTGAAACTTTTTCAAAATCAATTGCTAATTTTATTTGCCCCATATGTTATATGTTTGTAAAAGAATTAGCCTCCAAAAATATTAGCTAAAATAAGGTAGTAAATTGGAAAAGTTTTTTAATGAAATATTTAACAGACTGAAAATTACTCATATCTATGGGAATGTTAAGTATTGATAATTTTGATTATTTATCACTGTGATAATAGCAATGAATTGTTACAGGGAGTAAAGACAACTATTGAACATTTAATTGAGGGTGGTATTATAGTTTGGGTATTAACAGGTGATAAATTAGAAACTGCACAAAGTATTGGCTATTCATGTGGTTTAATTGATCCATTCACACCAATTTTGGTATATTTCAAATTTTATCTAAAAAATTTGAAAATTTTTATCTAATTATAAATAAACTTAAAAAATGAAATTTTCTTCTAATTTAATTGTAATTTTTTTTTGTTAAAAAAATTTTCATCACATTCTTATACTTTTTACTAATTAAAATTATTATTTATATATTTGCTACAAAAAAAAAAAAAAAACAAATCATTTCCATCATTTTAGGTACTTGGTGAGAAAAATCACGAAGAAACGGCTAATAAAATTAACATGTATCTTAATAATTTTGCAAATAAAAAAATTAAAATTTCATTAATTGTTAGCGGCGAGGTTTGTTGCATTATGCATTATGATTTGTACTGAAAGATGATAAAATTAAGGAATATCTGCAGCATTTGAAATTTTGATTTCCAACGAAAACTGATGAATTGGAAAAATGTTCTAGCTTAAAACTGCAAGAAGTTTTCTTCAACGATTTCATATTTATCAATGAAACTATTTAGCTATCCAGTGTTATTTATTTATCCATTTACTTCATCATCGCATAATTTTTATCATCTTACAGAGTCTTGGTCATGCTTTAAAGAAACAATATAAAATGCAATTTTTTCATTTGGCTTCATTGTCATCAACCTTAATATGTTGTCGATGTTCACCGGCACAGAAAGCTGCTGTAGTAAAATCACTCAAAAATTGGTCTGATGGTACCGTATTGGCAATTGGTGATGGTGCTAATGATGTAGCAATGATACAGGTAAAATTGAAAAGATCAAATAATGGAATAATAAAAATAGATTCATGAATATTCTGAAATTTAATCAATAAAAATTAGCAATTACTAATTGAGCATAATGTACAGTATAAGATTACTTAAATTCAATTCATTATAATGTTTGTAATTGAATATGTCGTAGTTTTGCAGGCAGCTGATATTGGTGTTGGAATAAGTGGTGAAGAAGGTTTGCAAGCATCACTTGCAGCTGATTATTCTATCGCACAAGTTTATCATTTATTCGTTATCATAATTATTTTTTCTATCAACATTAATCACTTTTATTGTTTATGATAATTTATATATAATAATAATAATATTTCAAAGACATATCATGAAAAATTTCATATAGATGCATTAAAATTATTCAAAAAAATAAGATAAAATTAATCTATCATTTCTGAAATTTTGTCTGATCTAAATATGTCTAATAATTTTGGTAATATTTCAGATATTGCGATCAAATTTTAGATTAAAATTATTGTAAATTTTTCATTCTAAATTATATTTACATTTCCAGTTTCGATTTCTGGAACGTCTTGTATTCATTCATGGAGCTATCAGTTATCATCGTATTACAAAAACCATTTTATATTTCTTCTATAAAAATGTCGTTCAAACTTTAACTATGGTAGAATTTTCGTCAAAAATTACTTCATTCTTACAGAGTAAATAATAGAGTTATTTTATGAAGTAATTAATTAATTAATTAATTAATTCATTAAATTTTGCAGTTTTTTTATGAATTCCATACATTATTTGCCGATTCGGCAATAATGGACAGTTGGTCGCTGGTATTGTTTAACATATTTTTCACTAGTTGGCCACCTTTGGCCATTGGTATCTGGGATCGACTGTTTCCATTTGATGTGATGATCGATTATCCAGCTCTTTATCATTTATCACAAAGTAGTGAAGGGTTCTCGCTGAAGGTATAAATTTTCCATTCAGAATGTTAATTTATTCCTGAAAAAGTCCTTTTCAAAATTTTAATTTTTAAAATTTTACTCCTAATGAGATTTTAAATGGGAAATTGCACGGGAAAACCTTAAATTATTCATTCATTTGGATAGCTTTTGTCAAACTTCTTACCAATTTACTTAAATACTTGAAAAGTTTCTTTGGAATTATATACGTTCAGTATTTATTTCAGACTTATTTTATATGGATATTAACTGGTTTGGTGCATGCAACGGTAATTTCCGTAATTGCATATCAAACATTTAAAAATGGTAAGAACTTAAAAGGTATTTATTACAGATTTTCCGATTCTACGATTGCTTGAAAGCCTATTTTACATGCAATTAGTAACTTATATTTGAAAAAAAAACATACTCAAATTATGACAGTATTTTAAATAAATAAAAATTTGTTATAGATGTCCTATGGTATAATGGTCGTGTGGCTAATTATTGCGTCATGGGAACCGTTATTAACATTGTACTTTTAGCAAAAAAATTAGAAAAAATCAAATGAATATTTCAATAATTTAAATTTGCTAATCACTTTTTTTTTTTGAAATCATCGAAGAGTTTCATTCATCAATGAAAAAATTGAGTTTAATTAAATTCAATTAATTTAAATTTAACTAGTGGAGATTTTTCATTTATCAATTTTTGATTATTTTTTTTTTTTTTTTTTTTTCATAAAATGTAAAAAAAATCATAAACAGTAATAAAAGATGATAAAAAAAAAAAAAAAAAAAGAAAAATTTGAACTTCTAGGCTGTTGTAGTTGTCGTCAATTTGAAGGCTATTATAGAAACCGATTCTATTACTATTGTAAATTTGAATTGAATTTTTTTAAATGAATATTTTATTTAATTTAAATATTGTTTTCCTAGAAAAGATTTTATTGTTACAACAATTATTCTTTGCAGAATTTTTTTTTTCCTCCTACAATTACCGATTTTTTAATTTGTAAATCGAAAAATTTACGGTGTTGAATTTTAAAAATTTTATGATTTTCTAAAGAATTCTTATTAATAAATTTTACATTTTGTAGTAAATTTTGATCTTTTTTCAGATGTCCTGGATAGCACTATTCGGTTCTGTAATTATGCTATTCATTTTCTTTTTTTCATACAGCTTAACATCACCTGCTAGTCCAATTATTAAAGTTCAACCAGCTATGGCCGATACCATACTTCATGTATTCAGTTCACCTATTGCACTTGCATATATCATATTTGTCGTATTGGTATCTCTATCATTCGATTTATTAATTAAATTGTATGCTTTAAAACAAAATATATATATATATATATATTCTTCATACATTAAAATAATTAATTTTAAATTTTCAATTAATAGCATAAATCTTTTCATGTATTTAGTAACATAAAACTTGATAAGCTTTTTTTATTTAATAAATTTCTTTAGCTAAGTTATCTTTCAATATTTACTTATAAAAGTAACCATTTGTTGAAAACAATCAAATTTTGATAGTGTAACTTTAAAGGAAAAAAAAAAAAAAAAAAATCAAGTCATTAATTGCTATATGTTATTAAAATGATAGCAAATCATATTGAATAAAAATATTTTTTATTTTAAAAAATTTCACTAAAAAAATATACAAACAGATAAGTAATTAGTTTTACAATAAATATAAATAAAAATAAAAATGACTGAATGTAATTCTCCATGAAAAGATAGATTATTTGTGTTTTTTTTTTTTTTTTTTCTCAATGAAATTATGAAAATAAAATATATTAGACAGATTGAAATAGTTAAATAATTAAAAAAGAAAAAAAAAAAGTGAAAAAAATAATGGGCAAATAAATAGTGTAGTATTTTTTTTTTTTGTAGATTGCAACGATCATTGTATCGAACTATTCGAGATGAAATTGTTTCACGAGAATTTAATGTGAAACAATTCAATGATCTTTATTATCCGCTTGTTAAAGTTAAAAAAATTGTTGCTAAAGCATCTGAATCAGCTCTTAGTCTTGTAAATATACAAACTAAACAACGTTCGTTGTTCTTTGATTTGATTTAATTTAATTTAATTTGATGAAAGTTTCAGAAATAAAAGAAGACATTTTTTTTTTAGCTTTTTACACAAAACCTTTTTTTTTTTTTTTTTTCATTTAGCATTCCGATTCACAAAATCTTACATTTGAATATTTAATAAATGTTTTATTTTATTTGCATTTATCATTTTAAATTATCATGAAAATTTTTAATTTTCACTTCCATTTTTTGAAAATTTTATCACAAATTTAGATAGGTAATTGTAAAAATTTGCTTACTTTAATAAAATTTATACATTTATGCTAAAATATATTAAATTTTCATTTTCAAATATCACTAAGCGATAATTTTCTTTCTTTCTTAATTATTACTTAATTATTTATCGCATTTGAAAAAAAAAAAGAACATTAAGATAGGCAAAATGATTTTATTTCGTGAAAAAAATTGGAAAATATTAATTTCCTAATGAAATGATTAAATTGAAAATTATTTTTTACCTTTTTAGGTGGTTATTCATTTTCACAAGATGAAGGACCAGCTATATCCCAAAGTGATGCTGTACGATTGTATGATTCTCGAGTATCAAAGAATGTCCAGTAGCTTATCAAAGCATAACTTATAGAAGAGGATAATCTGATTTAATTTAAATTCAAATTCAATTATGCAAAATTTTTAATAGCTAATTCTTTTTGAAAAATTCCAAATTACATCCTTTATATCTCTTCATTATCAACGAAATTTTTTGTAACCTTTAAATGTTACTCATTTTTTTTTTTAACGATAAATTTATTTATTGGTACTTTTAATGTCTATTGAATGATAAAAACCTAAACATTACTATATAATTACCAGTAAAATCAGTTCATAATTGTAAATTTCAATTATGCCATATTACAAAAATTGACACAAATTTTATGAATTTCAATCTTTTGATAAAATTTGTTTGAATAAATCTTTTTTATTTAAAATTATCATTTGCTGAACATATCAAAAAACTAACAATGCAAGTAATTAAATTTGAACACAACCTATCTAATAACTCAATTCAAACAGGTGAATTAAATTATTTAAAAGTGAGCTTTCAAATTCTTCAATTCAACACTGATTTAACTTAAAATTTCAAATCATCTAAAATTTTTAATTTCATCCATTATTAAATTTTCGCCCTAATTTTAATGCAATTTAAAAATTCGATTGGAAAATTTGGTGACTGTTATTTTAATACACAATCACTTATTTAACTCATTACATCTTTAAGTCATTTTAAATTTCAATTTTCTAAAAAATTTTTTTATTTCAAAGTAAAATTATTTTTGTTAAAATCCCTCTTTATAATATTTATTATATTATGCACTCTGCGATAATACTACATGAAATATCCACCAATCGATATTCAAATAAAGAAAAAAAAAGCGGGATTGCAATAATTGATCGGATTATTGATTGAATTCTCTCCATCTTTTTTCCTCTCCCTTCTCTCTCTCTAATTCGATCTCTAATTCAACTCCTACATTGCTTTTTTTTTTTTTTTTTAATAAAGTGAATTTTATTCTATCCATAATTTTCATCTATCATATCTTCTAATATGTGCAATTTTTTTTACTTATTTTATATTTCCGATTAATAATTCCATTCGTAGTAAAATTTATCAATTTATCATTTTAGACAATTACATTATTGTTTATGATAATACAATAATAACACCATTGATAAGATAATCAATTTAAAATTCTCTTTATATCATACATATGCTATATATATATCTCCCTCTCTCTCTCTCTCTCTCTCTCTTTCTCTCTCTCTCTCAGAATTATATTGTCAATTTTAAAATATTATGAAATGATAAGATAATAAATTGTTTGCATACATAAAATATATTATATTTAACAATTAACATATACACGTACGTCACGTAACACACGTATATACGTATTAATCAATAATATTGATGTAATATATGTAGCAAGAAATAAAGAAAAAAAAAAAAAGAAAAATAAGCTGCAAATGTTCAAATGAATACTTACAACGATTACTTGACGGTAGTATTTTGAGGAAAGATGAATGATATGAAATGTAAAAGTTTTTTTTTCATTTCGTTTTTTTTTTTTTTTTTTTCCTTTTTGTTTGTGTATAAACTGGGAATTATAATAGTTATTGGCTAATATATACTAGAGCCTAGGCTCATAATATTAATTTTTAAAGTTTTTTTTTTTTGGATAAAATTTCATCAATTTTTCAACTATCAAAATTGTTTCATATTTTTCTTTTCCTTTATTTTTCTTGACATTTTTGAACAATTATGAAGATTAATATCAATTGATAAAATATTTCGTTTTGAATTATGAATCATATACAAAATTGGTATTTTTATTAATTTAATCTTGTTTTCTTTTTCTTTTTTTTTTTTTAGCAAAAATATCTTTTTACTTTGCTCAATTTCGATTGTTGGAATTATCAAAAGTTCCAAAAAATTGTATTGTCCGATGACTGGCGAGCAATTATTATCATCTCATTTCAACGATGTTTCACCACCATCATCTATACTCGAGAAGCAGTATGTTTATTTGTATGTCTAAATGTTATGCATTCATGTAGAGCATAACATAAGTGGATTTATGTTTTGGTAATCAGACTGAATGATTTTTTAGTGAAACAAATATTGTGAGTGGCATATTAAATGTACTTTACCACTGTTTACTAGATATTTTCCTAATGTTTGTCTGAATAATTATTGATATTAATGGAAATTATATTACGAAAATAGGGGAACTTTTCTTATAGAGTTTATTTGCTAACGGCACTAATCAGATTTGTTATAAGGAATAATCGATTAGTTTCTTACAGTAATGCAATAGTACTAATGAAATTTAAATTTACAGTGTGCTAACTGGATCCGATGCAGTGGTTCAATTTTCTGGTGGTACACATGTTGTGTTGAACGTGGACGGACAAGAAGATAAGCGACCACGTGATCGTGATTCGTCACGTGTTTATACTCGTGTTCTTAGCGAATATAAATGGGCAAGCGAAGAATGTTACAATGGTCGAATACTGGCTGTTCATAAAAATTTGATTGCTTATCGGCTGTTTAATGAAAGTACAGGGGAAGCAGTTCGAGTTCTGGAACGTACCACTTCCAAGCGTCATCTTATAAAAGTAATGTATTTAAATGGTTCGAATACTCATGGGAAAGAAGAAGAATATCTCGAAAAACTTTAAGA
This sequence comes from Dipetalonema caudispina, assembly GCA_013365325.1. Taxonomy (NCBI): domain Eukaryota; kingdom Metazoa; phylum Nematoda; class Chromadorea; order Rhabditida; family Onchocercidae; genus Dipetalonema; species Dipetalonema caudispina. The sequence goes on from JABVXV010000078.1 coordinate 136,380, forward strand.
CAACGTTTTAACAAAAAGATTTACTTAAGAAAAGTAGGAGAAAAGCGTTGAAAATGGTTGAGGAATTGAAACAAAAACGGAATTATGGCATTAACTTTGTGAAAAAGTGCTTCCATAGAATGTATGTCCATTGCAATTATTAAAGTACCCAGGTAATCAAAGTTATTTACGTATTTTTATTAAAGGGATTTACGTATTTATTATCCTTCTTTGTCACGCTGAGGCACATAGTTGGTTCAATTTTTTTTTTTTTTTTGATCCACCTCTTAGAAATGGTTAAAAACTAAACGAAAATTCATAGAAAAGATTGCACATGTAAAAATAAATTTTGTAATTGCTAACGGGGACCACGACAACTTATTATATTTGTTATAGGATTTAAAAGCAGTAGCAGCAGCAGGATGTTTTCGAAATATATTATTCTTCAGCAAGTGGTAATTAGCCGAAAAACAGTTACAGTTGATGATTTCAGCAATATAATAATCATTTAGCTTTTTACTGTTTTCAGCAATATAGTAATCATTTAGCTTTTTACAGAGCTTCAAGCATCCAACTGCCGATTTACAGTGGGCTCATCATGCGCCACTACTTGCTGTTATTGATGTTAATGCCAATCTTTATGCATACCATGTTGACAAGGACTGTGTCGTGTAAGTAAGATATATTTGAAAAATGAAGAAAAAAATCCGAGAAGCAGTTTAAGATTTTATTCTTTCATTCTATTCATAGTTCATAAAACTATTATTATTAAAGCATAGGATAATGTTAAGCATAATTTCTGTGCAAGTTTTTCTGGATATGGTTTTAGTACAAGAAAAAAAAGGATTTTCAGGACAAAATATTTAAATATAATCCGTGAGGATAATTCTATTCCAATCAATGCTACTCCACGAATTTCGTGGTGTCCCTATATACCGGAAGCTGATGAACCACACGAAGAGATGCATATGATCGCTGTCTATTATGTGAGTTTAATTCCATCCAATTCTTCTAACTAAAAATAAGTTCACCGAGAACTTAACAAGTGGTGAGCCAACCGAGACGTGAATCTCTTTCATAAGCCGTCGTATTCATTGAGGATTTGTGCGTAAACCAAAAGTCAACCGAGTGATTAGGAGGTTAGAGTGTAAAGTTTATAATGAAGAAAGGGATTGAATCACATCATTCGTAGCTCGAAAATCATGATAGCGACAAATTAGTCTAGGACGGAGAAAAGTAATTCATCTCTTCAGCCTACATTTATTTTCCTTTCCCAAGAATTAGATCTCTTAGTTTTAATTCGAGAGATCCCCGTATTATCCTTCTACAAAAAATACTTAGCATTTGCAGCGCAATACAGTGGAGTCGTTTTCATTAAGCATAATCAAATCGGAATTACATTGCGAAGAAGTGACTCTAGAACAATGCGAAAAAATCAGTGATGCCGTGATGAAGCTACCAATTGAAAATCCAAACGCAGTTAGTCATTTATCCAATTATTTACACTAACAAAATTTTTTGTGTGGTTAATCTTTCTCTATTCTGAACCTGTCGGTTACTTATCATTTTAGCAGTACTTCTGTCCACAACTTTAGGTGATTTGTATAATTTAGGAAGTACAAGCAGTTTGTTTGAGCCCAGATGCTACAGCTATCGCAGTAGCACTTAATTGTGGCACTGTGACATTTTTCATTATTGATGGTGAAGGCACGAAATTTGCTCATCGCTGGCAACCTGAACATGGTAGACATATTCAGGATCTCGTTTTCCTGGATAACATCACTGCATCGGACACACCGTACCTTTTTTTTTATATTTTTTTTTGCCTCTGTTTTACTTTTTTTTTGCATTAGTTGACCTAAAACTGGTAAAAGTACTATCAAGATCATCAGACTTATTGTGTTTTCGCAACTGTAGTAATATCTTCTCAACATTTGTTCCTCATAATATTCTACCCATTCCTATTAGTGCATACATTATTTTTTTATGAATACAGACAGTGGAGTAGCCATAGCGACATAATCATAGCGTTGCGGGTTTCGAATTTCGTTAAATTTTCGTTTGATTTCAGTGAACAGTTCTGGAAATATGCTATAATTTCAACAGAAAATGGTAAACGCATCCAACTTTATGATACTGAAAACTGGCATTGTATTGCCCGTTTGTTGTTTGAACCATTAGATCGGTTAGGTAAACTGACACTCAGCGTACATCCAACAGCAAAATTCATATTTCTCACTGATTATGATGCTGCAGTTCGTTTCTTCTTTCTTTTTTTTTCAAAAGATTTTAAATAACATTTTGAAAAATACTGTTCATCTATCTAGTTAACAGTGTCCACTATCATTTGATGTTTAATGACATACGAGGTTCAAGTTTTATTTCGCTATTCACTATACTATCGTATACTTTTAGATTCTAGTTGACATGATTTCAAGAGATCATAAGTACTTTTGATAGAAAAAAATTATTATAAGTAGTGAAGTATTAAATGCAGTAAAAATTGAGCATGTATTGACGAAGAATCGGATTTTGTTTTTTAGGTAGAATTTCATCAGTTTAATGACTTCATCACAATTTGTTTTTGGTTTGCATCAAATCATTAAATGTTGAGTTTCTGGTTAGAAGAATTTATCTTTTGCAGAATATTTATTGTATCGAAGTTGCTTACATCATGAATGCACCACGCTTTGTTGCATGTACACAAATTACATTCTGTCATCCTCTTGTTAACGTTGTTCCAATATCAGTCCCTCAGCAGGAGGATTCTCATCAGGGTTAATGTTTTAGTAATTTCGAAATTTAATAATAAAATGAAAAATGAATCCGTAGTGACGGTTCGGGAGGGAAGATATCTCAGAAGGAATGCTGGAGATGATGGGCAAGTAGAAAGGTAAGTTTTTAGTATTTCATCAAGGGCATGATAGTAAAGCAAGTAGTATTCATGATTATCTAATAGAAATCTCGGTGTAGGAGGTTATCAGCCTTTCTTTAAAATTTTAAAGTTATGCAAACAGTCTTCATGATAGATTTTGGAGAGAAATCAACTATTTATCATATATTGCAGAAATTGCTGCCAGGCTAAGAATTCTAAATTGTTTGACGAACCTACTGTTGCTTTCGGTTCCTTTTTTAGATTTTGATTTGTATTTTAGATTTTTCCTTGAGTGATGACGAAGTTTCCCCTGCTGATATTCTTGTTTCATTTGTGGCGCTTTCTCAGCGGTCACTGCTTCATTTGGAAGTTGGTCTAGAAAGATCCCATGTGACGAATGGTGATGTTGGCAGCGGTGGTGGCGGTGATGAAGAAAACAACGAGCAAATGATTTCAACTTTAAACGCAGATGTCACAGATGATGGGTATATTTTTCCAGGAATCATAATATTCTCAATTTACTTAAGTTGTAATAGATTTGCAGAATCCTATTATTAATCTCATGGTTGTTTTTAGACAAATTGATGGGTTGCTATGGCCCTTTCGCCCATTAAATAAACTATACTTCCTTTCTTCAATCGTCATCTTTTCTCTAGCTAATGGTTGGATGAAGTCTCTGAATCTAGAATCTTAAAACCTACCAGAATTTTTGAGGAAGATTTTTTCAGGAATGGTGTAGCAAATGGTGATAAAAGGCAGCAAAAGGCGGAAAATCTAGATCGTCTGGATGCTTTATATCGTCACTGGGAAGGTCTAAGTCTAAGTTTGGAGAAACAAGCGGAAGATTTTGAAAAGCGGTTACAAGAAGAACGAGATCGAACAGATGCCCAAATGCGACAATTGCGTAAGTGTTATGTTCCGAATAGTTTATTATTGAAATTTCTCTCTGAAATCAACAGTTTCGAGAATTTTTTTCTCCTTCTAGATAATTGTATTCCAGTCTATTTTCTTTCTCCTTTTTTTCTGTTTTTTTTTTCTTTTTTATTTACTTAATACTTTTTGAAGCACGTTTGAGATATTATCTGTTGGTTGTTACTGCTTCACTACAATAAGTCATTCAAAGTGATTATCATGAAAATTATATCTATAAGATGGGAGAAGGAAGCACCAATATACTTTTTTCTCGATATAAAGACGTCTTACTAAACTTTGAGATAGTAATTTGGTAAATTGACGCTTAATTATGTACGGTTGATGGAATCACTTGTCGCTGTTTTAGCGATGAAATTAGAAATGAAACATTAGACACACTAATTTCTGAAGGGAATTATTTCTGCTAACTCTCCGAAAGTTGACAGAGTGAGAAAGTGAAAAGGACAGTTAGTGGTCATATTGTAGCTTCATTTTAATTAAATCTTTCCGAATTATTGCTTGTTGTACTTTGAAGATAGCTTTTATCACCGTTGTTATTATTACTGTTTGCTCTTATCACTATTGTTATCATTACTGTTATTATTTTTGCGATTACTTTTATCCTGCTCTTTATTATCGTCATTACTACCAATATAATAATTTTATTTTTCTTATATTTCGTGTTATTACTATTATGACAACATTATTTCCACAGGGATATGAGATGAGTTCTCTGATTGGAGCTAACTCTCGTGCTAATTCTTACAAATGATTTTATTTTAACAGTTTAATTTTTCCGCTTTTCTTTGCTCATTACTGATTTTGTCTTTGCCCTATATTTCATTTATCTTTGCCATAGCCTTTTTTGGAAGAGAAAATTAAACCAATTCATTACATAACAACAAAACTGGCTGATAAGTACTGTGATCTGTTCTATAATTCCCTGCCTTTTTCAGTTCATTTTCGTTTCGATAAATAAATTTATAGAGGAATGGCCAACAGCTTTTTCCCCTTCCGGTAGGAAAAAATTAGGTAGCGGGAAATGAAATGACGTTTCTGCTTAAGAATGAATATAGATGAAGAGGGAAATATAGTGAAAGTATGTTTAAATAATTAAAATGTTCATCGTACATTCTTAGAAGAAGAATATTTTGAATTATTTTGTAGCCGACATCTCATAATTGATTTTTTTCTTTTATTTTTTTTAGGCGAAGATATCGTATCGTGTGATGAGAGGTTATTTCTGAAGCTGGAATCTTTGATCAATGAAAACAGGACATCAACAGTGGAAGCAATGCAAACTTCGCTAGATCTTAAAATGGACAGTGTTATCCAAAGCCTCCGGGCAACAACTGTTGATAATTTTAAGGTTTTACAAACTTTCATATGAACGATCAGTTGTATTTGAATTTGTAAAACCCTCAGGCGTATCCTGATAAAAAGATTGGATTTTTTTTCAAGAAGCTGAAATTGGAGATTTCGACTCTTTGTCTTTTTCTCGTTCCACAGATTTTCAAAATCCCAAAAAAACCATTAAATAATATTTATTTTAGCAACAGCAAAATATGGATCTACACGTTATTCGGGAAGAACTTACTAGCAACATACGAGAACTGTTGATGGCTACTATGATACCAATTTTACAAGACGTCTGTGTATCGCTATTCCAACAGCTTAATGAAAACTTTCGCGCTGGTTTGGAGCAGTATATGAAGCAAATGCATACACTCTGTACTAGTGCTTTAAGAACAAATCAATCAGTCGCTGATCCATTAATGGCGAGCAATTCGTCTTCTACCGATCCATCAGCACTTATCAATCTTATCGAAAATCAGCGTATCACTGTAGCGTTTGAAAAGGTTGATTTAATTTTCCCTCGTAGAAAATGGCATTTATTTTTTAAGATCAATTCTAGCACCCTTATATGTTATTTGCTAAAATAGTTACATGCGATTTGAAACCAGGAACCAAAAGTTCTAATCATTCAACTGCATTATCTGTTTTACAGATGAATTGATCTGTCTTAATATGGATCACTGTGAGAAATACACAGACTGTTTGGGAAATTTATTGAATGCCTAAAAATAGATTGATTCTAGCTGGGGTCCCAGAAATCTCATGCGTCCTTCAAATATAGTCCAAACTCTTTCCATATTTTTCGTGTATTTTCAAAAATTCTCTTAACTCTTTCATATTTTTTTTCATATTTTCTATCCTTTCAAGATTTCGGAGCAAAAAAAAAGAAATTTTTTTTTTCTTTTACAGGCAATGATGCTAAAAGATTTTGGAGCTCTAATGTTTGTTTGCAACAACGTTGATCCGGACATAATTGCCACTGTCGAGCGGCCTCTTCCGCAAAATATTTTGCTATGTCTGTTGAATCAGCTGGCAACAAAACTGGAGGGAGAAACGGATCTCAAATTTAGGTGGAATTTATTTACGAATAATTTTGGATGAATCTTTGTTGGATTTTTTCCAGTAAAGTTTAGTCTTTAATTGTATGTTGAATGATTAAAATCATGAGAAATATCCAGTTCTTCAGAGCTATATTTTGCATGCTGAATATAGACCTTCTGAAATATGCTGAGGATGGCAATTGTTAGCGTTCTGTTTAATTCTTGTGAATCTTCATAACTAAGATTTTATTTTTTTCTTCGAAGTTTTGCAGGTATATCGAGAATGTGTTAATGGTATTGCAAGTAAGGGATCCCACCATTGCTGGTAGCTACCGTCATGTTTTAAATCGTCTACAAACGGCTTTAACAGGTAAAGCTAGAGAATCATATATTAATATCATTTGCTAGATATAAAAAGTTAGCAATTGCATATACTGTAGTTTATTTTCAATTGAAATTCAATTAGATGAAGAAATACTTGCGAACTAATACAATGAATAGTATGCATTTAGCATAGTAATCATAACTTTTAGCACAAAGTGCCTTATCCCTTTTAAATGGAGCTAGTAGTGGGAATAAATTGATTTGAGGTATCTGTTCCGAATATTTGGATAAAATATTATGTATCATATTTTTAATTTGAATTCTGAGATTGAAATTTCACCAAATTAGATCAAATTTTCAGCTTATATGGGAACAGATACAAGTGCAAGCTTAAAGCGACGAGCACGAATAATATCACAACTAGCAGCAAACTTATTGAAGTGAATTGAAATTTGTTTAGTGGTTCGGTTTTGCAGCAAAAAGTGTGCAGACTGAATATAAAGTTGTATAAATCTTGCCAGGTTTTGTAATTTTTATATTATGTTTCATTTTGTTCTTGAGAGAATAATGATATGTCAAATATATCACTATTAGGAAGCCGTCGTGGGAATTCCGTCCTACTGCATTCGTTCCCTTCATTACTTTCGCAAGTATGCGTTATATTTTCGTGAGTAGAATTTTTTGATTCTTTTAAATCATGTTTATTCCTCTTGTCTTTGCAACACTGTGCGGGTCAAGGTCCTCTCGGCCAAGGATACGTCAGTTAATAATACACTTGCCATTAGAATTTACACTTGCCGTTTAAGTTTGAGGCAATTTTCTTTATCATCGAAAGGATTTTGAAAGATATTTTTTAGACGAATGTCTCAAAAACTATATTTCTTATGGTGTTTTAATCGTGTGCATAAAATGTAAATGAAAATGCGCGTACGATCTTGTCATACTATATACTGAAGGAAGCTTGATGCAAGAAGAGATCCATGTATTACACGAAAAACTGGGAAAGAATGTCTCATTTCAGTCTAGCATTCAAGAGTAAATTTGTGTTTTGATTTGTAAAAATGAAGCGAATGTGATAAGCTAAATTGTTTGAACTGTTTCAACTGCTTGCCATGAGCCTGTTAGACTCCAAGAGGAGTATGAACTTCTTTGACAAGGGGAAGGAGTGAAATGATACTTGACGTATATTACACATGTGAACTGATTATGTCGAAATACTCTCAAAGAGCTCATTAAACTTTGATTTTAGAGTATGACTCTCGCTTCATAATACTTGTAGATATAAAGTGGAGACTATCTTGTATATTTGAAAGTGTATCTCGTAATACTCAATAAAATAAAGAAATTATTAGGCAAGTTCATGTGAATTTGGGCATAAATATCGTGAAAAGTTAATCATATGGGCATTGGTCGAGCTCGGAATTGAACTTTTTTACGAATTACAGCAGCAATTTGTACAATTCCTTGATTTTTTACATCTCGTGCAAGTACAATCAGCGGATTCTGAAGTTTCACCTCTTTCCCTTCCATAATATGGTGACCAATATGAAGTAAAGCCTAAAAAAGGTTATTCAGTTGACTATTTTATTTTGCTTATTAAACAATTTAATTTATGGATGTACTTGACAAAGAAGGGTTTTAAAAGTGGACGATACAAACGAAATCTGATAGGATGATGTAAGGAATCCAATACAACCTGGAATTCTTAGAACTAGATTCCCAAACGTAATTCTCTAATTCATTTATTTGAAAGAAATTCATCACCTTTTTGTTTTCCCATTTCAGGTTACCAATATGTTGCCCCGCAAGTGTACCAACCGAATCCAATGTTCCTTGTAATTCGATCATCGCCCATTCCTCAATACCATCTCTGAAAAAGAAACTTATTTCTGAAAAACTAATTTCTTTCATTTATTCTTATTTATTTGTCCTTTTAAAGCTGGTTAATGTAGATGAGACATTTTTGTTACTAAATTTCATATTGCTCATAAATATTATTAGTAAAGTACGTTTCCGTACGTTAATTCGACGAAATATATCAAAAATGATTGAACTTTTAATTGTCCAATCATGTTTGATAAAATATAATATCCAATATCTAGGTGTTATCACAATTTAATCCTGAAGATTCCTGAAAAAAAGAATTCATATCTTCATATCTAAACAAAAAAAAGAAAAATTGAACGTACTCCCGTGGAATTAGCTTCATTTGCATCTTTCATATATATATATATTCTTCCTTCCCAATGAAATCAATGCAAAAATCGATATTGTATCCAAATCGGTAAAATATCACTGAAATGAATAATTTTTGATATAGGATAACAAAAGATATCATCCAATCTTTGATTTAGTCACAATCAAATAGATTTTACGATGAAACTTTATCATTTTAATGCTTGGATAGTTTCATTGTAATAAATGAACAGGTGAAAATATTTGTAAAATTATTCCTTCCAAACATTTACATTATATTTATGGTATGAAAAAGTATAGCAAAAATAAATATTATCCGTTGAATATGTGAAAGTAATAATTCATTTCAGGAATTATCATTATAACTGTTTGAGTTATCAAACGTAAAAAAAGTCCTATTTAGATGATAAAATGAAATATTCATCCAGGATAAATGGAATTCGAATAATTCCCATGTTATTAATTGTTAAACTGTTTCATTTAAATTACAAAGATTGATATCTATTTTCCTATCTAAACAACAATCCTTTAAAAATAAGGATATGTTTAATGTTATTGCAAAATTTGATGGATGCACTAATACTATCGGTAATGATTATTGATGGAATTAAACGATAAGAAACTTAAAATGGTTTCCACCATAACTATTCAATGTAAAATTCGGTAACTCAATCGGTAGCAACAACATAAATTTGGATAATTTAACCATAAATGTATGAAATTCAAATAATTTAATCTTGACTAATATGTTCAGAGAAACTTTGCGCAAATGCACAAAAAGTAATCCAAATCAGTCAGCCAAACCAACAATAATTTTAAGATGGGTTAAAACAATATCCATCATGAATGGAGTGTGTTAAATTTCAAATGGAAAATTAAAACATGTTGTTCAATTCTTTGTCACACTGATAGTCTTTGTCATACGTTGAAAACATAACAAACTTTCAATGGATCATTCATTTTAATGAAACAATTTCTTTTTTCTTATTCATACGTATATCATAAATCTTCTGATTTTTGCTTCAAAGATAGAAGAAAAAAAAACCTGTACAAGTACTGAAAATTTTCGAAATTTCATTTAATTTTGTGTACAACAGCATTGGAACAAGGATCGCAAAACATAGCTGTACTCAATGAGGAAAACAGACGAGAAATTAAAATGAATGAATCAGATTATTTTTTTACAAGATTCAACACTTTGTAATACAACTAGGAAATGGGTATCATATGAAACAACGCCTTTAGAAGATGAAATAGAAAACTGAAAACACAAAAACTGAAAACATGCGATAGACACAACTTGCACTTCTCTTCATTAAAGTTAATAAACAAGCTATAATAAACAATGGAATTAGAAATAAAAGGAGTAAATTCCTCAATTTAATTTACAACTGATGTAAATTCTCTTTACAGATCGGCCAAACAATTGGTATATCCTCAAGCAAGAAAGAGCAAACTTTCCGCACAACCTATTGAAAATCTGAATTGAAGTTAAAGAATATGAGTCTAAACTTGACACAATAAAAAGAAAACAAAGTACAAGCACCGTACGTTGAAGCCAATAAAAATGTGAAGATAGAAAAAATGTAGGAAGCTCCAGGACCGCTTGGCGTTCATACATAATTTAAAATAAAATAAAATTTTAAAGAGCTCACATGTCGGAGCTTCCACAATATAAAACAAAGCAAAAATGTAGAAAAAAAAAAAAAAAAATGCGAAAATGGAAACATCAGAAACAACTACGCTACAAGGATAGCAAAATTCGCTGAAGTTTTCGTGTTGATAAATAAAAATAATCTGGAAAACTATTAGCCAAAATACCAATACCAAGCTAAGTAGATGTTCCTTTAATGTTGTGATACCTCCAACATTAGGCATGGTGATAAGCAACAGCGTTTACTTTCTAATACAACTATTATTACATAAAAATACGGAGTACGAAACTCAAGTCCTAATGCGAGCTTGTATGCTGCTTGAGAAAAGAAAAGAAAACTAAAGATATTTGTTTAGACAGCTAACAGGTTGTGGTGTTCTGATAATATCGGTGATTCCGAAATCATTGTATTTTTGAGTTTCAAAGAGGATGAAGAAACATATCAATCTTCCAAAAATTTTCAGAAATATCGAAGGCTAAATTAAGAAAGTCGCAGCGGGTACCTCACAGCTAATAATAGAAATCAGCTTTGATTTAGAAAATGAAAATTGGTAAATTCCGAAACATTTCAGAATCAAAGTACTGACAAACCAGGAAGCTCTACATGCTATAAAAGGAGTTCAGAAATTAAAGATTTTCTCTTTGATGCAACGAACTCAATCATTAAAATGTTAATAAATACGATTTCAATGTAATAAAGAGATGCATTAATATTAGTTTCTGCAATTGAATACATCTACAATAATAATTATAAAAATTACTGCACTATTTATTGAACCAAAAGCACCACTTCTTATAAACATATATACTAATACTTCTGGGAAATTCCCATCTTAAGTTTCATCGCTTTAAAATCATATTTATATGCAAAAACTTTTATCGTACAGAAAATTATGAAATCGTTACAGATTCCGGGAATTTTTTAAATCTGCTGATTGCAAAGTAACCCCGGAATTATTGAAATAAGAATGGTCTAAAAGTTCAAAATGACAGAATAGTATAGGAACTCCAAATGCAATCTAAGAAGGCAGAAAAACAATAAAGTCTCATGAATAAACCGACGTAACCCGCTACAAGCATAAACTGAGATTACTAACGAAATATAAGGCATGAATTTATTCATGCATTTCATATAGGAAAAAATAAAAACTTAAAGACGTGAAAAAAAGGGAAATTCTTTTGCCGATCATTTTGCAAGTATCACGGGAGACATTTGTTCTGAGCAACATCCTAGAATGCACTTCACTGATTCCACATACCATTTTTCTAGTAAGCATTTCTGGAAAGGAGTAAGCTGAATAAATTAGTTTAAAAATAAATAAATTACAATTACCCTTCAGGCATTCAATGCAGGCCGTCTTCGGGTGTGGCGCGATGATACGCCGATTACGGTCGTGCATGCAATTCCTGAAAGAAACTCATGACAAAAACCATCGAACCAAATCGCTAGATGGGGCTGCTAATGGTTCGATGTACGGCTTTCGAAGTTATTACATTCATGATCTGCTGAGATGATGTTCAATCGCTGTCACTTTGGATACACGTGGACAAGATTTTGTGAGAGAGAAGAAGGGGGAGAATGCGGTTAATTTTACAGTAACAATAAAAATGGAATTATGTTACTGAATAATACACAAAGCACAAAGTATTTCTACTTCCAAATTTGTTAGGAATTTTAGAAAACTTTTAGTAATTTTTTCTGAAAATTAAATAAACGAGATATCCGAATAAATAAGAGGACTTACAGATATGCTATCGCAGAAATGGTGGTCGAGGCGGGCGCATGCTCGGTGGGGGAGGTCTAAGTGGAAAAGGCTGCCGTCTTGCGAAGAAAGGTGGAGTAATCCGTGGTCTCAGCGGTGGAACTGTCATAGAAGGGAAGGGTGAACACGTTGCTAGTCCAGACGGTCTAAAGGGTGGTCTCACCCGCAGCCCTCCTGCTAACAGTCCTGAGAGCGGTAACGATCCCGGCAGTCCTCGAGGCAACCTATTCAGAGGCATTCGGTTCTGGATCGGCGGAGGAACTGGAAGACGAGGTCGTACCATTGGTGTCCCTGTACGTGGTGGCAATACCGCTGAATTTGCAGACGCCTAAAAGATAATATGGACCTTTTCCTTATTAATAATAAATAAATGAGAAGTCATTTCATTAACTTAATTGAATCAAAGTACTTGAAATTTGCTAGTTCACCCAATCCTTAAAAAGTTAAGGTCAAGGGGCATTGCTACGAAGTCCGGCAAAAAACACAATGTACATAAACCGGGCAGGAGTAAACAGCATCTGTTCGAATATTTCCTCAAGTAGAGTAAACTGCTACAGACAATAGTCCAACCAATTCTACTTCAATATGTTCATGTTAACGACGAGACTCGAACTTCCGACTCTTTCAGTAACGGCACTATCTACTGTACAACATGATCAAATACAGTAAATATGTGAATCTTTACCGGTTGGTCGAAGAACATCATCCGTGAAGCATTCGTCGTCTGAGAGCATGATGATGACGGCTGATGTAGTATTGTTTTTTTCGTCTTTTCGGATACAGATGGTCCAGGTTCTTGGGACCAACGAGCATCCATATTCGCCGGTGGCCAACAAAAATCAACTTCCCGATCACCATCGCTTGCATCAGGTGCTGAAGCGGAATTATTGGGAGCAACACCGCCAGTAACAGTGGCCGCACTATCACTGCTTTGTGGAATGGATAAAGCAGAAAGCAATGTTTTGATAACATTTTGACTGGATGGCACTGAAATCGGTTCATCGGATGATTTCGAGCTGCCGAAATTTGCTGATGTGCTATTTACAGCCCCTCCAGGTAATGGACGATCAGAATTGTAGCCTGACGCTACAGCAGCACTGATTGAAACAGATTCTGCCTTCATAGTACCAGATGAAAGAAACCGCGACGAGCCTGCTTCGCCACCGTTGAATGTTGCACTGCTTGATGTGGGTAGAGATTCCAGGGAAGTCTGAATCTGAAGAGGCGGTGGACGTGAAAAATTTGTGGAGAAAGATTTTTCATCTAGTTGTAATTGTTGATGTTGCGTACCGAAGGTACCAGTACCGACAGTTCCATCTGATGAGGTTCTTGGGAGCTTAGGATTTTGATGTTGTTGTTTTTGATGCTGATGCTGTTGGAGTGGTGGAGAATAGTTCGCTGTCTGGTACTGTGAGTGATATGGATTTTGTGATGTTCTTAATTCAGACAAATTGCAATTACTGTTTGCGGTTGAATAAGTACCAGTTCCGGTCTGATGGGGCCCGCAACCAAACGATGAGTTTGATACCACTAGGGGTTTTGGAGTTTGCTGGTGTAGTTGTTGTTGCAAAGACGAAGCTGTTGCTGTTGTCAACGAGCCACCAGCTGTTGTAGTTGCGCACGAAGTAGTAGGTATTGAATATGGTGCTATCGAGGTACCAGAGATATTATAATTTGTAGCACTGGCATACGGATGCAGCACTGTTGGTGGTAGCAAAACAGTTGGGTGATTATTCATTTTTACTGTCGAGCTGTTATTATTACTAGCATTAATGCTCGCTGAGCTAAACTGATTGCTGTGCGCAAGCGTAGTTGGTGGATAGTGACTGCCAGCTGCAAAAGCAGCTGTGGTTGGTGGTAACTGCTGAGAAGATGGACCAGGATACAAGGCAAATGGTGGAGTCTGATTCGTATACGGTGCAGTAGCGGAAGCAGTAGGAGTTGCGGCAACATGGGATGGTGTTGTGGGAATATTCTGGAATGCATTCACCATTCCTGAAATTTGAAAAATTATCAAGATTAGAACAAAAAAATTGAAATCGTTTGAGTCGAAAAGAAATTTACGCCTACATCATTTAATAGTAGATGAACGATAGAAAAGAAAGAAACAAAATGCTTCATGGAAAAAGCTTGGACCTGCAGGCTGCGCTGCTGCCGCTGGTGCATGTGATGCAAGATTCAAGGATGGCACTGTTGGTACTGCTAACGATGAAGTTGCTACAAGATTACCAGCGTATGGAACACCAGCGAAGATAACAGATGCAGCAGCAGTAGATGTTTGAGGACCAGCAACAGTAGATGGACTAATACTTTGATCAACAGCAAGCTGGTGAGGTGGGGGTGGCGGAAAATATGGATATAGAGATGGAGCATTTGCTGTTGCTGACGTATTGACAAGAACCTGAGAGGCAGTACCAGGGTGTAGCATGACCAAGGGCGGAGGTGGTGGAGGTGTTGGCAAAACGGTAGGTGCCATCACTACCGGAGTAGTAGGAAGACCAACAGGCATAGTTGGAACCATGTTCGGTGATGGCGGTGTCAGAGGCGCAGGTGGCGGAGGTGGAAGCAAGACACCGTTTCCACTGACACTTTTATTACTTTCTAGATCCATTTCTACGGGATACATGTGCATGTCTTCTTTGGAAGCTGTTTGATTTTGCCTGGAATGGAATATAAAAAAAATGTTAGTAGCAGTTAGATAGTCAGTAAATAAATAAATAAATTAAAAATGCAGCAGTTTACAAATAGGTTGCCTAAATCTTAAGGAAGTAAAAATATACCCGTCTTGCTGATCGTCATTCTTCTTGCCAACCTTTAGCAATGCATCTTTCAGTGTTTCTAGCAAAACTTTGTGATCAACCTGAAAGAATAAACTAATTCACATATTCTGCCAGTTTTATTGGGTAGCACCTAACGTTCTGAATAAGCAAAAAATTTTGGCACTTTTTACAAGCTTAAAAAATGTTTGCACCAAAGTTACGCAGAAGCTTCAAAATTTCAACTAAAACTGTAGGTACAACATGAGATCAGAACCTTTCACAAAAATCTGAAATAAATAAGAAATTTGGAATTAGCTAAATTTTCGAACCTGTTTCATCGCTTTCTGCAACTCTTCACCCAAACATTCTGCCAGCTGATTGTGTGGAAGTTTTGTAAGTTCTGCCATTTCAGCTATCAAATCAGGCGTTTCTTCTACTTTTAGTTTACTCCCCTGAAAAACCAAAACTCGTCAAACCACAGTTTTCAATATCGAATAAAAAATGTAGCATTAATTTCAATCCAATTCTTCCATCAAGTGAAGTTCAGACGAATTTCTATAACTAAAACGATAACTGCTAGGTAAAGCTTTACCTCCCCCGATAAAGCAACAGTTTCATCGGCAGGAGGAGGAGGTGGAGGACTTGAAGGTGATGCCGAACCAACACCTCGTGAAGAAAGCATCGATGAATTAGCATCATGCCCCGGTGAACCGGGTGGCGTCTTTGGTCCCCGTCTTTCCTCATTTGTAACAGCAATAGGCGGCGGTTCACATATGGTTGGGAAATCATCCACCTTACTGCTTGACTGAAAAAAAATTTTTATGGTTTGGATACAGTTTCAAATTTCTGCTGAAGCACAAAAGTTTTCATTCTTCAAAATGAAGGAAATAGATGGCTTCAAACTAGTAATTTGATCCTTAATGCAGAGGATAAATTTATGACAAATTACGACTGCCCAGTACTCAATGCAACATATAAGAAATACGAAATTGATGAAGCATAATAATTGTAAAAAAAAAGCATTTTATAAGCACGGTATAAAATATTAACAAATCAGAAAACTAACATTTTTGCGATTTCTAGATGGCAAATTATCTTTAGGATCAAATGGTAGGAAACCGAGGACAATATGAGAATCCACACGGCCCGTTAGCATTTTATGCCCAAGCAAACGTTCCATTAATCCTTCTCGTTGCATAAAGGCATAACATGACGAATCATCATTCTGATGACGTTCCAAATCTTCACGTGTAAGTCCAGAAGTACTCCGTTTGGGTGGGCTATTATTGATGCAAGCCGTCATACCACTTGGACCTGCTTCATCGACATCTTCTTGAGCTGAAAGAGAATTGAAGAGACGGATCTTACTAAAAACTTTCAATACCAAAAATTATGAGAACTAGATTAAAAGAAAAAAAAATAAGATTTGATATAAAATTCCATTCTGAACAACTGCTATTGAAGAATTGTTTCTGCAACAAAAGCTGAAGAGCATATGATGAGAAAGCATGAACAATAAACTTTCCCCAGCTATTATGGAGACCTCCCTTTCAATAGAACTACACAAAGACCGATCGGCGTTTTTTTATATATCACATAAATAAGAGTTTATATATAGCCTTACGAGCATCTTTTTTCCGTTCTTTCGGAGGGTTCACCATAGAATCTAAGATTCGATCAAAAAGTTCACCAGGTTTTGATTTCCTTGAATGTGTAGGGGTTTGCTGGTGGTCTTGTGATGTTCTGAAATAATAAAGAAAAGTTTTCGGTAGCATGTCTGAAGACAAATAATCACTGAAAAAAAATTTTTTTCCATTCTAAATCGATAACCGAGCTGTTTCACTTCGATATTAATAAAGTTAATGCTGATTAAGTTAAAATAAAAATAAATTATACCTGCAGCAAGAGGATACTTTTGGTAAACCGCATACAGTGGCAAGTTATTTAACTAATTTAATTGAATCAAAACATAACTAACTTCTTTTTCGTAGGTGGCACGATGCGACTAGAAAATGCTGAATCATTCTTGCGAACCGAAGATGTCGAAGCAAGTGGAGAACGTGAATCTGACTGACCTCCCAAACGAAGTCGTTTTGTCTGAAAAAAAAACGACCGATAAATTGATAAAATTTAGCGATTATAAATTTTCGAATTATTTTATTAGAAATCCCACATCTATATCATTGATCTAAGCTTCTTTTTTCTCAGAAAAGAGACATTTAGGAAGAGATTGAAAGATTTAACAAAGTAACCCTGGACTGGATTCTCTAACAGTCTAGCTTCCAAATCAAAACCTAAAAAGTAATGCAAATCAAAACTTCTTGAAGCAGTTGGAAAACCACAAACCAATATTTGCCTAAATTTATGATGAAAAGAATAAAAGAATCACCAGTCTTGGCTATTGCAAGCAGCTAAATTTATGAACAGTCAGTTCAAATCATTGAAAATGAATCTAACTGTTTAACCTTTATTCCCCTTTTAGCTTCTTTTTTATGCCCTTCTTTGACTGTATACACCTGCTTTGAACTAAGAAATTTCTTTCTTCTATAATTTCCTAAATATTTGAGAAGTGAACATATCATTGCTATAAATAAAAACTAGTTTAGTTCACACATTTTTCCATATCGATGCACCACTGCAAGAGGCTCGAAGAGAAAGCTGTACTCTGTAAACAGAAGAGATATATGGCACGGTATGCCTACCTTATCCGGTACACCATCCGCTGCACTGTTTTCACCAGCTCTCCGTCTTGGAATTCGAAATGGACGTGTGAGTTCATTAGTGCCTATGTCCATTGTTAACAATACATTATAACCAACTTTAACTTCCTGAAATGTCAAAAAGTAATATTTACAAAGAAGAGATTACATATATATATAAAGAAAAAACGAAACAGAATAAATGGAATTCCGAAAACTTAGAGCAAACTATTTACTAGATAAAGAAGAAAAATAAAATAATCTGCAAAACTGACAACACTGTCCGAAATGGCAAAATCCAACCCTAACTAGACATAAAACTACGTCTGAAAAAGTCAAGATTTATCCTAACCAGTATATGAACAATTACTAAGACAAATCCCATTGAAACAAGACAAAACTGGACTATATCTCAGCTTGATAAAATTAAAACCAAACATTAAACCCGATGGACAACATCACATATAACTTAAAGTTCTGAAGTATGAAGCTAACAGACTGTCCGTTAGTTTGAAACTAATTGGATTTGAAATCAACAAAAACTACAGTTGAAACTAACGAAAATCAGAGCCACTTTGCAAATAACCGGAAATATTTTGAGATTAAATGATTTGGAACTGACTTCAGGACTAGCAAGAACAAGGATGAATTAGCAAGATGGTTTCATTATTAACAACGTAAGTTACGCCTAAAATATTTACATTATATTTTCAAGAGCTAGTTAACTTAACATCCAGAGAATATCTCCTCACAATTAATACCTAATATCGTATTAATTTCATTCACAAAACTGATCGAAACATTATTATTTACGCTTCATCTTCTTGTTAAATGTTGCAAATAAATAATAAAAATTTCAATTAAAACTCAAATTTCACTGAAGTCAGGCTCAAATAACAAGTTTAACGTAAGTCTCCGAAATAAGAGGCCAAGAGAAGCCAAGGCGATGAAATGCCATATCGAATAATTTACACTAGAAAAACTAAAAGTAGTCATTTCCGGTACCGCGGCCAGTATCCAGTTCACATGACCAAATATGAAAAAATTTCGGATCAACCGTGTTCTTCAAATTTCCATTGTATTTTCTTTTTTTTCCTTTCCTTTACTTCAAAAGTTTTTCGATAAATTGATTTCACAAAAGATATCCCAAGCAAAGAAATATTTTCAACTTGATTAGACATCGTGAAGATTCAAATATAACGCAAAATGATGTCTGATAATCTGTGATGCACAACGTAAGCTTATGAAAAAAATTTTATGGTTTGATTTGTTTTATTCACAACATCATTATCAAAACTATCACAAAAATTTAAACAAAGTAAATCAAAACATTCAAATTTTTGAAATTTACAATATATATCATAATCATTGATCGCAAAAAAAAAAAAAAAAAAAAACATATTATTCTCTACAAATAATTTCACGATATTCTTGGCAATATTTTCTCCAAAATTTATTTGCAAATATTTCTTAACTCATTTTACCAATTTACTACAAATATTCATTGATTTATTTTACTGAAATATTATACAATGTTCACTTGAACACCTTTTCCTTGGCTTATTTTTTGCACGATTAATATAAAATGTCCCATTGAATGCTTTGCTTTTTTTTTTTTTTTTTTCCTTTAGCTTATCACAAAAAATTTTATAGAAAAAAAAAAAAAAAAAAAAAGAAGCTTAATCTATTAATATTTGATAATATTTTATCAATTAATTTGCTTGATAAATTCTGAGACATTAAGCGAACATTGTGCGACATTGCCACGCTTACTTCAATTCAACTCAAATCGATTCCTTTCATTTTCATTGTTTGCTTTAATTACACTATGATTCATTTGTTTATTCAATAAATTAACAAATAAGAATTGATTGATTTCGAAAAAGTAAAAATTTTATTTCTAACTTAAATTATTTTCAAAATATTAAGCTAAAATTATCTTTACGATTTATTTATTTATTTATTTTTTTCCTTTATTTATCAAATTTTATGATATATAAATGAGAATGATTAATTTGTTAATTTCTTGTAATTATTCTGAATATTATTACTATTATTATTATTATTATTATTGCTGTATTGAGTTACATTAGATATATTAAATAGGTAATTATATCGAGTAATTATATTAAATAGTTAATGTTATTACTATGATTGAAAGCATTAGCCCTAATTGGAAATGATTCAGATATGAGTTATGATGCACTTTATGAATGTGAAAAGATAGATGATGGATAAGTTATAATATTTATCAAAAATTCATCATTATCGATGAATATTCCTACTTTGATGCGATTTCGCAAAAAAAAAAAAAAAAAAAAAAAAAAATTAGCTAAGCAAATAACAACAGTTAACCGGAAGGTTTATGGCTACATCAATGGAATTGATTGAGCAAAATATAATCGTTTCGGAAAAACTGTTTTCTTCCGGAAAAAAAAAAAAAAAAAAAAAAAAACTCGTAAATTTATAAGTTCTAAATCAATACTAACAGCCTCTTGTTTAATAATTAATTAGGTTAAAAATTTTACTTTTACTAATCGAAAAAAGTATATAAAGTAAATAAATTTTATTAAATTTCACAACAATAACAGCTTGTATTATATTGTACCATTTACTCAACTTCATGCTACATTAACATTGAAAAATTTTGCATGCTTAAAAAAATTTTTATTCCAATTTTAAAATTTTTATTAAATTTTAAAACAAAAAAAAAAAAAAAAAATGAGAGAAATCATGGTGAAAAAATTTTTCTCATCTTTATTCATTGGATAAAAAAAAGAAAAAAAGAAAAAAAAAAAAAGAAAGAAATCTGCACTATACATATTTAACTACTTTGTTAGAAAACAAAAAAATGATTCTCTTTGTACTTTGATAAAGATTAAGAATCAGATTCATTGATTTTTTTTTTTTGTTTTTTTTTTTTTCTTCTAATTTTTTCGAATTTAGGAATTTTGTTTTGAACCATTTGAAAAATGTGTAAGGTGATCAAAAAAAAAATGAGATAAAGCTTAAATTAAACTGAATAAAATCATATTTAAACTCATATCATTGATAAGAATATATTAAATTTTGATATTATTTATAATTTAATTTCATCACTTTGCATGTAGCAAATATTTTCAGCATTCTTCATTTTTTTTTTTTAAAGCAAATATTGCATAAATGTTTCATACAACTAATATATATCTTTTTTTTTTTGTGTACCACAGCTAATATATCTTTTTTCTGTTTAAAATCAACAAATAAATGCAATCGTTTTTACGATGCGAATCAAACTGTAAAATTAAAATATTTCAAATTTATAACGAATAAATGCAATCGTGCAATTAAACTTTAAAATTGAAATATTGTGAAATTTACAACATATAAAAGCAATTAATACTGTGTAAACATTTGTAAAAAAAAAAATAGACTTGTTTAAACCACCTGGGAACATTAATCTTTGGCTAACAGAATTAAATTTTCCTTTCATTTCATCATCTTACATTATCTAGCTATTACCTTCATATGGTCAATTTTCAAAATTTATAGCTTACATATGCGAAATTTTAGCGTAAATGGATAAGCCTGTTTCTTGTGAATGTACAACCTAAATTTAACCGCCATACTTTTAAATCCATTTTAATTTTATTTTGCCACAAAAGATAGATTTAAATGGTACACATAATCATTTAAAGATTAAGGAATGTCTAGAGGCCCAAAAGTTCAGTGATCTTCAATTTAAAGTCCAATAATTAAATTCTAAAGGGTGTAAATAATGCATTCATTAACAATACCATCTCAGCTGTTAGTTATTCGCTTGTTCGCAAATGCTTCGAAAAGAAATATCAGTGATCAATTTTTATTTGCCTGAGAAAAAACACCGGATTGCTGAAATAACTAAGACGGATGCGGAACTTTCAGTTATGTTAATAAAAATGAAATTAAAAAAATTCTATAAAGACTTAGAAATTTAATAATTTTTTTTGCTATTTTAAGCTATCACTAAATCAAGATTTCGATAACACAATTATTCCAATTCTGTTTAAAATTGAAATGCATTGGAATCAAAACAAATACTAGGTAAAACACCACCAACCGAACAACAGTATCTTTTTAAAAAATAAGGTGAACCACAAACAATACTTGAAACATAAAATCCGGATGCATTTTATGTACAAAACATTTCTGAAAGGCATCGTTGACATGATGACATGATAAAAAATTTGTGTGCTACAGAAAGCCCTGTATGTATCCGTTATTCTTGAAAGGTTGATCAAAATTTGAAGCAAATTATGGGGGAATTTCAACTAAAAATCTGAATTTGAGCATTTTCAAGTCGAAAAAATGTGCTCTCATAGAAATGTGCAAAGCGTGGAAGTCAAAATTAGCTAACGAAGCAGCAAAAAGTGAAAACAACCTAGAACACAAAACTGGCAGTGGTAAAGTTATCAGATTGAAAGAATTGAGCTTTAGAAATGACATTAGCAGATTGGCCTATTGCCTGTTTCTCCCATCTTTTTCCCTTACCTGATGACTCACCTTAGATGACCTGAATTTGCTAAATGAAAAGGTTGTTGTACTTTCTCCATCAGAAATGTTAAACTTTGTATCTTCCTCATTTCTTTTGATGGTTCAATTACAGATAAAATAATCTACATTCGTCGAGGCATTTACTCAATAAATTCTCCACTATTTTCATTTTAACTTGTTCTACTGTAAATTTTTTTTTTTTTGATTCTTCTTCAGCTCAATCCTTTAAAAATCCACAATAACATATCACAGAGTGTTTACTCATCAACAGAAGACCTGACACTGTCGGTAGATTCAATATTTTTTGTTAATGTGTAAGAAGCGGAACATGAAATTCGTACTTCACTTTCGGTTGTTATAGCTGTAGAGGCAGGAACACAAGGGAGTGTTGCAGGTTTTTCGGATGATGATAAAAGGGTTATGGAAGGCAGTGTTACGTCAGTTACCACCGAACGTACAGTTCCTGCCATTATACCCTTTTCTTTACGCTTTTCTCCTCGTGCTCGCCGTTCTTTTTCTGCACATTTCGCTGCACTGTCTACCTGAAATGAAATGTTACTGCAATCGAAGTTTCTACTACTAATAATCATGCATACATATATTTTTAAGCTTTTTACTTGGTCATTGAAAAATTCCTTTTTTCGAACTGTCATATCAGTGGCTACATCAAAGTAAAAGAAGATATGGTGCTCTTAAACTACAAGATTAAGCCAGAAAGCAAGTCTCGAATTTGAGAAGTGAAAGTACTGAACTAAAAAGTATTGTATTTTATATATCTAAAAGAATTTCGATGATAATGGGATCTTACTTCTAAAGCTTTGGCAACAATATCTTGAATTTTCCGTTCCATTTCCTCATCCTCTTTCGGATCACTAGGCTGCTTGTTGGATCCAGAAAGTGGCTTTTTTGCAACGCCATTCCGGATCTGTCGCTGTCGGGAGCGCTTCAGTGGAGTGGCGCCAACAGAAAGGGAAGTTAAGGTAGACTGAGTGGAAGACTGATGCCCAAAGCCACCTTAAAAATGCATTGTTGCAACTTTACTTTTACATACGTTTTATTCCACGAATCGAAAATGCGCCTTCATCAAGGAAAATTTTGTTCACTGTCTGCTTCATTTTGCTGGATTTCAGAATATACTAAATATTTCGTTACCTGGAGCAGATGAAAATGTCAGAACAGCACTATCCGACTGTGGCGACAAGAGACCATCTTGTGCTGATGCTCCGTGGTTACTGACATCTGAGGCAGCATTTCCAATAATATCTCCCTGAAAATCTTTTGGTTATGTGGAATTTTCCACTGACTTAGGTCCAGGATAATTCGATTCTTGTGAGACTCATGTTGGTAACTAAGTACGAGATTTCAGGAAGATTTGTATAGTTCCGAAAATTTGACCTGGCTGCTATGAGACTACGAAGACAGTAATGCAGTACAGCTTACAAATCATCTCTTATTTTATAATAAACCTGCTTAAATTTTCAGGGGATAAGACCTCATAAGATATACTTAAAAGATTGGTAAGATGCAAATGAATCTGACCTTATCTGCAAGTTGCGCCACTCGATTCAATAAATTTTTGTTGTGTGCAGTCAAAGCTTGGAAGTTTTCAGCAAGTACTAGAGAATTGGCAGCACAGAGCGAATTTAACAACTGGGTGTTGGTATTTGAAAGAGTTGCAGTATTATTTGCATTTTTGGCAGATTCCAATTCTTCTCGCCGACGTACTTTAATTTCCAACTGTTGATTAGACATTTCCAATGCAGTAATTTCACTTTCCAGGGCTGCACATTCTGCCTTGAAAACCAGCTACATTGGTACGATTTGGGACAAAAAATTTTAAATGATGCACAAACTCGCAAAAATAAAAGTACGTCAAAAATAAATAAGTAAAATAATAATCTTTTTTTAAGCGACATATATATATATATTTTAAATAAAGATACAGTACTGGAACTCTGATTTTTTCTAAACTTACATTTCGACGAACATTTTAGGCTATTAACACTGGATGAAGAAATCAATTACTTGTCAACTTCGAAATTTTTGTTCGGTTTAAAAACTAACCGTAATTTTCTTGTGATGTGCAACAATTTCTTTAGCATTTTCCAGTAACAGACTTGGTGTCGAAGCCTCAATACCTAGCTCTTCAATTCGTGCATAAAAACAGTTCATACCCGACGAGCGCAGATTTGTTATTTGTTTTGTTATAGCATCAATTCGAGATCGCAGCAAATTTCGGTATGACTGAAATAATTCTGCAGATTCAAATGAATTATTGCCTGATTTCAGCTGTACAAAGTAGGTTTCCAGTTTTTAACCTAAAGCAAACATATCAAACAAACCTTTTGCAGTTCAATTTGAGCTCTGATATCATCTGCGAAATTCTCGGCCTTCATCCTTTCCAGTTGCGCTTCAAACATAATGCGCATTGACTCTAAAATATGAAATTCGTGAAAATCTTTCAGCAATTGTAAGGTATGAAATCGCTTAAAAATTCAATAACTTCCGTATATTTCCCTTTACCCATCTTTGCGGCCACTAGTAAAAAAAAAAATTTATAATTAGTGAAACGGAAATTACATGCGAAAATATAATTGAATGTATAAATAAAAGAGAGCTATAGTTTATAATGAAAAAGAAGTCGGCAATAAAGAACGATACCATCTTGGCCTAAGTTTTATTCCAGTTCCTATATATGGGACATATTCGTTACAAATAGTAATCAACTATAAGGCCTATCCCCTGAACTTCAAAGTTTTCTTCCTTTAAATTCAAAACTGTTAGTGAAATATATAACGCGTACTGAAATCAAGAAAAGAACTCGTAAAAGTTATCAAATATTAACACAATTTTTCATGAAGGAATCATTACCTAAAAATGAAACTATTAAGTTATTCTAGTAAGTGCAAGTAAAAAAATGAAAAAAGTTTATAAAAGAAAGAAACAGTTCAATTCGGATCTGCCGGAAAATTTAGAGTTATGGCTATCATTGCAAAATCCATGTACTGAAATAATACTTACCAAGCATTTGATTTAGTGCTGGATATTTACTTTGTTGCAACAATAATTCCGGTTTATTTTCTATCGTTGCAATGGCAGCATCATCACCCACAGCTTGATCCAGTACATCTCGATCCATCTCTTCTGGATGTGAAATATCTGATACATACACCAGTGACGGATCACGCACCGGAGATGCAGTATGAGTGGTTGCTGTACGAGTCATACGATGCATCAAATCGATTGTCTCCCGTGTTTCATCATCAGCGAAGGCCTGAAGTTTTTCAGAAAATTAATGCAAAAAAAAAGTTGAGAATTTGCATTTCTCTATAGTATACAACAGCACATACATACAAATAACTTACACATACACACACACACACACATACATATACACATACATACAGTTTTGTATGCAATATTATCATGAATGAAGAGATTGCGAACAAACAAACATACATACACATAGAGTACAACACAGAGCTTGTTGCTAACGATTCAGCTTCCAATCTTCTTTGCTTTTAAAAAAAAAAAAAAAAAATTCACGTAATCATATTATTTAGATGAAAAATAAATAAATAATTTCAAAAATAACTAGAAAATTTGTATTTCTTTTCCACTCATCCTTGTCTAACAATAACACATATTGATCTGTCATCTTTTGGGGAGGGAAAAAAAAAAAAGAAAAAGAAATGATCAAGTCATAGCCAAAACTGACTAACTGATGAACCGAAAAGACGAATGATAGGGCAAATGAAAGGGAAGTGATAGACAGATCACTAAACAATCGATCAGTCGGGCGACTCGGTGATCATTTGATACTGACTGGAATTACATAACTTGATTTATTAACTCGGTGGGTAACTAACAGATCGAAGGGATGCCATTCTGTATTTTTACCACTGGAATACATCACAGGTAAAGCAACATCATCTTGTCGACAATTTGCTATTAATAATTCTATCTCATTTCAGCATTCATTAAATGACTCATCAAAGATAAGATGTCTAAAACTATTTAATTTTAAAAAAGAGCGGTACACTTAAGATATACTTGAATCTTTTCAAGTGCAAAATCTTAGTGTAAAAATCTTTCAGTAATCACATCTATGGCATAAATTCGGTTCCAGCTTATATCAGCTTCATATCACAAAGTGAACTGAACATTTGTAAAAATACACACCCTAACTCAGACCCAGACTAGTTATTTCAGTTGACATGTTTTACCCTTTTCTTTCTTTATGTCCGTCTCTCGTTATTGCTCTCTCTTTTTCGCCTTCCATTTCACATTCCTTACTGATGGCATTTGTAACATTTGGTGCTTTAGTCTAAAAATTACAGAAAAATATGGCTAACACCAAAGAATGTTCGTTTGACTTATACATTCAAAGTGCTTAATGGATTCCAAGAACGATTTTTAAGTACATAGTGAAGGTGAAAAACGGGTTGAGCATAGAGAATTTTTCTAAGATTGAACAGGAAGTAATAGATAAAATGCGCATCTAAAATTGAATTCCGGTTCAATTTCTGGAGTTAGCATATATAAAAAGCCATTTCGCACACACACACACAAAAAAAAAAAAACTCCAACTGCAAATGCAGAACTACGAAGCAGTAATTAATCTTACATGGAAAACAACTATATTCATGTCTCCGATCTCCACTTAAATAAGAACGGGGAACCCTTTATGCATCAAGTAATTTCGAAAAATTCCTTAACAATTTTTGGCAAATTTCATCAAAATATTATAAATTCAATATGAACCCAGGTACTACCTGGAGTTCTATTTTGTTAATATCTCACCGGTGATAAGCTAAAATCCCCGAACTTCTAGAAGAATTTTTCAGAAAAAAGTTCAAGTAAATTTTAACTCTGCACTGAAATTTGACGCGTCCATGAGAAATGGTAAAAAATGACGGAAAAACACAAAAAAAATTTCCGAAAAGAAGTTTTGGAATGCACATTTTCTCAAATACACATCAATTTGCAAGAATAAATAATTGGGTTGAACAGATTTAAAATAAGGAACTTTGAACTTAGATATAGAAGTTAATCACATTATTTGAAGCTTTATTAAAGTATATGACCCAAAGACAGTCCTTCAACTGTACAGAAAGTGGAGTACTAAACTGTTTACCCACATGGAAAAGTATTTGGACAAAGGAATTCATTAACAGTAATCTCTTACTCGTCTAATATTAGGATTAACATCATTTAGCTTCAGTTCGCTAAATTCTTCGATTGGATCGCACTTCAATACTCATAACTTCTTGCGCTTTCTTGCTGCTCAAGGGTCGCAACTCTTTCTTTTTTGCTTCTTACCCAAAGAAAATGGAAATGTTTAACCTTGCTAGCAGCAGGTATTTTACGAGGTCGTCCACGTTGTCCAGTTTTACGAATTTTCCTCGATGGAGCATAATCATAATCCGGCGTTGGCCATTTTGAACTACGAACTGATAAAGCATTTTCTGCTGAAGTCGTTGCAGTCGTACGCTGATTTTTCGTCTTCGTCGAACAGTATTCTTGCCATTTCCGACGCGTCGTTGGACCGGTTCTGAAAATATAATACTAAAGACAGCCCTATAACCGGAAAGAAGAGGATGAAATGCATTAATCAGAAACACAGTTTATTCTAAGAGAGTGGAACTATAGTCACACGATGCTACCACGTTGCTGCATGCACTATCATTAATTGATAAAAAATCAAATTACCTTAACAACCAAAACTTAAAACAATACTTATAATGACTGGTTTCGTCATCAGTACCTTGAACATTAATCATTTAGAACTACTGGCTAATGTCGAATTAGATTCTATCAAATTAATCAATGATTAATTCAAGCTTCAAACTCAACTTCAATTTGAGAAAGAATAGGATAATGAAACTTACGCATAATCGTCATCATCCGAAAGATCCGAATTCGGACGCTTGTTATTCCTGCTAAGCGGTGTTGGACTTCGCTCATGATACGTTGGTGTATGACTTCGACCAACTGTTGGTGTAGCACCACGGCGACCAGCCAGTGCACTAGAAAGATTATTCGGTAACGAAGCGCTTGATTCTCGGCTCCAGCACCGGAAACTATCGCGTGATGTTTTACTTGATGTTGATGATCGTCTACTACCATCCGAACTGTTGTGTTGTTTCAACGCGGGATTTCGTTGTGAGAGAAAATATTTTTCTAACTAAAACATACTTCAATTACTACGTTGCTTTACTTTCTGAAAAGTTTTTTCCAGTATATCCAAATATCAAATCGATTTAAAAATGAAATGAAGGAATGCCTTATTACAAGCTAAGTTACATCAGACCAACCTTGAATAAACGAAAAAAGAAAAAAAAAAAAAAAAAAGAGAAATGCAACAAACAAATGTCATCCTCGTTGAATGGGAAATAGTCAATATTTGGATGTGTACGCTTTTCATTATTAAATTTATTAACTACACTTCGGCTCAATTGACTTACTCTAGCTCTATTGATGATGTGATGGTAATATGCAACATAGTTACTCGTCCAAGAGCAAGCATTTTCACACTGTGCCATTTCGAAAACATCCAAAATTGCTGATATATCTGAATAATTTGTTGTGAACGGCTGCATTTCACTTATAATCAACAACATCAAGGACTATTTAATGAAAACATAGTTCAATGATTAAACTTATCTCAGATTTTACAAAGCTGTGATATACATTCCACAGCATTTGAAAATTGATTTTAGTTAAGGAAGCAGTGAGAAGAAAATGCGCAAAGGAAAGCCATCACTAATAGTGCGTTGTCACTCGTGTGAGTTAAATGTGTTGAATTCATTTTTACATTAATTCCGGGTGAATGAGTGAAAAACCTTTTAGATAGTGTACAATAAAAAAACACTACGCCTCTTACTGAAAAACATAGATGCTGAACTTTTAAATCATGTAATTAAGCAGGCAAACACGATTGAATAAATTTCTTGTGAAAATTTCTTACTGATTTATGAGAGAGAAAAGAAATCTGTACCATTCAAGTGTCGATCTGTGATCGTTCGATTCGGTAGGCCATAAGGTTTCGTTGAAATGATCCGTGTTCCATCTTTGAGTTCACTCAAAAGCTCTCTTAAAAAGAAAAATATTCAACATAGAAGTCGGGTGAGTCGTACTCGATGCTTGAGCAAAGTACATTAGGCTTTTCTAATTTTCAGTCCTAAAGTAACTAAGAGACAGAAAAGTTAAGATTTCTTAAACCCTCGAACATCTGCATTGTGCATTGTGCTAGCCGTAATCAAGATATTTCACCACGAACTTCAAAACTGTGGCTTTATCACAGTCCTAATTTCAGCGTTCATCGAACCATACAATCACTAACAGAATGATACAACTACAGATACACTGCAACAGACCTCTTTATGCGAGTTTCCAGTTCCGCTGTAAATGCGAAGTTATTGATTAGAATGATTGTTGCTTCCTTAGTGATCAGATCACGAAATTTTTCGTCCAAGAAATCTCCTTTATGTAATTCAAAAGGTCTAAATTTTTTACCATACCACTTCATCCACCTGAAAACAGTAAGAACTCAGAATCATTATGCATTCATGATGAGGTGTTTATTTGCATAAGAAAATCATCAAAATCAGAAATTTGTGATTTTTCAAGCATTATTATTTCTTGGAATATCTTGTAATTGCTTTTTTTATACAGGATCCAATAAATAATAATGTACTTTTTGAATTCAACGGAAAGATTTTGCGCATAACGATTCGGCAATGAGGCAATTTCTATGCCAACTGCTTTTCGTACTTTAGAACCACCAGCCATGTGAATGACTAACTGACCAACCCCACTTCCAAGATCAACGAAGACATCCCGATCCTGAAATAACACCACCATGAGTCATGGATGCTGACCAGAAATAGCTTCTTACTTTGCTTAACATATTATTAGTGGTATGAGTTGATTAGCAATACGTCACTTTCAAAGCAGTTATAAAAATAGGTTACATGTAAATAAGGTTACCATATGTAACAAAATAAGGAGTAATCCAACTAATTCGTCCTGTTATTTACCAACCCTTAATCAAATGGAAAACAAATAAAGATAATGACGAAAGTGTTGTTAGAAGGTGAATGAATTTTTTAAGAACACTGAGAGGAGGGATATGAATCTTCACAATCTCAAAGTGGAAGAAAAAACAAACAAAACAAAAGCCCAGAAGTAAAATGAGCATTCAGATTGAAAACTGTGAATCCTCAAAGGCTTATAAAGATGCATTTTCATATGCCAATTCAGTCTTATTAATATATCACAAACCTTTGGCACAATTTCTTGAATGATCATTTGCATTCGATCAAATGAAGTTTCACCATAGGTTTGTGATGAGAATGCCTTATAATGATTATTTAAAAGATGCACATTGTCTACAGCACGATTGTATGCTCTGGTACAGATCTGCCTTAAAAGCATTGGATTTGCTCGTTCTGCTGACCAAATTTCACCACCTGGCTTTGTCGCACCTTTCCACTACAAACATAGAAGACTGATTAATGGAAATTTTTGCAAAAAAAAAATTTCAAATTAACATGGTCATTTAAAAAAAAATCAAAGCAGGAAATTTTACTAAATAAAACGACACCACAGCACTAAATACGGATTCAAAGCTATATAGAAATCTATTCCGGAAAGGCAAAATAACGAAAGCAATGTTCTTAAAAAGCCATGATAAAAAAAGCAGCAAAATTTGGGCTGGATTTCATGCAACTAAAGAAGAATGCGGCTGTAAAACACTGCATGTATACTCAGCTTAATTCAGCAAGTATCGCGAGTTTGTTCAGAAAATCCTAATTTGTTGTTCGTTGAAAATGGAAATTTTAGGAAAAATAGTTCAAATTGAAAAGTCCAACCAGCTGGGTAAATGTGGGACAAGTTTTGTTGAAAGCATCCAACAGTGCCGACATTTGTTGAAAGCTGAAATGCTAACCTGTAGCTTAATACCTTCTATTTTTCAAAAAAAGTTCTGAAAATTTTCAGAATACTTTAATATACAATCTCAAAAAGCGATTTTTATCGGAGTTGCATCAAACATATATTTCAAGAACTTTGGATGAAATCAGACAACAAATAACTTACTCCCTTTTATCAATTGTATCAAGATTCATCCCACAATGTTGTCTTAAAATGAAATTAAGCTCAGGGAATGATGAAAGCGCATTCCTGAAATATTTAAAGCATAAGAAAAAACTAAATTATCACAAATCATTCTGCTTATTTTCACTATGGTTCCGTCCCGTAATTTTTTAAGCCATTATACTGAACATATTCTTTATATATCACCGAATCCTGCACAGTTCGAAATCATTGATTTGGGAAATCACAGTTCAAAGTTTTTCATACAAGAGTATAACAAGACCGAATCATGCAACGAGTTAAAAATGTTATAAAACACTTTTTATTTGACGTGGAAAAAGAAGTTACCTTACAACATCTAGAATTTCTTGCCCTTCACTATAGCCAGAAACTTCTCGTAATGGCCACATGAAGGTAAGTGGTTCACCACCAAGTGGGCTTGCTAGTTTCAACTGTACCCGTTGTTCTTCGAGGCATACCGGACTTGCCGAAAGCTTCGAACGGCTCGATGACCGTGATGAGGTAGATTCTTCAGAGTATTTGGACGTGGACGGATCCGGATCATGGCCTGTTGAATCCTTTTCCTCCTCGCTCATTATTTCCGGATTTCCTGTATACTTCCTAGCTTCACTTCAACTAGAATCAGAACAAAAGAGTGGAAGTGTTGATCGCGAAATGATTTATCCACAAGTAGCACGTAACTCACTTGTTCAGCTAATGAAGTACACATCGTCCACGTGAACTTTCATTTTAAACAATCTGAAAAATAAACGTAGTTTTCGAAATTCTCAATAATATTTTAATATTAAAAAATCGCGCAGAATTGCAAATTTCAGACAAAATCTGTGATCCTCATAAATTTGTCCTACACAAGTTCACGATGTCTGCCGTCAAACCGTAGTTTAATGACGTACTATAACTTTCAATGCATAAATATAAAAGCATGAAATACTGATGATATGATCATCAGCTTAATTTCGAGGCACGCTTTGAGCATAGGATTTTTTCTCATCGTACGCTTAGGATCCATTAAACCGAAATGTAGAAGCTTGAGGAAAATCTAAAAAACATGCTTCCGGTATGATTTAATTAATTATATGATTCAAAATCATAATTCCTCATTACAGAAGGTGCCAAAAACGGAAGTGCCTGCTAGCTTTCTATCTAACATTTTTAACGTATGTCTAAGATTATAAAAATTAATTGCACCAAAATATTTCTCCTACTAATCAGTTAGTAAAACTTGAAACTTACGACCTCTCTTCGTACTCAAACATCACTTTTTACTACGATATGAATCATCCTGAAATGCATAAATAGCTTCACTGATTTGACATCTTCCCTCATAATAAGATATGAACAGTATGGTTCACTAAAGTTCTCAAGATGGTCATCCACTTCAACAGGTCAGTCTATATATATATACCAAGAAGATTTTCCTAAAGTAAAATGTACATTCTTCTTCATTCAGACTAATTTTAACATCAATCTTTGGACAGTACTTTCATTTACGGATACCTCAAGGCGAGTGATAATTGATGATAAGGCAAGGACCACACAAATAATAATGATTTAATAAATAATAAAGACAAACATTCACTTAACATTTATCCAAATACTGATATTACGATGAAATAACAAAACGGTTACAGCCGTTGTTAAAATCATAATTTTTTTCGGAAATACAACAATATAACACTCATATATGATGTTTTTAAGACTACCGTTGAACTGAACAGAAGATATCACTTGAAGTAAAAAACAAAATATTTACAAACTCTCGAGATAACTTTTGAGAATCCATAAATTTCCTTCAGAACATTTCCAACTTCCTGATTTAAGATTTGATATTTCTCACAAAAAAAAAAAAAAAAAATGAAGGAAAGGGTCGAAAACAATCGCATATAACTAACTTACCATACCTTTACATTCTTGTTGTTAATTCATTTCGTTTATATTCCTTACATTAATTCTTTAATCACTGTAAAATAATTGGATAAGATTTAGCTGAAACTTGAAATTCACTCCAAATGATCCATTAAACAATAAATGATTTTGTGGGATTAATCGATAAACCGAATTACAATTATGAAAAATACTTAATCCTTGCAATAATCTTACATTATTTGTTTATAAATAACGATCCATCATATTTGCTTTTATTATGCCTCCTAAATTTTCTACTCTTTTCCGGTAATTTT
This sequence comes from Dipetalonema caudispina, assembly GCA_013365325.1. NCBI lineage: Eukaryota > Metazoa > Nematoda > Chromadorea > Rhabditida > Onchocercidae > Dipetalonema > Dipetalonema caudispina. Next base: position 169,749 of record JABVXV010000078.1, read on the forward strand.
TTAATGAAATCCGGATTTCCTGGAATAAAAATAGACAGATATATATGGGATTAATTGTACCTATGGAAGTCTTAATTAAAATAAACGAAATTTTAAATCCATTTTGGAAACATATAAAATTTCAAAAAAAAAAAAAAAACAAAAGACATCGAAGGATAACTCTTCTATAACTTTAAACTCTTCAATGTTCTAATTTGAAAAGTTTAATGAATAAAAATATTGAAGAAAATTGGGAAAGGAAAGAATTGAAAGAAAAGAAAATGAAAGAGATATCATTCATTTATGAATATATTAAATTGTAATAATAGAAATGAAATAATGAAATATAAAAATATGGAACATCTATAAATTAACAATTCTTAATTACATTTAATTATCAGACAAAGAATTATAATTAGAGGTAAACCAATGACAAAATATTCGAAAAAAATGACCAATAAAGAAAAAAAAAAAAAAAAGAAAAAAAAAACACAGAAAAAAAAAAAAAAAACTTTTTTCTACTCTAACTAATCGACTTCCTACTTCAGCAAAAGATTGAAGTGACGATGAGATGAAAATCGACGTGTATGTCTGTCACAAATAAACAGACACACACACACATACACACACATATACACACATATATACCTCAATCTACCTACCTACCTACACACACACACACACACACATACACATACACATACACATACACGTATACAAAGGCAACACAAGGAAGCACAGCAATCAATGAAATTCATTTTAATCTTGTTCTCTCTCTCTCCCTCTCTTTCTCTCTCTTTCTCTCTTTCCCTCTCTTTCTCCCTCTTCCTCTCTATGGTTGTTTACATTACTCTCTGGGTGTTCATTGGTAATATGATATACATACGTACAAATATATACATACACATACACACACACACACATACACACACATACACATACATACACATACAAATACATACATACATACATACATATGCAATATAATGTATACACTGCGAGAAACGTATAGAAGAGGAAGAAACAGACACGTATGAAGACGTACGTACGTTTAGAAGTAAGACAATTATCAGATGTGGAATGATATCTGATAATTTCAGTAAAATATTTTATTGTTAAAGGTATTCGTTTTAAGTATTAATTTTTTTTTTTTTTTTTTTTGTAGTAGCTTTTGTTGATTTAAAATTTTAATTTTTTATTCATTCGTTCAAATTTTTTCCTTTAATGATACTTGTAATAGTTGTTGTTGTTGTTGTTGTTGAAATTTCACTTCATCAAAATAAATATGACTAAGTTGTACTTGTTGGGGGGGTAGGAAAAAAAAAAGTAACGTAATTGTTGAAATTTTTGTTGTATTGAATAAATTATTGAGATTAATTAATTTCATTAATGAAATAATAATAATTGGTGAATAAATAAAACTAGCATAGTTAAATTGTTAATTACATAGATAAGATAAAATTATAAAAGTGATAAGATAAGGTAATCATAATTACTCTCTTCGACTAATTTGTTTGCGTGATTGATTGCTTTTTTTTTCTTTTTTTTTTTTTTTTTTTTAATTTTTGAACATTTATCATTTTAAAAATTTCTGTAATACTTTAGGTTTTCTTCAAGTGGAAACTTGGAAATCTTATCAGTACAGATAGATAGTGGAAAGAGGATTGCTTCAAGAAGTGCATATTATTAGAAGGATTGAAAATTTGTACGTTTATTTTAAATTTATTTAAAATATTTAAAGTAATGGAATGGATCAAATTTTTATTACAGAGAAATGAGGCAAAACAATGTATTTCCATGAAAATTTATTTTATAAATACAATTTTTACATTAGATAGTTTTCTTTTTTTTTTTTTTTTTTCATTTTATTTACACTTACAGCAATATCATCATTATCATGTAATATATGTGAAATTTGTAAATTTATAATCTTTTTTGATAATTCGAAAAAAATTTCTCATATAGTGAAAGTTAATGATGATTATTATATTATTTACTTTCACTTTATGCATACTTTGACATAAATTAATAGATGGAAAAAAAAAAAGAAAGATTATGTATCATTACTGATATGATGATAAGCTATTGATATACTTGAATACCTAATTAATATAATAAAAGAAATGTTCGTTGCATATGCAACTATTAGATCATAAATTACATAAGTAAACATTAAAATATGTATAATATAGCATACTTAATCGCTAAGTGATATTTTACAAACGTAAATATCAGATCGTTTGTTACGTACGTAAATCAATGATATGCCATGTATTTTATAATGAAATTCAGTTATAATTGTAATAATTTTTTTTTTTTTTTTTTTTTACAAAAAATTGGATTAACTTTAACGAAGTGAATTTTTTTTTTTTTCCTTGCAAAATGAAATAAATACGTGTATACGTGAAGAATATCATGATGAGTTACGTAACATAAATGTGTTACGGTGTAATTCATATGAACATTAGGAAGATTATTTTTCAACATAGAGAAATGATTGGATAGCTTAATTGAATAGCTAAATTATTCATAAGATTTATTGATAATGATAAACAAATATAGGCTATGTTTATTTGTTTGGTTATCAATTAATTGAAAATATAAAAAGTTAAGACTAATTAAATAATGTAAGTATGAGTAAATCATTCTTGCAAAGAAAAAAAAACAATCATTTTTATAAACAATGGATCATTTTAATAAATTAACTGTCATTCTTATAATAAAACAATCACAATTATAAACATTTTCTAGAAAAAAAAAAAAAAAAAAAAAAACAGAAAGTAACATTAAAAAAGAATTGTTACAATTGCCAATTATTTGGTAAATCAATCAAGTATGAGTCATATACTATTTTTTCTTTTTCGAAATATTACAAAATAATTCAATCATGTTTGTTAATACTATTAATATTTTAGTTATTATTATTATTATTGTTATTACTATAGCTATCATTACTGTTTAAATACAAAATGATATTGTTAATTTGATTTGAAAGAAGCAGGAAGAAAATTAACTGACAATATAAGAATTAAATTTCGAATATGCAAATAAATCTGAATAACATTTTTACACTTTTCAATGAATACATTAAGTAATCAAAAGATGTAGGCAGACAGATAAATATGCACATGTATTGCTATAGTTACGCTTAAAGTTTTCATATCAGAAATGAATTTTTTTTTCAATTATCATTTCTATGTTGCTTTTTCTCATTTATTCTTTTGTTAAAATGATTATAATTGTGACAAGTTTGTTCATTTCCAATGTAATAAAATTGCAGTTTTAGATAAAGGTTGGATACGTCTATAAAAACGTGATAACAGTGTTTACGTGAGCAGAATGAATTTGTACAATTATTGAAAACTCGAATTGTATGTTTTTTCCTCTTATTCATTAAATACCATTCAATAGAATTGATCAATTAAAGTGATTTTCTTGAAATTGGCATTTCAAGAAATAGATATTTCAGTAGTGGGCTTGCCAATCTTTGTCATCCAATTATGAATCATTATCAAAAGTGACGTTGAGTAAATCAAATGTTACATGATTTTTAGTATTTGAGTACCATATAATTCCTGGTTAAGTTTGATGTAATTTATTTCAGTTTAAGAAGCATGCGTTTCTGGTCAACCTTACTCCTCATTATTCTGTACTGCTGGTTAGATGTTGTTATTTCGGTGACCGCTTTGGGCTTCTATCAAACATCATTCAAATTTGATGCTCAAATTATCTGGGATTATATAGCACTTAATGTGCCGTATCATTTTATCACTTCACCAATTGATTTCCTGTTATGTACAGCTTTTCGACTTCTAATAATGCTAATCTGTATTATTCTCAAAGTCAATCATGAACATCCATGGCTTGAAAAATTTTTCATACCACTTTTGGGAGTATTTATCCTGAATTGGACCTTTTCATTGATAAAATTACTGGCATTCTCGGAGAAAATCGAACAATTTGCTTATTTCGGGTTTTGGCTAAATGTTATTTGGAATGTGCTAGCCGCTGCATTAATTATATTACTTTGGAATTTTGTATTGCGTACTAATGCCTCATGGGGTTATCAATCATTGACGGGTGAAGCACGAAATACAACATCAAGATTGCAAGATACTAAAGAGGAATCCAATCGTTTTGGTACTGGTCAGCATATTCTACGATTGCTCCGTTATTGTAAATATCATTGGAAATGGTTTGCAACAGGATTCTTCTTCCTTACCATCTATTCTTCATGTATGAATTCATACATTATTAAATTTTATACTTTGAATAGTATTGTTTAGAAAGATGATTTAGATATTAAAATCACACTTTTTCCAGTTCCTATAATACCGATTCGTTAGTATGTATTCATCGTATTACATATTTAAGTTCTATCTTCTTGGTTTTGAGTCCATAAATGGAATTAGTGACTTAGTAGCAAAATCCAGTAAATTTGATTTCGTTGCATATTTAATGACATAATTTACTGGTCAAATTCGAGATCAATTGATGGAATTAAAAACATGCTAAAAATGAAATCTGAAATGGATTTATTCAAGCACGGGTATTTTTACCATATTGTACCGGTCAAGTACTTTCAAATATAGTACAAGGTCGAGGTGCCGATGTTTTAGTCCGTTCTGTGCTGCTTATGTCGGCTTTAACCTTCGTAAGGTTTGCATTTTATCCTTATATTTTCTTTTTGCACTTCGATATTACATTCGTGAGAAATCTGAGGATTTTTATGCGAACTTTCAAAGTAAAAGTTATCTTCAAATTTATGAATCATTTGCATTTTAGTACAATTTCTGGTGGTCTTCGAGGTGGAAGCTTCGTTTATGCTACAGCATTGGTAAATCGTCAAATGCGCGATGATTTATTTAGTTCATTAGTGGAGCAAGAAATCAGCTTCTTTGATACAACTAACACAGGTATTTAGCGCTATTTCATATGGTAAAACCGGGAAATTTATTAGAAAACTGTTAAATTGAATGATCATTTAGAAAATTATGAAACTTACTATGCTTATGATCCAGATATTTTGTTTGATGTAGGAGTTATATTTTTGAGTTTATCAGGTGAGATAACATCGCGCTTAACAACTGACTGTGAAACGATGTCTTCAACAATTTCTACCAACTTGAACGTCTTCCTTCGAAACAGTGTCATGCTACTTGGTTCACTGGTATTTATGACCACTCTTTCATGGCGACTTGCTTTGGTTACTTTCATCATTGTACCGGTCGTTGGTTTCGTGACTAAAGTTTATGGTGCATATTATGATGTAAGTATGAAATTTTCGATATTTTCACGAAGTGTTAGATTGATTTAATTTGATCTCTGCCTGTATTATACGGCTAGATTACTGATCTCTAATACTTTTTGGTGATTAAAATGTTGCATGCTGTTCGGTAGGTTAATTTCACACAGAACTAGAGCATCTTTTCTAAAAGACATTTATGTCAGTCGTCAAGCCTATTCCGTTTATTCTGTGCCTCCTGATTTTTAATTAACGAATGTATTTCCCTAATAAACATGATATTTACTTTTTTTTCTCATTCTTTCTGATTACCTTTTTTTCACTTTTTTACAGCTACTAACGGAAAAGACCCAAGGAACAATAGCGGTATCGAATCATGTAGCAGAACAGGTGCTTAGCACTATGCGAACAGTACGATCATTCGCTTGCGAGAAACGTGAAGCCAAGAAATTCCAGCAGCAATTGGATGAAACGCTGCATTTGAATAAGAAAAAAGCTATAGTCTATATGGGTTATATGTGGACCACCGAATTATGTGATAATGTTATCCTGATTGCTGTGCTATTTTATGGTGGTCATCTTGTTTTGTCAGGTGATTTTTCCAGTTTCCATATTTCCGAGAAATCTGATTTCGATATTGATTCTACTTGACAAAATTTAGTGCATGAAAATCTAAGAAATTCAGATAAAAAGCCGAATCAACGTTCACTGTGAATTATGACTCGATATTGTGCTCACATTTTCGTTTCGTTTCAAATTCATAATTGTTTTTTGTTACAGGAAAAATGACAGTTGATAATTTAATATCTTTCTTGCTGTATCAGATGCAACTTGGAGAAAATCTCTATGTAGGTTTCCATTTATTTCCGAATGATTTAGATGATATTCTAGTTCATTTCAGTTGATATGTGCAGCCACATGATCTATCCGATCATTTACTCAATTGCGTTTTCTGTTAGTAGACTACATCCTAGGAGAGCATTGCATTAACTTCCCGAAAGAGTTCATGTTGTCAATCTTTAGACTTTTGTGTTTAATGCCTATTTCGGCAAAGCTCTTTAGTTGGTAGTTAATCAGAAATAGAATAAGCTTCGCTATCATTTCATTACCATTACATCGATCACGTTTGCAGCTGCGTACGTTATCTCTACAGATTGTTACCGCTTCCAATTTCAAATATATTTTGAAAGAGACTTAAATTCCGTCTCCATGAGATCTAAACTTCCATTTCTCTAGTCCTATTAATAGTATTTTTTAGAACATCAGTTATGTATTTACGGGTTTGATGGAAAGTGTTGGTGCATCACGGAAAGTTTTCGAATATATGATGCGTAAACCAAAAATTCTTCATGTTGGGACGAAGAAGACGCCAATTAATGGCGAAATTAAATTCGATTCCGTATCTTTTACATACGTTTCCCGGCCGAACAATCCTGTTTTGCAGGTTTATTGAAATTCTTCACATTTCTCTCTTCAAGTTTTGCATTTCAAATGTTTTCAATAAAGAAAAACATGAAGTTTTCAAAGATATATTAGAAATAGTTCGTACTGTTAAGATTTCCTGTTTTATAATTTATATTCGATTACATATGAAGAGGGTTTAGTAAAGGTGGTCGTATTTTATTCCATTCGAAAAATAAACCATGGGTTTTTTATTCTTAAATTCATATTTGAAATTCATTTCGTTACAGGACGTCAGTTTTACCGTTTATCCAGGTCAGACTGTTGCTTTGGTTGGTCCAAGTGGTGGTGGAAAATCGTCCATCGTATCTTTAATTGAACATTTTTACGAATGTGATAAGGGTTCCGTGCTTATTGATGGAAATCCAGTAGCCGATTATGATCATGAGTATATTCATCAAAAAGTAATTTATTGTTTCGGATTGAATCTTTCATCGAAAATGAAAATAATTCAAAGGAGATAGTGGTTCTTTGTATTTTTGATGGACTCGTTAAATGATTTTAGAGAGGATGCTTTTAACATATCGAGTTATTGTCTTTAGTGAGGAAGATTCCATGAATTTTTTCAGATAGCCTTGGTTGCTCAGGATCCAATATTATATGAAGGCACGATACGGGACAATATTGTATACGGATGTGATTGGGCTACTGAGGAAGATGTATTAAATGCTGCTAAAATAGCTAATGCACATAATTTCGTTATGGAAACTGAGAAGCAGTATGATACAAACTGTGGCGAGAAGGGTATTCAACTGTCAGGTAATTTACTTGGAAATGATATTTTGTCACGTTGGGATATTCTAGAAAATGAGGGCTGTGGTAGTTATAGTGACTCACTAATTTATACTTTGTTGTACATTGGCAAAGAAATTTGATGATATCGTTTCGACAGGACATCCGAAAATAGATTAGATAGAAATGGACGGACAAAAGGGAAATGAATTACAAGAGAGGGATCGTTCTCTTTTTTCTCCTCTACATTACTATATGTTACCAATCACTTACTACTCTCTTGCAATAAATTTAAGTCCTTGAATTCAATGGATGGTGGAAAGTAATTTTGAGATCAAAAAGAGAAGGAAAAAGGAAATGGTTTTCCTTTTACTAAATTTATTAACATTTTATGTTGCATTCAAATTTTCAGGCGGTCAGAAGCAACGTATAGCAATAGCACGAGCTTTGGTCCGTCGTCCCGCGATCCTGATATTAGACGAGGCAACTTCAGCTTTGGATGCAGAAAGTGAGCACGTTATACAAGATGCTTTAGCACAATGTTCGAAGGATAAAACAGTTCTTGTGATAGCACATCGTTTAAGTACGGTTGAAAATGCTGATCAAATCATTGTTATTAGTAAAGGACGAGTGGTGCAGGTTAGTTTACTGGAGATTTTTTTGATTAACTAAGACAGCTTGATTTACTATTAAATTTATACCAATGTATAAGATCCAGGAAAGGTTTGAAATCCCGATTTTAAGTTAGACTAAGTAGTTGAATTAGTTTAGGAGTTACTCTTCGTACAAATTTCAGATCGGAAAATGTAGGTTGCTGATTGAAATTTTTTGTCCTGTAATAATCAGCACATGATAGTGCTATTTTGGCTTGTTTAAAGATTATCTTGAAATAGGTACGGCATTCCTCGGTTTTAATTTATACACCGAATATATTGCATAAATTGCAGCTTATAGTAGGTTAAAAAAAATCACATTTTACAATTGTTTTAGCAAGGTCGACACGAGGATTTGCTAGGGCAGGATGGTATTTATCGAGCATTAGTACATCGGCAACTTCTTGGGCATAGTTCAAGCAAAATACACTGATATATTCAGCGGTTTGAAATGCTCCTTTTTCGCATATTTTACAGCTGTTATTTTCCTTCATTCTTTGATTTGGATTTCTGTGTAGATTTTTTACCTATCCGATTATTAAGGTAGCAGAATTGCTTGAAGGATTCAAACAGCAAAAATGATTTACATTTCGGTATTTTTTGAAAACTCATCCCAATTTCAAATATTTGGTATAAAGGTAGAAGCAGTGTTCAATGGTAGTAGAAAATGTGTTGACGGAAAATGATTTTAGCATTTAAATATAACCAATCTTTAAACAAAGCAAGACTTAGAAACCTCAAAGAAGAAATTGACACAGACGGATTGTCTCCCATATTGTTTTACGCCCACTCCATGTGGTTCTTATCATTAACAAGCCGTACAAATGCTGCTTGTTGAATCATAAACTTCATGTTTGGTTTTGCATAATATCCTTTCTCCCTCGTTTGCAGTTATATAAAATCATTCTCAAACTTTTTCAACAAAACAACCTGGTGAAATTAATATAACTGATACGACTCCCTAACTGAACGATTGATATAAGATGCTGCAACGCATCAAATAAATGTGCATGCAAGCTGTGGGTTAATTAAGCGATTACTACCGTATATGTTCTATGTTCTATCAACGATATGTACATTTTACTGCGTTATACGTCTAGCAGTAATACGAGGTTGTGGTGTAGAAATGAAGTATAATCCTTTTTTTAACTTGTACGATTCCAACATTCAATACAATGTAATGTCACAGAGATCACTATAAAATAACTCAAACAAATTCGAATTATATTTAGGCGCACTCATCGAGACCTTAAGCTTATCAACAAGGGACGGGGTGCGGCACAAAAGTTCATACCAAATTCGAAATAAAAACAAAGAAACAAGAAAGAAATGGGATTTTAGCCTTTATACAAAAATAGAAGTACTTATTAACTATGTCCTATTAGGGATTCATATAGAAATAGGAATAGGAATCTAGCCTTCATTACACCGCAGTGGTTGGCGGCGGCGCAGCGGTGAAGAATTCATTCAACAAGTCAATATCTTCTTCATTTAAGCCTACTGCATTATGAATTACAGGTGGAGAGATAATATTTCCGGGTTTAGCGTACTGTGCGATTTGACTGTGTAGTTTTCCTTGCACTTTGCTAGCAAGATTAAGTTCATGACTGCTAGGTAGCGGCTGTTCGGTTAGAGTTGTCGGTGGAACCGAACTAAGTCGATTTTTCTGTAACAACGCCAGATCACTGATCATTACGCCAGTTTTACTCAGCGTAGCCTGAAAGATGAAAAAACCGGTGAATGCAATTCCAATTCCAAAAAAATTTATGATGAAAGAATGTATGAATGTAACGATCATTCAATCAGTCAGTCATTCCTTATTAGATGATGATAATACCATAAATGTACTGTGGGATAAGAGGGTGAGGATTGTAATTATACAATATCAAATAAATGGAATTAATAAGGAGTCATGCAATGTGATTAGCTTCGACCGATGATAGGATCGCATATCCAGACAAATATGTAAAGTCTTCCAAAGGATGGCAACTTTTTTGGAAGGAAAACCACTTAATCATCTTTCCTTCCTGGAACGTTGAATCAACAATTTCTCAATTAGAGCAACAGAAGAGATCTTACAAACATAAAAAAATACCTGACAAGTTTCTGGTGCCGTTTGTAATTTGTACAACTTCCGTATGTCACTGATAAATGAAACATCAACCCCAATATTTTCGAGTGATTCAACATCACTTAACAATTTATTCAAATCGATCTTATCCAGTGCACTTTTCATCTGAGAAACCTGTCAAATCATTTAATGTTAAAAATCGAAAAATCCCAATACTTTGCAACACTTGTACAAATTTTTCTCATTGGTCTTCCTTTACAGGATGATTGGATAAAGTTTGCAATAAAATAAATTTTAAAAGCTGAATATTTTTCACAACCAATTTTGCTAGAAAAAAAAAAAAACATCCTTACACTGCTTTTGTCAGTATCAGTTTCCAAGGCTTTGATAGTCCTGCGGTGCTCACCGTTTGTCAAAGTATCTAACAAATCATCGACAACTTTGATCATATACTCACTAGCATTATCAACCATTTCTCGTAAAGATATTGCATTCGTTACATTGGTTCTGAAATTGTTTACTATAATTTACTTAAAAATTATTTCGTGCAACCTCCGATAACACTCCTAAATTCTGCATTTATTCGGAAAAACTACTACTTTTGAGAGAGAAAGCCTAGTTTTTCAAAAATATCAAACTGCCATCTAGAACATACCTAAATAGCACATCGTTACTTTAAATACCCAAATATTTCTGATAAAAATACATAAAATATGAATTATTCAGATAAATGTTTGCTAATAACATAATAAGGGAAAATCTTCAAAAAAAAAAAAAAAAAGAAAAAAAAAAAAGAAAAAAAAAATTGAATTACAATAAATGACTGAATTTTTAAATTTTATTGAAACTAACCTATCACCATAGGTGCCTAAGAGCAAACGAGAATCCCGTTCGCAAAGTGTTGCCCATGTAGAATCAAATTGTGGTGCAAAAGAACTGAACGGTCCATAAGAAACATAGGAAATTGGAACCTGAAAATATTTCCCATAATTGACGCTTAACTTGAAGATTATGACACGTAAGAAATTAATGGGAGCAAGTTTTTATAATACTACATGGAAAACTTAAGAGCGAAACACAGCGAAAAAAAAAAAATGAAGATCGGGTAAAATCAAAATCAGCATGCGAAGGATAATTAAGTGTAGCAACAGCATAATCGACACCTGCTACTTTAACCTAGTTTTTTTTTTTAACATCTTCGTCTAATGCTTCATACATGCTTGCAGAAATCCTCAGCAGTTCATTCCACGATAAATTTTCAAATCAAACTCGGGAATTTTAGATACTAGGATTTTACATTACAAATCATACTTTTTTAAACAAACAATCCCAAATATTTAATTTAAAAATATCCAGTGCGCCCGAGAATGATATTATGCAGCGGACTTAGGATGAATATTGAGGTCGTGACAAAGATTCTCGATACATGTTAACAGTTTGAAATATAATGCGACAAACCTGATGGTTTGACTTGTGTTCTTGCGGAGCGCAAAGTCCTGGTGTACCCTCCTCGAGCTTACCAACAATATCCCCAAGAGTGATAATTTTTTTTTCAGATGAACTCGGATTGATAACATTCAAACAAATAGCACCATCTTTGTTATCCAAAAATGCGAGATGACTTTTTGGTTCCACACCATCTCCCTCATTACCAGCAGAGAAAATCCTAAGATCAGGAATACGACTAGATAATTTTTGTTTCAAAGACGGATCCACTGTTTCCAAAACGGTTGACGGTGTTGCATCATCGATAACTGCCGTTTTGTAATCCGCTTTCGGTATTGGCCGTGCTTTTGTTTTCAATGTTAAACCTAACTTTTCCAGCGGGATCTCCTAAAAATAAGGTGCTTAGATTTTCTAGCACCACTACTGAATCATATAAACATCACAAAGTTAAAAGTACTAAGATTGAAAGAACGCAAAATATGAAAGTTACAGGAAGGCCTTAGTGAAATGCTCGACCCTAAAATTCAAAAATGTCTAACTACTCAATTCATTCCTCACGGCTATACTTCACTGTTTCCTATTCTTTAACTCCTCCGTCTCCTTTGCCAACATATATTTTGTATTGTTGACGATTGCAAAGCCTCAAAAACTTAAACTCCTGCAAAATGTCGCTAAGAGTGAAGTAAATATCTAGCAGCGGAGATAATGTACCAAGACACTCTGTCATCCGATTCGCCTAATCATCAGTGATGACAAAGTTGAATTGTGTATTAAAAAAAAACGACAGTGATTGAAGCCAGACAACCGTTTAACGTGTCTAAATTTTTTGAAATAATCAAACAAATGAAGAGAAAAATTTACCTTGCTAAATGGAAGTGCATGAAAAAGATAGCGCAAATACGGTTCTGAAAAATAAAACTGCACAATTAGATCCATTTTTTGAGCTGCTATATGATATACAGTTCCAGGTGAATTATAATCCATTGCATTATGAACAATTAATTCGGCATCTTTCTTAAATGTCGCAATATCTGGATATTCATCCCGATCGATTTTTTGCCGAATTGTAGCAAAATCCATCGGTTCCTTGATTATTTCATGATAATCTGGTGCCATCGATCTGAATTTAAACGCTTGTCTTCTGATATCAAATTATGCATGAGAAATCAGTCTCAGGTAGGCTAAATTTGTCTTCTAAAAGTCTCTTTTCAGCCAACAAAATTACTTTTAAAATCTGTGAAGAAGAAAACAATATAATCCCGCGTGAAAAGTTAAATTACACAACACTTACAAAAGAAAATAATTTTGCCACGAAAGCACCTTAAGAGTGAGCTTACAATAGAAAAAAAAAGTGAGGACCTAATATTAAACTTACTGTGTCACTGGATATGCAAAATATTCATCCGGATCTTTGGCTTTCATTTTGCGCAACAAATTGTCGCAAAAAAGCTGTATGGGTGAATAAGTTAGCACAGTTGATGCTTTTGGGAGAGGTGGCGGTGTCGATGAGTGCTCTTTCACTTCATCATTAATTTCATCCTGAAAGCAATAATTGTTGAAGCGAATTATAAATTTCTGAAAGTTTTGGTTAGTTGAGGATATTCTGAGCAAATTCCTTATACTCTAAATAAATCCGAGAACTAATCTAAAGTTCTAAACCCGAACTAAATATCAGAATTCCGTTTCCAAATATCATTATTTGAATTTAAGCAATCTGAGCGCAACCATATCTCTTTTTATCTAGCTTTTCCAATGTTGCGAAAATTAGGTAAAAAAATTCGCCATAAGAAAACTCACCTCCTGCTGCTTGGATTCTTCGCGCTCTTTACGTTCAGCTGCTAACTGTGCCCTTCGTTCGGCTCGTCTTTTGCTCTTTGCTATTGAATCCGTTAACCTGTAATTACCAGTAATGAAGCGTCACTCCTAATGACGATTATCACAACTACAAGTGGAAACAATAGTCAGTCAACAAGTTGCAAGTTATTACTTGTGTCATATTACTAATATTTACCTAAATCGACGCTTTTTACGCGGAGTTTTCTTAACTTTCTCCTCCTGCTCTTCTTCCTTTTTTATATCATCACCACTTCCATTCTCTTCCTGGTCATCGGCTGTTGATGCTTGCTCCGAATCCGAATCCTCCGTTTCTAGATTACCTTCTGACCGCCGTTTACGACCAATCGTGCTAGTAAGACGAACATTTCTGAAACCACCTGGAAATGACAAAATAATAATCGGAGTAGCAAACAATTCTGGATTTCCTACAATAATACAATAATCATAGTGATTAAATATGAATGTTAAAAAGAAGAAAAGAAATGTTCGTTTTTTTCAGTTTTTTTTCCTTTTTTTTTCCTGTACTAATACTCTCTAGACACATTATTCGCTGAGGTCAATAATATGTCAAAAGATAGTATAAGTATTGAAATAGATCGATTCTTGTTAACAATTGTTGATAGGGCTCCATAACAATCATGAAAGAACCTTTGGAAGATCGTCGCACTGGAAGACTAGGAGGAGCCCCAGCTGACATTCTAGCCGGTGGGGCACCATAATCCGATTTACGAACAATGTTACGCGACATCTTTGAAAAGATTTCAGAATTTCTGGAAAGCTGCAAGCCAATCTGAATAAGATGTACGTGACAAATTTTTAAACCTGTCTAAATGTGTTAAATAAATAAAATGCGCGAAAGATAACACTAAAGGTTTGGTGAAAATCCATCTAATAAACTTCACAAATGTAAAGAATCTGCAAAGGAGAGTTAGAACCCAGTTTTTTACACTTTTTACATGCAGCGTCAAACGTGCAAAAAAAAAGACCAAATGTGTGTTCGAATTCGAGAAACGTAAAATGCATCAATTTATTAACGTCACAAAACCGCTCGATTTATTATAGGACAATAAAATAAAAACCCAGTATTGCAATGAAATTGCAACATTTAATTTCGAAAATTCGATAACGAAAATCTGTAAAACACAGTCGACTCAATAGATCAAATACACGCATCAAACTTTAACACAGTAGTGTACAGTAGTAAAACATTTTCAGTCGCTCTATTCGTATCGAAATTAAAGTGCTAACATCTCCAACTGGCTATTCATAGTAAAAATTATTTCCATAGATATTATTCATAAACAATAGATCCATTTTATCTATAACACTTGCAAATATCGCAAATCACCGAATACTATTAGATCTACATTACCATGTACGCCACTTCTGTAACCTGAAAACGAATACCACAATCCGATCGGCTATTTTTGCCGTTGTATCTGAAGACAAATTAAAACGCGTCCCATTCATTTATCAAATAGGTTCGTCATGCAATACAAATAGGATCATCAGGTTATCGATTTTTTCTTGATGGTAATGATTGGTCCAACAGTGAAAAGCATTTCTTTATCGTATGTATCATTCATTTTTCTTCCTCAAAATTCTTTAATTCAATTTTTACAGTTAATCATTCAATAAATTTATTTCTTTTTATATTTTTGCGAAGGTTAAATATCTATAGAGAAATAATGAAAGGAAGTTGCTGGGTATGATTTGAGGTTACATATCATCCTACTTATGCTGTAATGAAGAATTTGTAAAAGATATCGTCCGTGGCGACAACTTTCCAAATATACAATTGAATTAAATAATGCTACTAATGTAAAAAAAAAAGAAAATTCACGGAAGAATTAGCAAGGTATCAGTTAGTCTTATCAATCATAGAAATTCATCAGTTGGCTTTGAAGTGCGATCTTTTTCCTGATCAAATTAGCAAGTAACTCCATAATTAATTGTATCATTGATGTAGGCATTAGTAAGCTTAAATAAAAAGTTAAAATTATCAATGGTTAATAATGATATTCTTTCTTTTGAGGATGAAGAAAGTATACGGCATTTCCGTAAATTCAGAGCAAAATATGTTTGCTGTGGCTACGGAAGATGGATTTCGTATCTTTCAGTGCAATCCATTACACCAGTTAATCCGGTTAGGTTAGTTTTTGCATGGAAACACTCAAATGTTTAAATTGATTAATTAGATGACGCTAACCAATTAAGTAGGAAAGGATAATAATTGTGACCCAGTACCGAAATTATCCGGCCATAGAGTGAAGCATATCCGATTGAACAAGATGGGCTTTGAATTGGATTTCTGGAATAAGCTGTTCATCATGACAACCCGTTTATTTTACCGTTGGTTTGGATGCTATTTGGAAGAAAACGATAGAGCTTTTCTCAGCACTTTAAGGAATTTTTGTAGGAATGATATGTATAGATTAACAGAAACTGGCTGGCAGGTATGCTTGGTTATAATCTGTTGTTTAATTACTTGGTGATAATTACAGATAAACGTATCGTTGGAAGTTTAAGAATCGGTAAAGTTCTTGGTTGCTCAAATTTTTTTGGAATGGTCAGTGGTGGATTCTGTCCAAAATATGCCGAAAATGTCGGTAAGGTGATGAAAGCCTGAGCATTTCTTGAATAATTTGATTGGTTTAGCCACTCTACCTTTTCCATTAATAGCCTTTATTCGGGGTAAATTACTGAACAGTGGAGGTGGAAATTGGCAAATAGTTGATTTTTCAGTGAAATTTCATTAAAATATGAGGTTTTCATATTTGAAATATATTCAATGAGATTTTACATTTGAAATATGATAGTTTTATTTGTCATATAACTTATGCATATTTTTTGAGCCATAGATCATTATATAACCGGTTCATTTACAACATGCATACATAACTTTTCTTTCAAAGCATATATTTGATCCTTTATTGCAGTAATGGTTTGGAATGACGAAAGAAAAAAGGATGATTTTTACATGGAGTACACTAGCACATCACCTGTTCTTAACTTCCAAATGTCAAAAACGAGGTCAGCAGTATTTTCCATGTATTAATTATTGTTTTTCGTAATATTTGGGATACCCTGATTCACTCCTCTGTCATCCATACAATCCTTTGTACTCTTTTTAGACTGTGACGTTGAGAATATCAATAATCGTATATTATTTATTTATATATTTTCTTTTCAGTTATTTCTTTCTTGTAGGATGGTTCTAGTAGGAATGAAAAAAATTCATGTATTTAATTTTCCACAAGAAATGGACCCAATAAAAACAATCGAGACGGGGACAAATGTTCATGGGTTATGTGAACTTAGTAGTGATCCAAATATGGAGCTTCTCATTTATCCGGGACATCAGAAAGGCACTGTTCAGGTTTGTTATTTTTTCTTTCGATTGTAATTTCAACCTTGCCTATAGGAATGTCGAAGTTAGGGGAGCATTAAGAAGTCAGGAAGATACTGTTTTGATCATTTTTTGATGAATACGGTTCAAACTGTCAACATCCTAACTAACGGATTTATTGAACGCAACGAATCAGTGGTTGAAATTATGAACATTACTTGAGGAGAGCCGTATTCGACATAGTTCGGGGTATTGAAAATGTGTTACACTGAAAGATGTCAGTTATTTTGTGTACAATAAGAGAGAGTAGCTCAGGTCAAAAATCCTTGTGATTAAGATCGACTAACCTTGTCATAGTTGTAATTTTCGATATTCTTTTCAATTTTCTATCTTTTTTTTATAGTACATCAATTTGCGTGATGTCGCGCGGCATACAACCTTAACACCAACATTGATTAATGCTCATCAGTCTGATGTGGCGCAGCTAGCACTGAATAGTACGGCTACTCTTTTGGCTACTGGTTCCACTAAAGTAGGACATTCTTATTTCATTAAAATGAATGGGAGAATAATAGATCGAATTTAATTTGTAATTTTCTTTTAAAGCTTTTATTAAAGTTACAGTACAGTCTAAACATAATCTTTCTCCTGGCTAAAACGTCCCACGCCATTTCTATGTCCAACTAGAATTACTTGGAAATTCGGTGACTAATTTTCAATCTTTTTCTCATAGAAGTTTTTTCATGTATTTCAGGGGACAGTGGTACGAATTTTCGATACAAAAACCGCAGAACTATTGCGTGAATTCAGACGAGGCGCTGACCCTGTTACTTTACATTGGTTAGTACATCAATTTCAATGTTTGAAAC
>JABVXV010000078.1:187489-220508 GCA_013365325.1 Dipetalonema caudispina
TTTCAGGGGACAGTGGTACGAATTTTCGATACAAAAACCGCAGAACTATTGCGTGAATTCAGACGAGGCGCTGACCCTGTTACTTTACATTGGTTAGTACATCAATTTCAATGTTTGAAACCAAAGTGAATATAGCTTTGCAAGTATTTTGCAAATTTCAATTATTTGGTGCTGAAATCTCTGCTTGATATTTTGCTTGTTAAATAAATACAAACAAGGGTTTCATTATGATGTTAGATAAAGGTACACCACAGTGTAGTGAATAAGATCTGATGTGTTATATTCTATCAAATTTAGTCGGAGGACGAAAATCGGTTGATAGCAACTCAGAGAAGCTAAAGAGAAGAGATACACTTTGATGTGCAAGGAGAAAGTGGATGGAGAGTATTTTGGTTGCTTCCTTTGTCGTACAGATTTTGGAACTTTTTTCAGCTTACGCTTTTCACCATGCTCTGGTTTTTTGGCGGTTGCAAGTGATAAAGATACTGTACATATTTTCGCTGTAAAAAATAATGATCCAACTTGGACAAACAGGAAAACACTGTACGTTATTTGAATTGTTAGGTAATATTATGAATATATAATAAAAGCGACTGTAAGTTGTAAGTTATAACCAGCTGTAAATTTGTAATATTACACAGACGACTACTGCCACTAATACATTTGGAACGTAAGAGATTTGAAATACAACAGTCGTGTAAAATATTCTCGATTTCGCCGATACAGCAAATTATTATTTAGAATGCAAATTGTCCACACCAGGCTGAAAATTTGGGTACTTTTGCAAGAAGAAATATTTTACAATACACCAATTTTTCCTATTAATTTTAAGTTCCTTATGCAACTCTAAAAAATCTTTTCTGTTTTTTAAATAGTTTTAAGTTTTTGCCGCGATTAGTAATCAGCTAAATAGTATTTTTCTGCGTTCGTGTGACAATCAGTGATCCGAATGGACGATTTGACTGCTGTTTTTTCAAAGAATAATGACCTGCTTTAATTAAAAGTTCCTCTGTGTAGGTATGATTAATCTAAGATCTATTGTATATTAGAAAGTTAACATCGGAAGAGTTTTAGGTACCTCGACTATACTGCAGAAAATAATAATGAAAATGATAAAATTCTTTTGCAGATGGCAGCAAGTTGGTCTTGTATCGGAGGATGCTGATCGTGCGCGGATACAATTCAAATTATCAAAAGCTACTCAAAATGTTACACTTACTGAATTGGCCTTCTTAAAAAATGGTAGTGAATCAAACGGCACAGAACTAAATGTCAAAAGTCGTTTTGTTTTACGCAGCCATGTAAGTTGGGGAAGTTTTTTGGTCTTTCTTGATCATTTGTGACATTAGGGAGTTTAAATCTATAAACTTACCCAGGTTTTCCATTGTCTTAGCGAGACCATTCGGTCATTTGTTGCCCCTGTCTGCAGGTAACAAGAAAAGCAGGACTGTACACGAAATATAGCCATAAAGCGAATCCCGGAGGATATGTGGCGTTGAGTGTGTTGTTTCGTTATCGATGGTTTAACAAAGTTTCGGTAATTCTTAGTTTTGAGGTTAAATGTGATAATTTTTTAGACCATGGTTGCAATTTGTGATGATGGAAGCTATAATTTGTTCACTTTTTCATCCGATGGTACATTTGATTTGATACGTGATGAGTATTATCTAGATTGGGGCGACGATGAGCATTTTTTCGAGCAGTGTTTCGAATGAAGTGCAGTTGCGGGTAATATGTAGTTCGGGTGATACAGGTTATTATTGAGTGGTCTAAATATTATTTTGTTGTGGTAAGAATTATTTCTTTCAGTCTAATATTTGAATTTTGAATTTCAAATTTCAATATTAAATTTCCAAAATATAGATAGTCATTTTTCACTTCTAGCTGCTTCTCCAATATCAGTGCATTTCATCATTTGTCATATGTTGTACATATCTTTTTTTCTTAATGTCCAATTTCGTGCTGAAATTTCTCGCGGTTTTTACAGGTTTTAAATTTTCTGCATATTCATGATTTGTATTTACAAATATGTATATTTACAAATATGTACAAATAAATTAAGTAACTAGTAATCGCTGCAAGTCATTGCAGCGATTACTAGTTACTTAATTTTTTATGGATCTTTCTTTCCCTTTTAATATGTTTTTTGATTTTAAAACAACGCATCTTTACAGGACTTATCAATGTTTTTCCCAACCTCATTTTTGTTCGATTTTGATAAGCTCATTATATTCGCCATGCATAATTAATGTTGATAAAACAATGTTTGCTATCAAAGTTTGATTAGAATTTAATAAGAAGCTAATTCTTTTTCCGAAGAGATATCAAAACTTTCGAGTATTCTACCACAGTGTAATTTAATATTTCCAATTAACGAAATAAATATGAAGTTTTGCAGATAAGAATTGCTAACATCGAATGAGATGAAATTTTTTGTTGAAAATATTTATTTAACATATTCCGATTCCACCGATCAAATTGAGTTCCCTCATTACCAATAGGTTATTATCGATATTTTCTTCTTTGGATGCTTTAATTTTTCTGCATGTAAAAGATAGTTTAAAATTAAACATTAATTTCTTTAAATAGTGAAGAAAATACACTGATGCATATCTGATAATTAAACAGTTGAATTAATCATCTGTTCATAAAAACCCAGTAAAATACAGGAACGGTTCTTCTTATATATTTTTCCGTTTATGCTTCCAATTTGTCGTATTGCATTTTTAATTTCTGACTATACCTGTAATTTTTTCTTAGCTTTTTTTCGCAAATTATGTCATTTTTCTCTTAGAATCTGCCTGATTTTGTATATATGTGTTTACACTTTTTGAAATAAATACTGATATTTATAATCTAACTATACTGGAATTGCATTGTTTGAAACTGTCACGTGAATACTTGCGTACGAGATACTTGCGTAGAACTTGTCTGAGAAACTATCAAACTGTACTGGGAATTCGTTTTCATTGTGTACTCTCCTAGGAATTGCGTGTTGTACACGTAACGATGCTTTACCGGCTCATCCGTGAGATATACGTGGTTCTTTGTTTTCCCACGTTTTTGTCGGAAATATTTGTAATTACTTTGCTAATTATCTTTAAATGGCTGGAATTAGGCTTATGAAATTGAAGGAGTAAATTATTTCTAGTAATTTTTATGCTAAATGAACAATGGAATTAATCTGAAGTACTTGTATGTGTTGTCGTACTTATACGTAACATATGTTGAACATCATTGTTTATCTTCAAACTCATCTTAAAAATCCTTGAATTTTTTATTTATTAATGTCTTTTCCTTTTTTTTTTAATTTCAGGGCAATTGTAAAACAAATCTTTTCAAGCTGGTAAGTTCCTTCGTAAAATTATTTAATTCTTATTTGCAGAATTAATCTTGCCAAAATATTGTGTAATATTCTTCTTTTGGTAATTGTCGAAGCATAGTAAAAGTTACAATCATGTTTTGACATTGTGATAAGATTGAAAATTAAAAGCTTTTATTCTTCTTGATTTTTAAAACTAGAGCTAAACAGCTTAGTTGTTACTTTGGTCTGGTAGATACCTTTTTTTTTTTTTTTTTTTTTTTCGTTGGAGTAACGGGAATTTCATTTTGATTTCCACAAATTAATTTTCATTTAAATTATTCACATTCGTTTTAGCTGGTTCAGTTGTAATGAATTTCATTTTTCTTTTTTGTTTGCTTTTAGTCGGCTCTATTCAATTTCCAAAGTCTCATCTCTGTGCTTTTGTTGTTAATTTGCACCTGTACTTATATACGTGCTTTTATACCGAAGCTGATCGATCGTAATAAGGAGGGGTTAGTTCTATTAATTTCTTTTTCTATTATAGTTTTATTAATTTTTAAGGTCAGGTTTTCTGGAATAACTTGTCTGTAATCTCCTCTTATTCAGCCTCTCCTCATAGATTCGACCAAAATAATGATAGAAAGATCGAAATATCAAAGATTTAGAAATGTTGTAAGAGACTCTAGTATCTACGATATTTCCTGTGTAAAGTGGGGAGAGTGTCCAGTGTTTGTTTATATTATATTAAACGGAAACACGTTACTATATTCAAAGAATGAACAATGGTGAAACTATTTAGTTTGCATACGTATTGAAAAAGACTCATACTATGATATAGTTCTTTTTACGTCACATAAGGTGAAGAGAATAACAGAAAGTAGCCACAAAATATTGCTAATTCACCCTTTCTTCAAGTTTATATATTTTCTTGTTATTTTTCTTATTTTTTTCAACATCTTGGACATTGCTGCTATAAATATTAAATATAAGTGAAGTTAATTAGAACAAGTTGAAATTTTAGTTTTTTGGGTGTCTTCTGGAAGTGTGCTCGAATCGGAGAGCGTTTGAGTCCTTGGATTGCGCTTGCTTGTTTCTCGATGGCTTTCGTTGTTCTTTTCCTTTGATCATTTACCGTGTGCAAAAATGACGCATATTGATGAGGTATGATGAATTTTTTATTTTTTACTTTTTAACAAACTCCGTTCTTGTTTTCTCTGCTACTTTATTTGATCGACCCCTAATGAATATTCAATTTTTCTTATTTCGTGGTGTGAAATTTGTAGTTAATTTTTTTTTTTTCGTTTTAATAAGAGATATAACTAACCGATGAATAAGCGGATTTGGTTTTATTTGCCATGCAGACAATGTAACTTAGAATGCATTGTTATATCTTGTTTAGACAATCGTAGTAACCTGATGTTGTCCTTCCGAAGTGTATACAAGATTTTTTCTACTCTTCAGAAAAAAACACTGTTGTGTATTACTTAACGACTAATTTAATCATTATTACTTATCTGTTGTTAGTTCTATGTTATCATGATTTTGTAGTTGAACTAGAAACAAATTTGTTTCATATTTGATATACATTCTTAAGCGCTGAGATGTCTTTATTCAAGGCGACAAATTGCTTAAGCAATTTACAAGATACGTCTGCACTGCACTTGTCATGTATTTATGATTTAAAAAAATAGTTTAACTTCTGTTGAGATTTTCTTTCAGGTAGAATATGAACTGCGGAAGAATCTTCCGCCACAATTTCCAAAAGCAAGGAATGACATCTATATAACAAGGTTGGTTAACCTGTCTTTCCGTATTTTTTGAATTTTGCTCTTCTCTTGGTTTTACATCTTTACCAATCAATTGATTACTTGAAACCTTTCTATTCGTAAACCATTTATATACATCATAACTGTCTTATCTTTCATCATCATAATTT
Source organism: Dipetalonema caudispina (assembly GCA_013365325.1). NCBI lineage: Eukaryota > Metazoa > Nematoda > Chromadorea > Rhabditida > Onchocercidae > Dipetalonema > Dipetalonema caudispina. The sequence goes on from JABVXV010000078.1 coordinate 192,730, forward strand.
CACAAAGTCTGGCTGAGCGAAGCTATTCGTGCGGCTTTAGGTAGCGTGCGTGCTTGCAGGCGTAAAGCTTGAGCAAGAAAAAATATTTCAATGATTCGTTTATTTCTGAAACGGTAGATTGGGATTATATAAATGAGCATAAATTTTGATGGATATCGTATTCACAAAGAGAAACAGCACAATAACTCGGCGAAGATTTTGTTGTTATTTGCAGGCACACAAGTATCGCAGCACAAAAGGCTCGTGTAATTAGACTTTTGGACGAAAAGATGGATGAAGTTGTACTTCACGGCTTGGGTGCAGCTGTCAGTCGGACAATAAATGTTGCATTACAAATCCAGCGAAAGTTAGTCGATACGGTGAAATTAGATGTCAAAACCGGTACTATTAAGGTAATTAATTCTATAACTTTTTAATATATTAGATGTTTTTTAATAATGGAACCTGGGCAATGTGCGCATGAATTTTGAGAAACGGTGTATGATTGAAAAAGTATGATTGCCGATGAAGAATTCAGATTAGATCTGAGAAATGTTATGGTTTGAGTTGAGAAAGTTTTTAATGTGATGATTAGAGTTTGAGTTTTTTTTTTAGTAAACGTGTCATCAATTTATAATTTTAACTAACTTTTTGAAAATAAATGAAATAATCGATTTAAAAAACATGGTTGAGATCAAACAAAATTAGTGATATGACAATCAAGGGTCTCTTATTTCAAAACCAGGAAGTTTGATTGAAAACAGCTGGCAGTGTAAACCTTCTTCGAGATGTTAAATCTTCATTGTGTTTGGCGTATTTTTACGATGTCATTAGGAAGAGGTCATCAATTGAGTTTATAAGCTACCGAGAGAGGATTTCATGAAGAGCTAAGCAGCAGTTTACTAAAGTTACTTATTTATACCTTTTTTCTCATCGGTTATTAATGATGTTGAGACACTTCAAGTCATCTATCATTTTAGGTTACGGACAATTTGTTCCCATTATATGACGAAGTTGATTTTAAAACACGGAATCGCTTAATTTCAGCCGTACATATAAGAATATCTCGACGAATAATGTGAATCATTCCTTGTTTGTTGTTGTTCTGAGCTGTTATGATGTTTGAGATAACTTCCTATTCATGTTAGAAGTTTCATACTTTTTCATCTTCTGAACCTTTTTTTTCCATATTGTTCTACGGCCCATAGCTTTTTTCTTCCTCTCTGATCCTTCATGCGGTTTTGAATAAATTTTATTTTCAACTTTTGTTATCAATAAAACGTGAAGTGAATCGTATGGTATGTTTTATTCAGCATTTCTTACTACTCGAAAAGACCAGATTTTATTACCTCAATTCCGGCAATTCTGAATATACAGTAAAAGCGGATGTTCACTGTTGTATAACGTGGATTTGACCTACACCATTATACGTTATTTTTTCTTCTGAACATAAATGTTCAATGTGTATGGGTTGTAAATTCAACATGGAGTCGAAATGCACAGTTTTGAAAATTTCTAAAATTTGTTATTTGATTTCTTTTTTCTCATATATCTTCCAGACATGAAATTTAGTCATGTGTAAAAGTTCGATGAGTTAGCAGAATAAAATTATCAATCGAAAGATTTTTTTTCTAGCAAATGAATTGATCCTGAGTATTTGGTGAATATGTTTCAAGAAATTACCACCTTCAAGTTATGTACCTCAGCAGCTATTTCGTGGGTTAAACGTACTCTTACCACATTTTCAAGGCCGCCACGTGTTGCTGTTGTTGGTGCTGGACCAGCTGGTAAATTTTTCAATTTCATCAGATTTTTCCTATCTTATCAGACAAAGTTACTGTTAGTTGACAAACAAAGAGTCCTGTATGAGTTCCTGATATCTTGAGAAGGCTTACAAAATAATGTCCAACATATGCTTATTAAGTTGGATGTAAAAGGTCAACATTGTTTGTTTTATATATAGCTGGAAAAATGAACAACAGATAAGCAAATAAATAATATTGGACAAGAAAAGAGAATTTTTTATCTCATTTAATCAGTATAATTTCAAGTATTTATATTCAGTAATTCTCCAATATTTTCTTCATTTATTCAATTGAACAGGGAATAGATATACAAAAAATAGAATTCAAGTAGCTTATGCAAATACAATAAGTTCTGTTTTTTTTCTTTGAAATTTTAGGTCTATATGTTTGTGCTGGAGTACTTCGCCGATTACCGGAATGTTATGTGGATATTTATGAAAGCAATATGGTACCGTATGGTTTAGCTCGATACGGAATAGCACCAGATCATCCTGAAATGAAAAACTGCCTGGCACATTTTGATAGATTGTTTGTCGAAAACCAAGATAGGTGAGGAAATGACAAGATACATGGAATTTAAGCTTTGATCGTTTTGTTTTCCTATACATCAATATCAAATATTTGACTAGCATATAATTAATTAATTCTTCATACCACTTAAATTTTATCTAAGCTAACCTCAGTCTTTTGTCCATATTTGGGAATTAAAATCGTTTCGTTGTTTCCGATTTTTTTCTACTTATTTTGTTGATGACTTCTGCTTTAAATAAACCATCCAATCATATCAACTTTGAATTTCTTTTCAGCTTTTTAAAATCGTCAAGTACAAAAAATCCAAGTTTTGACTATTACTCATCTGAATTCCATGCTAACATTTGATTAATATGTTTGATAAATATTTGATTAATTAATCAGGATATTAATCTACTTATCATATTATTCATTTATTTCTCTTGAATTCAGCAAGTCGTTCTGTCTGTTCTTATCTTCATAGTTATATAATTTGTTAGTCACTAATTTCCATAAATGTGAAATTTCATGTTCATTCATATGCGTAAGAAATTAAAACCATACATTTTTCTTGTATGTTTCTTCCTCTTCTTATTCAATCTTTTTTATCTAAAGTTATTTTTATAGATTGAAGTTATTTTGCAATGTTTACATTGGTCGAGATGTTAAATTTGATGAACTTTGTTCGGATTATGATGCTGTAGTGTTAGCATACGGTGCACGACGACAGAAGCGATTAAAAATTCCTGGAATCGATGCGATGAATGTTTTTTCGGGTGGCGACTTTGTATTTTGGTATAACGGGATGTCTGGCATCAAAGCGCCGCTTTTGAACTGCAAAAAAGCGGTGACAATTTGAGTAGTATTTCAACGTTATGAAAGAATTTAACAAAAAAATTAATCAATCGTTTTATTTCTCTCACTTTTTGTGCTTTTAACACACTTGTTCAGTTCGAAAATTGTTTCAGGTCATCATTGGCAATGGTAACGTAGCGTTGGATTGTTCGCGTGTGATACTTTCATCCGGGACGGATCGGTTATTAAATAGCGATATCCCAGCATCTATATTGGATACTCTTTCGCATTCTCAGATACGTCATGTAACCATTGTTGGTCGAAGAGGTCTACTTGATGTTAGTTTATTTTTAAGATCTTGAAATAATTCTTATTAGAGTGTTGAAATCTGCATTCATGAGCTTGTTCAAAGACATTTCAAATTTTCGCTACAAAACTTCGTTTTCTGAGTTTTGATTTCAATTTTGAAATGGTTCGTTCCAGGTTTCATTCACCATAAAAGAATTACGGGAACAAATTACACTGCCGGGTTGTTCATTTTCTGTAGAGATTGAAAAGTCTGATCTGCTCGCCGTGAAGGAAGCAGAACAGACATTACCAAGACCAAAGAAGCGTATTGCGGAACTAATTTTAAATAACAGTCATCTGGAAAAACCAAGGTCCAATCGTCATTGTCAATTGTTGTTTCGAAGAACCCCAACAAAGGTTTATTTTGAGTTTAAAAAAGGTTCCGTTCGTTTCCCCAGAAATTGTTATAATTTTTTTAATAATCTATTCTGGACTTCAGTTACCTAACATTCTTTCCGAGATGAAAGAGAGAAATCTATCTTAGATTCTGACGGATGATCGTGGAGCGGTCAAGGCACTACAGGTAACTCATTCATTGAGTGGTCACAAAGAAGATCTTCCATGTGGTCTGCTACTTTACTGTATTGGATTCGAAAATGTTGCTCTTGATGGGGTACCAGTGAATGCAAATGGCGAAATTAAAATGCTTGATACTGTTCGTGTAGCAACGGAAGAAGAAATCTTTGTTTATGCTGCGGGCTGGTGCGCACATGCTCCTCGAGGAATCATTGCACATACCCAGGTTTGATCTGAAGTTTGTTCTGTATGAAATGAGAAAACATAATACACTCATATAGAACCCTACTATTTTACGTTAATACTAAGAATCTTAGCATATAAAAAATGCTATACGCGGATGTAAGATTCATCCATATCTCATAACGCGAAAGTTGAATGTATGTGCTATCTTTCATATTTTTTCGTTGTGCATGTATGTAATTAAAGCGTTTGAGAACTATTTTTATAAAATGCATTTTAAGATTCTTTTATTGGAAGTTGTTTAGATGAATGCCAGCAATGTAGCTGACCGATTGAGTGCCGATTTGCAGAAGTATGGTTTGAAAACTGCGCAAATTACGGGTTCGCATCAACGGTTACTATCACGGAAAGTTGAATACTTGACGTGGAATGACTGGAAGAAAATTGATGAGGAAGAGAAGAAATTAGGCTTCGCACATGGAAAGAAACGAGAGAAGTTGCTGAGTTTTGAAAATTTCATCCCTTCGAACTAGTAGAATGCTATTCTGATTCTTCAAGTCTTTAAGTAATGCTTATAAAATCTAGACAAATGCTCTGGTCAGAGCACTGCAGTTCAGAACAAGACAGGAAAACGAATCATCGATCAATCGAATGCCCCTTGCCAATCTGGAAAAAGTCATTACTGCTCATAAAAAAGTTTCTATGAAGAAGTCTTTCTAAAAATTCCAAGAAATATATCAAATTTTTTGTAGGAAGTTAGAAATAAAACCAAAATCGCTATTTTATAAAATGCCTAACACTAGTGATATCAATTGAGCATATAAACAATGACATGTTTCAAGATATACGAAGTCTACCCCAGGTTTCCTATATTGTGAACTCCTTTGCATACTAGAGGGGAAGAGCATAAAACAAAATGAGTTTCAAGAAAATCAGGGGAATTTAAGAATCTCCAATTACGGGGAGACAATGATGAGCAAAATGTAGAAGGAATGCAATAATTTACATATTGCTAGAGCTGCCATATATATATATATAATTTCCTTCCGTCGTAGAATAGTTTCTTGTACTAAAAGTTACATGTTAGCTTTAATTGGCAAACAAAAGTGACTTAAAAAATAGGTAACTGAGCCGTTTATACACCTGTTTACTCTGCAATCGTTACCAAAAATTGCAAACAAGCCGTATTTTTCACAAAAAAAAAAGAAAAAAAAAAGAAAACTAAGAATCGTCTAAGCCGTTTTTAGCAGTCAAATCTTGATTTGAAAAAGATGTTTAAACAAGAGTGACACAACTAGGAGATAAGTATTTTACACAAATGCTATTTAAACATATTCAGGTCTCATAAATGGTGCAATCACGCAAGCAAATGTATCCAAAACACGCATTACGGATGATCGTTCCAAATTCATTCTATACATTATATCTTCGATATGATGTTCACCACGCAAATAGGGTATTAGCCTGAAGAAAATTCCTTTTTTTTTAAATATTTTATCTGAAGGATTTTTGAAATAGTGAACTCTTACCTTAAAAATAGATCAAGCAAGTCTTCAACATATTGCTGTGGATGTTGCTTAAGCATCGTCTTATATACTTGAATCACTGAAGCTTTAACTTCAGCTGTCAATATTGTATCTGACAATAACTGATGCAAGTTATCATCTTGGAGTATATCCATGGTAGACCTTAAAAGAGATTGTAGAAAGTTTTCTTTTTTAACAGCGCTCTTTTCATCTTTCCTCAAGAAAAAAAAAAAATTAACGAACTCATCAACAATTTCATGTGAAAATGGTGGCATCAAATAAAGAAATGTATGAAGTTGCATGATCAGCTCATCTCGTAATAGTCGTGCAACCATTCGTACGCGAATTTGCTGAAAATAGTGCGTCTTCGTGAATAATATGAACCGAAACGATTGGTTGTATTTCACTTATATCTTTGTGATTTCGTTAAATTACATCAAAAATATTCCTTTGAAAATTTTCTTAATTTATTTTAGTAACAGCTATTACACATTTAAAATTAATCCAATTTTGATACACACTACTGATCAAAGAAAGACGGCTATCGTTTTTCACTTTGACGGTATGATTTTGTAAATCTTTTTATGATTATTCCACATAATTAGATGTAAGATTTTATTTGTAACGGAAATTTTTCCTCAGATTCCATAGTAGATGGAAAAATTCATTTTTTCCTTTTCATTTCTAAGAAACCGTTTTCGTTTTCTCAAAATTCACCTTCATTTTGATGAAAACCCACTGAAGGTCTAGCTATCATTATCATACGGGATGGAAATAATTACACAACTGTTATTGTCAGCCATTCTTGAAAGGTCACAGGTCACTGTAATTCTTGAGCTTTAGTAATGGAGTTTTGATGTTGTTGATATTTCTGGACATTGGAGAGAGATGAAAGGAAGTTACTTAAAACAAAGATTTCAGATAGTTTCGCAGTGATTATCCTATGAATATGAAACATACCTGCTCATTGAAACCATACAATGAAGCATTCATGAATTCTGCTAATGTACATGGTGGAGAAAATTGTGCCAGTATAGTGGGCAGATGAGCATTTTCGAAAATTTCACCAAACTGTTCACTTAACCTTGAAGAAAGAAAAAAAGATTTATTTATTTCTGATTCTAAAACTATAAGAAATCAACATTTCAACATCTGAATTGTTAATATTATCAAAATTGCACAAGTCATAACAGAATTCCTTCCGGGAATGGATGCACTACACACCGAATATGGCTTCACTCTTTCAAAAAATGATAATACCCGATATTTAACAATTTTGGTTAATCCAACAAATGAATAAGCATTACTTGATTCTTTTCTCTGTTTTAATAACTTTAGATTTTGACTTTGTTTCAGAATTCGAAATTATTATTTGTAGTTTTTTTCTCTGAGGAAGAAACTACAAATAATAATTTCGAATTCTCAGAATTCAAATAATCGTAAAGAATAATGTCTAAACATTATGATTGCTCGTTTCTTACCAACTAAGCAACACAGTTCTACCAAATTTATTATCCACCACAAAAATAAACTTCAGAAACTGAAAATTAACCTTGACAACGGTTTCGGTGACGTAGCAGAAGTGTAAACGTTACTACTACACAATGGATATATAACAATAGCGCGTGCCCACAATAACAAGTGTCTAACGACGGCAAGAACTTGGAATAGTGGAAGACCTGATGAATCGCTGATGCTGATTAGACTGAAGGAGAAAAAATATTTGAATAATAGCAGATTCAATTCAAAATCTTAATTCCATAATTTTATTTTTCTTGTTTGAACATAATTAAAAAAGCCCACAAAACAAAGAAACCTCTGGTCCGGATGACAATGTTTCAGAAAAAAATGCAACGCCGGATTGGAGTCATGTCCTGGTATAGCATCTTCCAGTAGTAAAATTCCGTGATATGGCCTTAAGCGTAGGATAGTCGCCTCTATTTCGCTCCTTAAACATGACAGCATTTTTTCAAGAATTTTTATTTGCGTGAATATTTTCAAGTAAACAATAGTACTGAATGCATGAAATAATTTGCAAATTTATATTTACCTGGTTTTAGGTGTTAGTCCCGCATGTAAAAGCGCACGTGGTTCAACGCAAAAGCCCACCTCAATACAATCATTTAGGAAAACGTGAACTACGCCATATTCACTGACGTCATTAAATATGTCTCGAAGGTCCTGTGCCAGTGAACAATGTGCTAATACTTCATGGTACGGAAATGCTTGACCTAAATTCACATCAAAAGATAAGAAAAACATTCTAGCTATCGATAAATTGTCAATTTACATAAGGTTCACATAACACAAATGAATACGTTAAAACTAAAGGAGCATACAGAATTATGTATGCTCCTTTAGTAATTACCTTCTGGAAGAGATTCATTTTCTTCATGCTCATTTAATATCACTGTCATTTGTTCCGCCAAATAACCGCAGCGTGTTTGCTCCTCATCGATTGCGATAGCAATTTTACGACTAAAAATATTAAAGAGAATAATGAATGTTCTCAAATCATGAAAAGTAATTTTCTGAACTAATCCGAAAGTCCCCAATATCTCCCGTTTAAAATTTTAATTCATAACAAGAAAGGTACCTGAGTTCCTGAAATGAAGCAACGAGATCAGCTGCTGCTTTTGCAATTAGAATGAAAACAACATGAAACGTTTGTGGTGAACGACCGGTTGGACGTGAAACCTTAAGATTGCTATACTGAAGAACAATTAACTCTCCTCGATTTCATTTTGCTCTGTTATATTCGTAAAAATAAATCATAGAAAATTTGTTATAAAAATATAACTTTTTAGACATAATTTAGAACCACATACTTACCTAAATTATGTTCAATATCAATCTTTGAAGTTTAGAACAATCACAAAATTCTTCTATTGCAGAATGGAAAAGCAAATTTGTCCATAATAGCATGGAATATAATTTCAGTATGCTATAGTTAAAAGTAGAAATAATGGCATAAAAAGAATGAGTAAATCTTACAGTTTTAGGAAAACCAGCAAATCGTATATTATCAATTTTAATTTCAAATGGTTTCTCACAAATACCCCTGGCAGAGAGTAAATGAGCAAGAATTTTTGTTGGTACCCTGAAAATAGAGCATTACTTTTCCACTGAAAGCATATGTGGTATTTTTACCTAATGTTGACCATATGAATGTAAAATATAATGAAGATATTGGCAGACATTTTCAGAAATCAAAAATTAAAGTCAGTTAAAAATAAAATTAAAACAAAATATACCCATATTGCTCTGCATCACTTCTATTTCGCTCATCAGTATTTCTCAGCGATTGTCTAAAAATTGCAAAAATTATTTACATAAATGTATAAGTTTTATTTGAAGTTACATTTAAAAAACTTAGTTTAATACTTGGATGATGAACTAATAGATCTTATATTCTAATATAAAAGCTTTATCAATATTGCATCGTACAGTTCCTCTGGAAAATTTTTTAGTAAATAAGAATGCACCATTGCTGTAAGTATAACTAAATTTGTCCATCATGGAACTTATCCAATTTAAACATTATCCAAAGATGTTATTCAATATTCTTCTATACGATTAATTCATACAGCGGTTTTAAATTTGAAAACTAATCAAACTTACCCGTACATAGTTTGATATGGTTCAGAAGATAAAAACGATTGTGATTCTGAAAAAAAAAAAAAAAAAAAAATGAAGTGTAAATTTGTATAACTTTCTCCTCGTTAAGCTTTGTTATTTTAAAATATTTTTCCTTTTCTGAAATCTTCAGTTTTTTAACAATTACAAATAGACTTAGTCTAATAGTTGGATGATGAACTAATAGATCTTATATCTAGTTGGAACCGGAAAATTAGATAACAAATAACAAACCGGATGGAACCGAGGAATCATTTTGAAATGGATAAGCGAATGAGACTTGTTCATGATTCTCACCCATAGTAACAAACATAATACCCAGCGGGGAATATAAGTAACGATCTTCATCCATGCCTCACATTAAAGGTTTCGTAACCTGAAATGATAATTCATGTATCTTCAAACCAAATATTCGTAAACAATAGAAACTCAGATTTACAGCATTCGTTGAGAATCAGGAATACGCCATCATCCTCTTCCTAAAAATTCTATCCTATTCCCAGTATTTTTGTTTGCTATTTGCAATTTTCTTCTCAAACTTTCCAGAATTGTATTTGTAAAGCTTTAAAGTGGTAAAAAAACTAAAACCCTATTAAAACTTTTGAACTTCAGCAAATCTCACCAACAAATAACCTACAACACCCACAATATATTGAATTATTTTTGATTTTCACTTCTTTGAAATGCAGTAGCAATATGATGAATTCTAATTTTTGCATCTTATAACACAACTAAACATAAATACAAAATGATTATAAAGAACCACTGCTATTTCTTCATTTTCCCTCTTTTTTCTTCCAGTTGACATATTTCTTCCCGATCCCGAAAAAAAGGACCAGAAATTCATTAGTTCATGTAACAATCTAAGCGATATATTTCCAATAGTTGCAAGCTGAAACATATACTTAGCTATGTGGATACTACGATTTATTATAATTAATATGAGAGAAAAAGAAATATATTAAACATTGTTATTTATTTAAAATATACGAGTACAAATGTCAAAAATGAATAAGTTAAAAATCAAATAAGTTACTAATACTTTCTTCAGTAAAAAAAATTTCCGCAATGTACAGCATGAATAAATAGCGAAAGCATCAATAAAAAATCAAATGGGTCAATCGTTGAACACTTCTTTGTATCTTATCAATTAAAAATTAGCCTATCCTAAACTCCTAAGCTCATTTCATTAGCTCTATAGACAGTTTTGAAATATAATTAGTTAGTCTGATTGAAGCAGTGATTGTTCCATTTTCTCGAGATGATTAAGTTTATTGATTGGAAATGTACAACCATACAACCCGACTACAATAGAGTATAGAAAATGTAGAGGAAAGGAAAAATAATCAAAAAAGGTACATGAAATAACGAATGAAACATAAGACGTTGAGAACAAAAAAAAAAAAAATCATATATTTCAGTAATCATCATCAACAGCATCTTCATCGCCGTAGTTATCTCCTGCATTTGCCGGATATTTGAACATCTCTAGCTCGATTTCATTCCTTCGAAAATGAAATATCATAGCATCAAGCAGTAATCAATAAATGAATATACATCATTTCGCTCATCGTTAAAGAAGAGCAACTGCACAATAGTTAGTGGAAGCATTACTACATTTTATATGAGTTAAGTGAATAGATCAAGTGAATTAAAAAGAAATTAAAACTGAATTGTGAATTGGCTTTATAGAAAATTCGATAATAAACTTTATTACGTTTCGCAAAGACTAGAAATTTAAACATTGAAATTACATAATACTACTACTACCAAAAGAAAAGAACTAACTCGCTTAGAAAATGAATTAATTGATCCACTGTAAAGTTCTCTCCAAGCTGATCAGTTAAGCGAATAAAGTTACCCAGCAATGACCCATCCCGATAAACTTGCAGTGCAGGAAGAGCTTTCATCTTCTAAATCAAGAAACGAATAGATGTAGAAAGAAAGAACTTTGACATCAAGAAAATGTCGAAATTGCTAGTTCAAGTAAAACTTTTACAAGCCAATTTTAAAAAGCAAATACATACTTATCAGCCGAAGCTGACGTTCAATGTATACCAAATAGTAAAAACTTCGCTAAGTATACATAGTATCACTGTGATTTCAAACCTTTTCAGTGAGAACTGAATTAAATCTTCCAAATTCAAGTTACAAATGAAGAGTTATGAAATTTCCAGAAGTAACAAACTGAAGCCATAAAACTAAATTAATAAATTATGGTAAACATACGAATTGTGGCGACATTCCAATCGTTTGTGGTAACACTTTGGCTAGCCTCAAATTTGGATATCGAACGGCAAGCGTATCGAAGACTTTATTCAACGTTATACAACCCTCATTATCTTCGTCGTAAATGTGAATGAGAACCCATCGATCTCGATTTGATTCGATGTAATGAAGAAATTGCTCCTTTTCTGTTATTTCATTTATCTGCAAACAAAAAACAATAATTTTTCCTTTCCGGATGAAAATGGAATGACCAAATAGGCTAACATTTCCCAATTTTAACATTCTGAAAGCCGAAAGGAGCAATATGATCCTTACCCAATCAAATATATATATCATAAATACCACGCCTAGCAGTTATGTGTATTTGATGAAACTTTATGTGATTGGAATAAGAAAATTACAATGACACAAAAACTTACTTTCCTAATGGCATATAAACGATCCTTCATTTCTCGTAATCTTTTTCTTCGAATTTCTTCCAGGTTTTCATTTTCTGATTCGCCTGATAAAGTGCACATTTTAGCTTGAGCAAAAATCTGAAAGATAATATAATCAAAAGACATTATCAACATACAACATAAATTTCCACTAAAATACTTATTTTATTCATTAGACACATGGAAATATATATGTACCCAAATCATTCATTAGCTGTTCTATTTCAAGTATCTGAACAAATCCATCAATACTAACATCCTTTTCGTCGCATTACTTTACTGTATGACAAGAATTTTTCAGATAATTATCACTTTGCATTGAATTTGCTCTATCAATAAAGGTAAAAAGTAATGATTTATTTTGCTCAACCAATAATAAATGTGCAAAAAATGGCAAAATAACAGCGAAAAAAATTAAATCTAATTTTCAAATAACTTGTTTTACAAACTTCTACATATCGATTGATTCATTTTATTTACTGTATATATTAATTCATCTTATTTGTATACATTCACGTTATTTACATTATATAACTCATATTTCTGTTATTTGTTATACTTTTGTTGTTATCAAATCAATTATTATTCATGTATTTTCGATTAATTTTCAATTTACATTATTTGTCTAAAGTTAGCTATATATGTTATTTTATTTTACATAACTTTTAATTGAAATAATTTGACACATTAAAGGCTAATAATTTTATTTTGTAATCGATAGCAATTTTTGATCATAATACACTCATATGATATATGTTTATATGGTATATGATATAATGTTGGAAATAATCAAACATTGACAAAATATTGAATTATTTAATTAAATAATGAAAATTAATTAATTAATTCATTGAAAACATCTTTATAAACAGAAGAAATGAAAAGAAAAATTTTACCTCTTCATATCTTTTTAATTCTTCCTTCTGTTGTTGTATCTTACAAATTTTATAATCTTCTAGTACACCTTTTGGTCCAGTATTTCGTTGATTTTGTGATTTTAAATGTTTTATTGCTATTGTTTGATCCTTTTGTAATGTGCTATCAATATTCACATCATCTTCATCACTACTACTACTACAATAACCAGCTGTATTACCGTATAATAATTTTGTTTCTAAATCTACCATATCTGAAAAATGAATGAATAATATGAGAGAATTAAACAGTATCATTAATTATTTTATTAATTGAAATATTAGTTTAATTCCGGAATTCTGGAATAATGGAATAATTGCTATCAATGAAAAAAAAAAAAGAAGCATATTTTATGGATATATACGTAAAATAAGTTAAAAAAAAAAAAAAAAAAAAAAAAAAAAGATTAAATCATACAATTATCACTTCCTATTTCCTATACGATGTAATAAAAAGTAAAGTTTGCAACTCAACTATGAACCTACGATAATTTTAGCGATATGATAGGTCACGTAGGTTCACGTTATTATCAATGGTAAACATGTAAAAGATAAAGTAATATCCTATTGCTATCATAAAAATTGATGTTAACATATTATGTTATTCCAGTAATAGGTAATTTATAAAATAAGATTAAAATTAACTGGAATAAGTAATCATAAAATCGGAAATCAACCAATCATGATATTTGTTTCTATTACTTTACATTCATTGTATATTCATCTCTTTCAATGATAGCACACATATATGCTAATCATTTCCGTGTTAGAAATTAATAAACATTTTATGTTTATTAATATCATATAGATTATACGATGCATTTTCTTTTTTTTTTTATCTTTCCATTGCTTTATTTAAAAATTTTATGGTATATACATTTAGATATTAATTTATATTGTAATATGAATGAATTAAAACTATAAAAAAATTCGAAGAAAATAATTGAAAATTATATCTAAAATAAGATAAGTATCATATCATATAAAATTAATTTCCAGTATCGTTTCTGTTTTTTTTTTTTTTTTTTTTTTTTTTACATAAGATTTATTTTTGTAAATTATTGGATACGTATATATCTTAGAATTTTTAACTAAAGCTATAAAAAGAGAAGCTTATCAGAAGAGGAATTATTGATTAAAAATTATTTGATGATATTATTGATGAATATTATTACAGATTGTGAAATGAGTGAAAAAGATGAGTTATGTGAAAAGTATCGGAAATTTGCTACGGAAAGATTACGATTAGATTATGAAGAAATGATAAAAGTGGTAAATTCTATTGTGGATGAAGTGAAAGAATATGAAACTTTATTACTTTTCATTGATAAAATTAAGGTTAGTTTTAAAAGTGAAAAGGAAAAATTAGTGTTGTTTAAATTTATGCTAATTAGTAAAGTTATAGGATTTCCAGGAATTGATAAAATCATTTGAATTGTTCAGAATTAGCTTATTCTTCGAACTTAATGCTTAATTTGTACGCATACATACTAAATTCATCCAATTTAACCTTATTATTTAGGTATTGAAGGCATCTTTGTATGTTTCTATGTGCTAAATTAAGTTCCATTAATATTATTTAATTTGCGGTAATTTTTTTAAAATCTAAAAATTAAGTTTTTCAAGATTTTCCAGTTTCATATTTTAAATCGTCATTGTCTTTTTATCATTTTTCCTTATATCTTAACAGCCTTTTTTAGGTATTGGATTCGGAAGAACCACTGAAAACACAGATGAATATTGGTAAAAATATCTTTTGTGAAGCTGTGATGTTAGTTTCTGGTGATGGATTTTGATATTTGCATGGATAACATATTGATTTTACTATGTTATTAGCAATATAAGAAAAAAAGTTTTTCAAGTTGTTTTTTTTTATTACTCAAGTTAAGGATGTTTATAGCAATCAGTTCAACTAATAAGGAATTGATTGATAGTGTATAGACGATAGATATTGAAAAAATGTTTAAAAATTATCCTACCGGTATAAGTTTTTTTTTGATCGATGAATTGAAATTTGCAAGCTATCATTTTCGTAGTTTTTGTCATTACAGTGACAAATGGGATCACGTGATTGTGAAGCTGTTCGATGATGTCTACGCTGAATTGACTTTAAGACGAGCAGAAGTAGGTCATTTGATTTGACAAAGTAAATAGTTTCTCTTGTTCATAATTTTGTTACAGAATTTCATTGTTGCTTCCATTTGCGTTGTTCTTTTTTTTTTTTTTAGCTGTTTAAATTAAGATCTGAAATAATTATCGATAGCTTTGACTGTTTTTTATGCAGGATTTTATTACGAAGAAAATTGAACTGCTAAATGAACGTGCTGCGTTCTACGAACGAGAAGCATATTCGATACGTGCCAGGATGCATTTAATACTCTCTTCTGTAACGCAACTCGAAAGTTTGTGATTTCCAAAGAGGTATGCATATTTGATGCACTGAATTTCAGCTAAATTTGTTGTTTTTTTTTAACTTTGGATTCATTCTTAAAGCTGTTATTGTTACGCTTTCGTTATTGCATCAAAGAGCTTAAATTGGGATGAATAACTGTTTCATTATTATTTTTGAATCTAAATTTTTACAGTGCATTCTTTAGATATCAATCGATCATCAATCGATGTAATCAGTTTCTCTTCGAATCATTTATCTTGGATTATATAGTCTCGGTAAAGGATGGTCCAATAACTTTTGTTATTTGGAGAAATTTCTGGGAATTTCGAGACAGAATAACAAATGATATTGTGATATTTCGCTGCTTCTATCATTTGATAGGAATGTTCAGTGCTTAGCATCAACGATGAATTAATTTAGATCCGTAACTTGTGATTTACACGATGGCATCATCCAAAGTTTTATTCCTTGGAGAATGGGAGATCTCAGTTACTTAATTATTTGTACTGGCAATTTGTGGATTCATAATTCGATGATGTACATGTCACGGTAACCGATTATATGAAACTAATTATTGTTGTCGTGGTCCATTTAACTTTGTTTTTGTTAGAATCGAATCTTAATAAAATGTAATGTAAATCAGCAAGCGAAAGGAGATAGTTTCAAGTGATCAGTGAATATTAAGTGATCCAAAGCACTGATATCACAATAGACCAGTGAATTACATGGAATATTTTGCACTAAATGAAACAATGTTGAGGATTATATAATATTTTATGACTGTAGTTCGAAATCCGATTTCTTCTTCTTCAGTCGTATAGCTGAAAATTCAAATAAAGATGATTATATTTTCAGTGTGTGTTCTAACAATGTTAATTTTGTTGTCATCTAAAATTTCAATGTACTTTTTTCGAAATATTTGAACTGTGACTTTTTTAAACATAATGGGAATATTTTGATGGAAATTTTTTCCTCAATTTTATCTTCAAAAAGCAGAAGTCAAATTACCAAGTGGGAAATTTTTTTTTTTTCCTTTTTTGTAGCGCTTACACAATGAAAAGTCGGACAATCTCTGAAGCAACAGTTCGTCGATGCCTTCTTTTACGCCACCGAAATGCTACCAAATCATTTCCTAACGATACCGTGTACATTTTATCGAAAATTGTGACAGAAATTGTGAAGGAAATATTGTACAGGTTGCTTTTTCGACTACCTGTGAACTGTTTGATTAAGTTGGAATTGTTTAGTCTTGCAAATTTTATTAATGATTTTGTTAATGATTCATATAACATGATTATGTCATAGTTCAAATTATCACGATTTATTTAAAGAATGCTGCAGGTTAATATTATTAAACCTTCCTTCATGTTTTAATACGCTGATTATAATTCTCTATTCCTGCTTGCATTTATTATGTTTTTTTCTATACCTATCATAAATAGAATTTCAGTCAAGTCATATATGAATCGAATCAAAATGTGTTTTCCTTTCTGTTTATGAATTTTTTACATTTCAAAGCTTAATGGTTTCTTTATGTAAAATACATTTTTCTCTGATTATAGCTTCACAATTTGTTTGCATGTCGTCAAAACGATGAATTTTCAATTTTTCAGAAGTGCTACTAATGCCGAAGAAAACTGTTCGGAGCGGGTAATGCTAGAAAATTTGCATAGAATTCTGCCGCAATCGTTTTTTGATTTCAATTTGTGAATGCTTGCTATTTTTCTACTATTTTGCTCAGTGAAATTTTTATAAAAACTTAGTTTCTGTTTGTTTTGCCTTTTAATGAATGGTTTTCACCAAATTATTTGGTGCTCTTTGTAAATGTGAAGAAAAATGATATGATAGCTGGCGATTGATTCACTTTTTCAGATTCTATAGTTTAGTGCGTTTCTTTTCATTTCATTCAAGTGCTAAAGAAAGATGATTTATCAAATCTCAATATTCAAATGCATTCACCGCTACCTATCCAATATACATCACTAAACACCTAAATAATTATGGCAGTTGAGTAAGGTAGAAATTGAGTTGTGCAATATTATATCTAAAGAATGACTGTTAGTCTTGAGGATGTTCTATTCTTTGGCATTTAAGGTTTGCCTCAAAGGGATAATTTGATAGAATGCTTGGATTTTATGGCTCAAATGTTATCACCGCGTCAGTCAAAATTAGTCAGACCATAAATCAGTTAATCAGTTTCGTGTTTTCGTTATTAATTTTCAGATTGGTAATTATTGCAATCGATGAACAGCTGACTGTGAACTAACTTTATCGGTATGACAGAATTGCTTCTTGACCCAGCCATCCGAACATGGGTTTTTTTACCGGTTATCCTAATTACATTTTTGGTTGGAGTACTGCGGCATTATGTGGCTTTGATATTTACGAGCAGGAAGAAGCTGGAGTTGCAGCAAGTGCGAGATAGGTCATTCTTTCAACAGTATATTAAGCAGTTATCAATTAATATATGAGATTACTGAAGGCTTTGCTACACTGGAACCTTTTAATAGTTAATTAATTACCCTGCTAGCTGTCTTCTTAATTCGAAGTTCATCTGTCATCACTACAATCTATTAATTTTTTTCTTAACTATTACTTTTATATTTCTCGTTTGCAATTTTCAGCCAGTATTTGATACGTTCTCGATTATTGCGAGAAAATGGACGATTTTTGCCGAAAACATCGTTTAATATGCGAAAGAACTTTTTGCTAAATGAAGAAAATGGTTATATAACAAAGGTTAGGTTTTTTTTTTCTTAAACTCATTGATGAATAGTAAATGTTATCACTGTTTAGCACTAATGCGTGATGTTTAGGTTACCATTTGATATTGCTTGAGGTAGGGTACAATTAAGATTAATGGTAGTTATTGCATTATGTTGTAAAAAATGTATGAACATAGCGGAAAATGTTCATGAAAATATGAGAGGATAAAAGTTTTACTGGAACCAATTATTGAATGTGAAGTGTAATTACAATTATTAAATTCATCAGAGAAACGAAAATCATAAAATGAAATTTGTAGAGGCATAATAGGTAAAGTTTCGGTAACGTTTAATTCGAGTATAGCAACGAATTGAAACAAACTTCATATCAAACAGTATCGACATTATTGGTTATCACTAGAAAACACTTTGATTTTTTTAGGGTATGCGACGACCATCACAGATGCAAAATCCGATGGCTGATCCAACAATGATGACGGATATGTTGAAGGTTGTTTTTTTATCGTGATTTATTACTTTATATCAGAGTGTTATTTATGCAACTAATTCTTAATAATGATTTTATACATTAGCTTCAGATGAAGCAACACCAGCTAGAACTTTGCAATAATTTATTTAACTCCTTTTCGATGCATAAATTTGAGCCTTTCAAATACTAAGAAATAATCGCATAAATGTTTCGTAAAAATTAGTAGAATAGCTTTCAATGTTATCGAAAATATATCATCTAATTTACAAAAATGCCTTTTATTTTTGACTGAAGATTAGAGGAGACGACAGTTAAGAAAATTTATATTAGTCAAACTGCTAGTAGAAATAGTCAAGTCAGGATTTAGTTGTTAACTTGCAAAGTGATCAAATTCTTGTAAAACCAATGCTTGCGCCGCATAATATATATCATGTTGTTATGTTATGATTTATAAAACTTTAATTGTTTGGAAAGCCTGACTTTCTCTTTTAAAGGGCAATTTGTTCAATGTTCTACCGATGATCGTCATTGGTGGTTGGATAAACTGGACGTTCAGTGGTTTCGTGACGACTCGAGTTCCATTTCCGCTTACATTAAGGTTTAAGCCAATGCTTCAAAGAGGTTCTTCGTTTTCAGAATTTATCCTAAAAATTCATAATGATTTCTTTAATCCAATCTCAGAGGAAGCAGTACTCAGTTTTACTATTTTAGATTCCAAATTCAAAAGAAAAACGCGTATGCTTGCTCTTCTGGCTTTTGAAACTATGAAATTCGAAATTGAAGTCGAAACTTTATCTTGTTAGAGAAAATTCTTGAGGATAGATTAAATTTCACCGATATCCACAAGTTTATCAGGAATTGAACTGGCATCCTTGGATGCTGCATGGGTATCGTCCGCCTCATGGTACTTTTTAAACGTATTTGGTCTACGAGCAATCTATACTTTGGTATTGGGTGAAGATAATGCAGCCGATCAATCTCGGATGATGGAGGAACAGATGAGCGGTGCAGCAATGACAATGCCACAAGACCCGAAACAAGCCTTCAAAGCAGAATGGGAGGCCCTTCAGATGACAACACATCAGTTTATATTGAATAAGTAATCAATGTTGTATTTACAAGTAGAGAGTGTAGGTTTTATAGGATATTATGAAAATGTTTATGTTAAATTGTTGTAAAATTTTGCTAAATTTTTGTTAAAACAAGAACACTTTCATATTATCCTTTAAATCTCGTAAATTGTTTCTAAATTCGAGTTCTGGCAGACGTTCAAGCCACTTATTCCAGACTGGGAGTGGAGCGACATAAATATGATGCGCAGATATAAAATCAATAGTAATGTTAGATCAGTTGTTATGCAATTTTTTGAATTAATTATCAATTTTTTACATTAATTTTGCACAATTTTTCCAAGTGAATATCTTTTATCATGTGTAAAAGTTCTGATCTGTATTAATGATATTCGTCTTGGTCTCTGAACTTGCACCAAGTAGTGCATCGAAATACTTTGCTCCTTTTGTGAACACTTTTAATAACGTTAGTCTTCAACAACAATTAATTCATGCTATGAATTTCATCTCGACGCATTGTTTTGTGCAGAATTTTATTTGTCATAAGGCAATATCAAAAGCCTATCTGAGGACAATGGAAGCATTATCAACATTCAAAAAATCTAGGAGATCTAATAACATATCGGTGTAACGACAATAACTGTTCGTGAAATCCAAACTTAACGTGACCGGCACAATGCATTTAGACAACATCGTCCCAAACGCTTTATCAGAAACGTTATGATAATCCACTCGATATTATGGATAATCAAAGAAATTGACTCGGGTAACTTTCCACATCCCAAGCGGATTTAAAATTCTCGATAATCTGAAAATTATCTTTATTTCCTCTACAAATTCTTTTTATAAGGCTATTACCGGTAGAATATGGAAAAGTAATGATGAAAAGAAGCAAAAAATGAAAAGCCAACGAAAAGTAAGAAGGAAAATGGAAGGACCACTGTCTTCAGTTTTTTTTTTCTAATTTTCGCTTATTTCATTACGATATTCGCTTTTCACAACACGCTTTTCTGATTTTCGCTGAAGCTTCGCTTCCCATTTTCTTGGGCTGTTGCTTTCCAGTGACATTCATTATACCATGTAAAAAAGCTTACGTGATGTTACAGATGAGCAAACTTCGAGGGGGTGTTGTCCTCAACAAACGTTCAATGCTTTTACTTTCATCGATATTGCTCTTCTTGATGTAAATAATAACTTGCGAATAAAAAGCTCGGTGTTTCAATGGAATGAATGATCGCATTCCAGATTCTGCAATAACGAAACAATACTCTATTAATCAAATCCGTGTTCAGAACAGAACAAGAACCGAGTTGCAAAAATAGTTTAGAATCGAGGAAGAACGCAGAGCAGAGTTGAATCGAATATCCAGAAATATTTTGCCTCAAGTTCACTAAAAACTGATTCTAATTATGTGAAGAAAGCACTGCTATGCATTAAGAGTTATATACAGTGAAAAAGGGAATAAGTTCAAGCTTCTCTGAGTTTACCTCTTTGTTACATTCAGTGGAATAACAAAAAACTGCAAATCTTTCCACAGAAGAATACTTGAAACTTCTCATAGTTTTATATCATCCGATTTTAATTTTACAGTTTTAAAGGAGAGTATAATCGGAAAGTAAACTGATGACTCGGAGCTTCTAACTCCTGATTTGGATTAGAAAGTTAAAAAACTGAACAAAGCCCCAAAACCGAAATGATCAGTAATATGTTCTAAATAATAAATGAAAAAAAAAAAAAAAAAACGAACTCTTTGGTTGTATTTTGCCACATGTATAAGATGAATCGATGACAGAATAAATAACATCATTAATAGAGAATTGCAACCGTTCAAAATCTTTCATATTAAATGGATCGAATCGAGTTTGCAATTCAGAAACGGCATCATCAATCATAATCCTTCTTAAATTACCCCAGTCTCCTTGACGAATATAATCAGCACATAACACAGCAGCCTAAAAATAGTCTTATTGAAGATTGATATGATAAAGTACAATGAAATGCTATGTTATGGCCGCGAGTGTATAATCAATAATTTTTAAAGCAACGGCGTTACATTTCAAGTTTTGTAAGAGGATTCCGATGAATGGTTATCGGTATGTGATCTTAAATCGGGTCGCTGGAATCAGATATGCACCATCAAAAACTAATGTTATGACTTTACAAATGAATAGTAATCAGCTGCTAGTAATCGCTACAGTTGAAGAGTCCAAGGAAGGGAAGCTAAAAGTTTTTCAATTTCAGCTCGTACCTCGTTACCCTAAAATTGATTTCATTTTAAATATAATCTGCTTTTGATTTAATCTCACTAGCATAAAAAAATGAAGATTTTAAACAATAAAGCTTTTTAAATAGGAAAACTCTAACCGGGAATCTTGAAAAACTGAAATCAAAACTACAATGTGCAATTAAATATTCTAAAGAAAGACGAAGCCCTGAAAGATCAAAGTCAACTGAGATAGGAACTTCACACATGGAATCAGAAATGTTAAAATTTTGGAAATGATAAATTTATCAGGAAACTCCTTCCTATCATCATTTATGGTTTCATATTTCCTTATTCATTTTAAAACTATTATTACAAGTTAAAAAGTATAAAATCTTTGATTAAGAGGCTTCTAAAATTACTTATGAAACTCCTAGGTTGTATTTAACTTTCTTTTGTTTAAAATTTCTTCTTTTTTGACTGGAAATACAGTTTGTAATTTGAAAAAAATTCACAAAAACTCGAAAATAGAAAATTTCTTCTTCCAAACCAATTTTTATGGAAATGAACTATTATACTACCAACTGCTATTACCTGTATTGCACCGTTGAGAAAGCCATCAACAGTGAACTCCTTTTCGACAAGATGTCGATATCGAAATTGAGCAAAAACATTCCCTAATCTTCGATTTAAATCGAAAACCGGTATTACGGATCTATCTTCCTCCAGCAAAATAAATGGTTTGTCGGCATTTTTTGATATACTCAGTTCTGACATCTGGAAAAAATATTTTTCATTAAATCAGAAATCAAATCTCGTCGGTAATGAATTCATCGTCCCATTTCGAAAATTTATGTTGTTTGAAATGCAATTACGTATCAACGTTATCATAGATGCAGATCTCTAACTTATCTGCTGCACATAACCATTTTCACTCTCCATGGTGAAATTCCATGAAATGATTCAAGCTGAAAGACATCTTTGGAGCAACAAAGATGTAAAGATACGTGTGAACAAATTAAGAAAACAATGATATCGAGGATCATACAGAGTTAGGTCAGTAAAAAGTCATCTTTTTTTACAATGGACTGATAACTTTGCGATGAAAACAATGATGGTGACAAGCTTTGAAAAAATTGACATTTTCACCGATAAACAAACCAAATAAAAGTAATTTCTTAAAGGCAACCACATCGTTTTCATCGTAGAATTATTAATCCATTTTTTTAAGCTAATTGAAGCATCGCCCTCTATTTAGTCTTGAGCAGTGCAACCTTATCTTATAACATTAACCTATCATCTTAACTGTTTCGACAGTTAAAATGAATAAAGTTAATGAAAGTATATAAACTACAACAAAATTGAAAAATTATACCTGATGATCAGAAACTGAAGATTGCGCAAAGCTTGAACATTTCTGGAAAACAGTTTGATATCTTGCAATCGTCGGAACTCTAGAAATAACACGGAACATTGCTTAGAATTATTTGAAAAACACCTCCACCGTCATATTTCCTGTAAAGAAATTTTGAATAAATCCCAATTTCTAATTTCGAACTTAATTTTTCCACTTCTCGGCTTATTAATTTAATTGTCACAAACTTCAAATCCATTATTAAAAATCTCAGTTCAGCAAGATACCATCAATTAATTAATCAACTACTCTGAACATACTCTACAATAGCATACTCCTTTTGAGAACTTAATAATATAAGAAAGCTTCGATGTTGGATAGTTTAATTGCTTTTTATAATATAATTTTGATACTCCATCGATAATCCTATCAGTGGATAAGTTAACAAAATTGATGATATACCAATTTTGTTAACTTGCTGCTTTCTCAAACAAAATATGAACAAGAAATGAATAAAATTTAAGTGATAACATCTAATAGAAATATGAAATTCTCATATCTCTTTTTTTTTTTTTTTTTTTTGAATATATCCTGAGATGACTAAATAAGCCATGCTCATCGATTTCCCTTGAAACTATCCAATTAGTAAATCAATGTCTAAATTTATTCGACAAATTACTTCAAGAAATTGATATCGTTATGAAGCAGCATCATTTTTTGTTTTGACAGATTTCCTCCGTCTTATTCCATTTAATTACTTCGAATGTGAAATGTAAAGTGTTATTATCATAACGTAATCTATCATTTCGTATTTTTAGATATGCAATCCATAATTGGTATATGGCCTCACTTCATATCTTATACAATCCTTTTTCTCCCGTTTTAAGTCCATTTAGTGGTAGGTTGACCGATGTTACAAATTTTTTCTCCCGTTTTAAGTCCATTTAGTGGTAGGTTGACCGATGTTACAAATCTGATATGATATGTAAAGATACCGTGATACCACGACTGGAACTTCATCACTGCTCCATACATCGTAAACAAATTTCACTTGCTTTAATTTTAATACTCTTTAATGAGGCGCACCCAAAAACACTGAGGTATTTCCATTAATTAGCAGCCAATACAAAGAAAGATCATTAGAAAAAAAATCTGAAACATTTGGAAGGAATACGGCAAGATCAAATCAAAGGTCAGGTAGCTAGCTGGTTCGATGTTGAAGAGAATTGATGATCCCTGACCCGAATTTTGCAGCCCGTTGAATTCCTTCTTTATTCTAAACGAACCGCAGTTTTTGCTTCTGTTGTAACCAACATAGAAAAAGCACTTAAGGGAGGATAAGATATTCTACATGAATGCGCCAAAGAAAGGGAGAGAATATTTGGAGAGCGAGAGCCAAAAGTTTACGAAAATAAATTGCTCAACAACAAAATTAAGCAAAATTCAAATTAACAGCTTAAAAAGAACGTATGACGAAGGAAGAAAAAGAAAAAAAAAAGTAAAACTGTCGCCTTCGATCTTCTTCATCCTTATTTCTTCTTGTATTTCTTCTTTTCCTGAAATCAATTTTCAGTTTGATTCCGATACAAATTATTTGAAGAATGAGCTTTTTTGTATTTGCCCTTTTCAAGAACAATTAATAAATCATACCACTTCAAAGTTTAACCTCACCTGACTTTACTTTCACTTTCATAAATGACAATTGTTGTTTTACACTATCATAGCTATGAATAAAGTCGCAGTTTGGAAAAATAATATTACAGTGAATAATATGATAATAATAAACTGATAATGTCTAATTGACCAACATGACGGATTAATCATGAAGATTAATCGTGCGCTTATCTTCATAATGAATATTTCTCACTATATAACATAACAATTATTAAGATGATACAAGACAACATAATGCGATCATCATTATGAATGCAATTGCGACTATTATATATTTCAACTTCTATTAAACCAAATTTTAAATTGTAGAATTCCAGAAAAAGAAAACTTGAGAGAATAAAATATTAAGAACCATGCATATATTTGAAATATTTGAAAAAAAGAACATTAACCGCTTCATATCGTTGCTTATCCTGGTTGGCCAATTTCTCGTACTTGCTCTTATCTTTTACTTTTCCCCATTCGACACCTGCCGCCTTGCTTACATCAATGACAGACATGCCAGGCTTCGCTATACGAGAACGATTTTCCAACAACCAGAACATGTACGCTGATTTGGCTCGCTTCGGTGCATTAGGATCCTGTAAAAAAATTACAACAAATACTACAAGGAATAACCTGAAAACAACAATTACATATCATGATTACACTTAACTAGTGTCAAAGCAGTCAATATTTTACTTAATCACTACACCAAATCATATAGCTGAATCTACGAAAGCATAAGAAAAAAAAAACTATTCACCTTGACCTTCTTCATCTTCTTACTTTTTGATGTTGATGCGCCACTTGACTTTTTACTTTTCTTCGATCCCTTCGATCCGGTCTTAGCCATGATGATGGTTGTTAGTTGTACGGTGAGTAGCAAGATGAAAACTTGAAAATCCTAAAATTGCAAAAAAAAAAATTGACTTTCAAAAAATTTCTAAAGTTGATCAAGACCAATACATATACGTTAATGCAAGAAAATCAACTAATCTTTCAGAGATTATTGCTACGAAGCAAATATTAGATGAGAATAAAAATGTTCCTAGTCAAACCGTATAAACTCATATTAAATCAATCCTACTGTAACATTAAGCTGAGATGAGAAAAAAGTAAATCGAGGATAGGTGAAGATGATGTGAATGACCTTTTTTGTTCATAACTAATGATCAATTGTAATCGTTAAGATGTCATATATTAAGCTAACCTATACTAACTGAGGATGTAAATATTCTGGGTCAAATTATATAAACTTAAACAAAACTAATCCTACCACATAACATCGAATTGGGGTGGAGAAAGAAGTAAATCTGGGATAAATGTGATGATGTGAGTGACCTCTCCTATTAATAACGATGACCAATTGTAGCTGACTAAGCAAGCATGTATGGGGAAGAGAATGACCGTCTGACAGTGTAATGATGAAAGATGGGAGGAGACGAAACAACTGTAAATTTATATACCCAACTGATATTATTATCATTTTATACCCGCCTGAAAAAAAAAAAAAAAAAAAAAAAAAACCGCCCAATAAAGAAGAAAGAGTAACTCAATGCAAGCAAAAAAAAAAAAAAAAAATGAAAGAAAAACGATATATCTTACGACTTGTGCAAAAGGTGAAAAATGTGGACATCTGCAAAATGACAACAATAAAGATATTATGATTTAGGCGGAGAATTGATGAAATATAGAGTGAGGGAAATGCAGAGATTTAGAGAGAAAAATAAATGAAAGATAATAGTAATATGAGGGATTCAGAGAAATCCTATATTTGCAAGCAACCTTTGACCCATAATACATATCCAAAATGACCAGTAGTAGCAGCAAAGAGCGCTAATAGCTAGTGGAATTATTGGCGGGTCAATGTTATATGGTAGAGCACATTCTATTCTGCACTATGCCTTCCTTTTCCTACACAGTGGAACAAACGCAAAATCAAACATTGACCACTGCATAGCCATTAAGAATTGATTTCATTCAATTCTACACAATACTTCTTCTTAGAATATGCAATTTATCGCGGCATTTTTGCGAAAATGCAGCATAATTCTGACATAAAATGCAGCGTAATTCTACTAACAAAATGCAATGCAGTTTTTGCAAAATGCAGCGTAATTCTACTAACAAAATGCAATGCAGTTTTTGCAAAATGCAGCGTAATTCTACTAACAAAATGCAATGCAGTTTTTGCAAAATGCAGCGTAATTCTACCAACAAAATGCAATGCAGTTTTTGCAAAATGCAGCGCAATTCTACCAACAAAGTGCAATGCAGCTTTTGCAAAATGCAGCGCAATTCTACCAACAAAATGCAATGCAGTTTTTGCAAAATGCAGCGCAATTCTACCAACAAATGAAGAAGCTTTATTTGCTGATAATACAACTAAGGATATAGTATGATATTACAGATAGACATGCAACGTGATATTAACATAATTCTGCAGAAAAAATGTGACATTCTGTTGGAATAGAAGAAATAAGCGAAGATAATGTGAATAATTCATTCCGGTATAATCGGAATTATAATTCTAACATCCGTAAATTTGCTGTATGATTGGTGTAACAAAATATACAATACTTGGAAATGAAAAATAGGAAAAAAGAAAAACAGAATAATGCGTATTATCATTAATTTTTTGTGCTATTTAATTACTAATAAATTGCACCTTAATAGAAAGTTTCAGTTAGTCGTTTCAAATTCATATTTTTTAACTGTTATTATGAAGGCAAATATAAAACGAATAGGAGATATTTGTTGGAATATTTCGAATTTTCAAATGTAAAACTTATCACAAAGTGAAATTTTAAGTGATATGATAATGCAACATCACTACCCCAACAACAGTTGTAACCATAGTATGATATGAAAATGATGATTTCAATATTATAAACTGCATAAAAATTTGCATAATTTTTCCAGTCGTCGTACAAATGCATTAATAGAAAAAGTTTCAAGTGGTTATGAATTTGATATTTACAGTTTTCACTTCTCTCATCTACAATAAACTTACAATATTCATAAATGAAGT
>JABVXV010000079.1:0-201783 GCA_013365325.1 Dipetalonema caudispina
CGCAATCCCATAACAGAAATTTCCATACAACGACTGTCATAGCCTCTGATAGTTCGTAGGGCATCTCCTTTCAAACATGAATCAAATACTTGAGTTTCTGAATGTCCGAAGACAATTTCGAATCATCACTGAAGATTAGCAGTGGCAACTGTGGTAAGTTTATTATTGAATGATAGATGGATGAGTGTGTCTCTTTAGTATCTATTAGACTTAAGTTTTGAAGTGCTAATTCGAAGTCATCATAATAATAATCCTCCAGTAATCATGTCGAAACAGTGATCAGTAAGCAGTCAGATGAATGATAATAGGAAATGAGCAAAGGAATAGAATCAATGAATGAATGAATGAATTACTGAAATCGTAATGTAATTGAATTCCTTACAAATGATGATTTACTAGGTTCTGTTGTGATACAATCCTACTGGATACGAAGATAAGTGTGTAAAAAAAAAAGGGTTTAAGAACGGATGTGTAGATAAAGGGCTGATAAGCATAATCAGCGAATACAAAATTAGTCATCTGATCGGAAATATTTAGATTAGTTTTATTCGGAGATAAGAGCGAAAATGTTTGATGTGAATTAGTTTTTATCACGAGAATTCATTAAATACATGAAATACTGTAAACTTTCATTTACATTTATTATAAGTGATGAATCATTTGAAAAAAAAAAAAAAAATTTCTGTATTATTGTATTAGAATTACTTCGATTTTCCGATGTAAAAATATTTTTCTCACATCATTCCGCTACATGTTTCAGGTGCTTTGATGTTCTTCTGCAAACTATTAAATTTCATATTCTAAGTTATTGTTAATGGAATTTCGTAATTATTCTTTACTTTTATTTATTATTTATTTTTTTTTTTGGCTTGCTGATTGATTGTTAAGTTCTTTATTTTCTTCCCATTAATAAAATATTATTATTGTTTGTTAGCTGAAAAAACTACACAGAAGCAAAGAACGCTGAATATAAATTTAGAGTTATAATCTATGATAAAAAGTAAAAACGGAAATTATTCGGAAGAAGTGATGAAGAGAAATCGTGGTAGATTTGGATCAATAACCTCTCCGGTACGTTCAGGTTACATCTTCCGATATTGTATTGGAAGTGATAACAGATTCTTGTCTTCCTATCTCATCCTTTGTTTCGGATTTTCATAAGAGATTTTAGCTAAGAAAGAAATTAAGACTAAAAAGTAAAAGTTAAGGGTGGTTTTTAGATTTTTTGGAAAAAGTTATTCGAAATATCAATTCTTCTTTTCCAATATGTAGTAAAAAATTTGATTTTCTGTACTGTTTGTAAAACGAATATGTGTAAATTTGCAAATTTACTATTCCTAATTTCGAATCAACTGTAAATTTTAAATTACAATGAATTTACAAGCGCATGAAGCAGAAACGAAAGATTTATACACACATCTTCTAACATCATACAATACAACTACTTAAAGATTTATTTCATAGTTTAATTCAAAATCTCAATACAAGCATTATTTTAATCAAAATATCTGACAACTATATATACCAGTAAATGATGAGTGGTAAAGAATACTTAACAAAAGATCACTATATAATTCAATTTAAGTAATCATAAAATGATTTGCCACATTGTTCCTACTTCACATCATTCCTTCTTCCTTTCAATTTCAAAATATTACTGACTAAATAATATGAATATTCTATACTATATCTTATGATCTATATTGAAATCATTCATTATATTATATTACTATGATCAATTATTTGATACTAAATTAAATGTTGCCATAATTTCGAAATAATTGGTGAATTTTAATAATAATTTACAAGTTTGGGGACATCTAATATTCCCTTCCTAGATTGTTTCAAGACCTAAAATGTCTCTGTAAGTACCATCGTAGTATCAGCTTATTGGTTGTGTATTAAGACGTTTTTTTTTTGGTCGCTAAGAAGAAACGATCAAACATTGTAAAGTAAATCATATCAAATAATATAAAATCCATTAAAAAAAAAAGTATCAAATATAATTAGTTGAAGCAATACAAGAAGGAAATAGCATGAATTAAGAGATTAGATTACAAAATATTTTTAAATTGATCAAATTTAATTAATTCCTAATCAGGATTAATGGACGAGACGAAAATTTCAACCCGAAAAAAATTTGACTATCCCATCTTTTATGAATATAATTAATAAGTTAACAGCTTCATTAGGTTCAAATCCTAAACAATTAAAATGAAAATAAAACATTACAATCTCTTAAGCTTCATTTCTTTAAAAACAATCCAGCATACGAAATGATCAGGCTTACTCGTCGCTTTGACAGAGATGTCATATGAAATATATAAATGAAAGTTTTGAATGAATTCCATTCTAACTATTCATCATGATAGCAACAAGAAGTTCGTGAATATAGCTTTGCAACGAACTAAGCTCAATTGTTTTACATGGATCGGATACATTCAGCCAACTTCTAGGGTACCGAAATTTCAGGAATTTATTGCAAGTATTTGTTATGCTACAAAAACCGTAAAATTATCAGCATTTCAAAACAGTAACCCGAAAAAATGAGTGAATTCCTTAACGGTAATATATCAAAATCCGTGTTTCGAGTTTCTATGCATTGATAATT
Source organism: Dipetalonema caudispina (assembly GCA_013365325.1). Classification (NCBI taxonomy): domain Eukaryota; kingdom Metazoa; phylum Nematoda; class Chromadorea; order Rhabditida; family Onchocercidae; genus Dipetalonema; species Dipetalonema caudispina. The sequence goes on from JABVXV010000079.1 coordinate 2,612, forward strand.
GCAGACAAAAATATTTATGAAGAAGGCAATATAATTCAAAACACTCCTCGAAGATTTTTGTAACGGCTTAATGCTTACTCAAAAAAGGTTCGCAAATTGAATAGAAAAGTGAGAATCTCAAACACAAAATACGTACCGGAAATAGTAGAAATGTTGGAATAAAAGAAAAACTTATTCAAAAAGGTTTCAATTAATTTGAAGTTAAAAATTGAAAATTTAAAAAGAATAGAAACAGAAAGAAATGAAAGTGGATAATCGTCAATCTGAAATATATGTAAAAAGGATATAATTATATGAACCATTGCATAATTAACGGAAAAAAGTAACAAAATTAATAGGAATTGAGAGAATGGAACGGAAAAGCTAACCGACAAACTTACGTGAACCAAATTTGCATAAGTGATATGACTCACTGATGCGGAAATATCGCATTTTTCCTCTACGTTATTAGCGAAAATCTAAATGTACAATTTTGCTGGAATGGAAAAATAAATCCATTCTTTGTACCGCTTGCCCAGTTTAGAAGAAAAATAGATACTATAATATAATAACCAGAGGAGGCGGTGGGAGAGATATTTGCGCACATTGGTAGGGAAAGTGATTGTTGCGCTTATAGCGACGTTTTCGTCTACAACGATTAGTGCTATTTACTTGGTTGAGATATTCATTTTTGCTGTCATTTCATCATTTCCAGTTATCTGATCTTCGCGTTCATATCATTACTGTTGAAGAATAATTGTGGGATTTTCGGCACTTCTCTCCAATTTGTATTCTTTTCTCTCATTTCAATGAATAGCAAAAGTTTTCATAATGTTTCCCATTTCAAATATATATTTATTCAATATTTTACCTGTATACTACGAAGTATATCAAAAGTTATAAGCCGTATTTATTTATAAAATCTTGACTTTTTACAGGCTAAATTTTGAAAATTTTTTGCAATTATTGATTATCTATTATATGGAAATGTGAAGCAATGATATCTTCTAAAACTAGCTTCATACAACTATACAAATCCTTAAATTTCACTTAAAAGAGATCAAACAAGATTGGATGTTTATTTGAACAAAGATTACAATAACATCATAACATGATGTCAGCTCATTTGGCTGAAAAATAAAACTTGTTCTGCAAGAAGTTAAAATTTTGTAAATAAATAGGACTCATAATTTTTGACACACTTTGTAATATCTTCTCCTTTCATTCTTTGATCAGAAATTAATTAAATTTGGACGATTTAAAGATTTCTTTTGTAAACTAATCTCTTAATTCATGCCATTTCCTTTTTGCATTACTTCAGCTATTTGTATTTGATACTTTTTTTTTTTTTTGTGTATTTTATATTATTTAATTTGATTTACTTTACAATATCTGATAGTTTTTTCTTAACGACCAAAAAAAAAACGTCTTAATACACAACCAATAAGCTAGCTACTACAATGGTACTTAAACAAAACATTTCAGGTCTTGGAAGGGATGAAACATAAATAGAACTGAGATTATTATTGAAATTCACCAATTACCTCGAAATTATGACAACATTTAATTTAGTATAAAATAAATTAGATCATAGTAATGGAGCCCGAATGAATGATCTAAATATTGATTATAGGAGGGACAGTATTAAATGGTCAGTAAGTAGCTAATATAAGCTCAATTTTTAAGAATTCAAATTTAATAAATATCAAATAACAACGCAATGCCTAACATTATGAATCATTGCTGTATAAACCCGTTCTATGAAGTTGTTCCCACCGTTATCGGATATTTCCGTTGCTTTCTTTCTCTCTCCCTCTCTCTCTCTCTCTCTCTCTCTCTCTCTCTCTCTCTCTCTCTCTCTCTCTACGTATATAAAAATATATCCGATTTTGCTACAGTATATGTTGTTACTCAACTATTATTCGTTGTTTTTTCTTTTTTTTCTTCTCCGATGAAATAGTAATCAGAAGTTTTACTCGTAAACAATCATTAGCAAATTCTACAGAAGTTGAAAAAAAAGATTGAAAAACAACAGGGAAAGAAAAATAGGAGGAAGATGATATGGGTGCGAAAATGGCTGTAAAGTCAAATAATAGTATAAAGCAAAAACTGGAAAGCATTTCCGTTTTGCTGGATTAAGCATTCCAGCTTAACTCCTAATTGATAATAGTAGTGCACATTTCTTCCATAAGGAATGAACCTTCCACAAATGCTGTCTAATTAAGGTTATCTATTTATTGAAATACTTCTTTGAAGAATTTTGCCACTGTAGAATATTTGCTAAATTTGAAGATGTAACCTTCGGTATTTTGATACCCTATATAAAGGTGTAATTAATCGATAAAACAAGAGGTACTCATTTTATTTCTTGAGATTTTAGCTTTTTCTACACTAACTAAGTGATAGAACTCAATTTAATTCATTCAGAATGACCTTATGAAAGAATTTGATTGCAAATTAGGATCAAACTTTCGAGTGAACCTTGTAAACATCGCTTACAAATTCGAATAGCCATAGCTTGTCAGTTTGTATTTGTGTTCCTTTTCGAAAAAAAAAAAAAAAGAATTCATTTCGTCTTCGTTCCTATATTTCTTTTTGTGATATTGAATGCAAAAAATTTTCTACGCCAAAAATTGGCATCGATTTATAAGCATTAATAAAATGCTCAATTTTTTTAATACAAAATAATTTAACAAAGTAGATTTCACTCATTCTTTTTCTCAATAATTCATCAAAATCAATACTATTCTTTTATTCTCATTCTAGTAATTAGTTAAAAATATTTCTGAAATTAAAATAATTCATGTATATATATATTTATGTATTGAAAAATTTTCCCATTTTTATTTTTTATAATTTCGATACCTATCAATTAGTAGAGACATTTGTACTTCCATTCAATGGAATTTTTCAATTCTAAATTACAAATTGTAATATATCATGTTGAATAGATGTACAAATGTACCGTTATCATTGGATGCTCTTTGACCTTGTTGAATCATTTTACATCTAATTCAACAATGTATGCCTGCCTATATGTACAAACATGTATACAACATGTACAAATTTTAAATAATATTGAAGAGAAATACCGGTTGCATAAGTGCTCACATTATGTACATCAATGGGCCGCTATCGTTAATTGTCTAAGATTTTTAATGTAAATGATGCAAAAATTTGCTGTTTAATTTTCCGTTTTCTTACCGGATAAGTTGTGAGAAAAGTTTTTACTTTTCATTTCAATATTTTATAGTTCACAGGTTAAAATTCATTTACTCTCTAAAATACTTTTAATCAGCTATATTTATTTTAGTCACTTCAATTATTTCCTGGTCATAGATGAAATTCACCATCACTACGATATTGTGAAAGATGAGGTCATCAATGATGCTATCATGTGATAGTTAAGAAGAAATTGGTTAGAGAATGAAGGAATTAAGCTGTAAATATTAAAAGCAAAAAGTTAGCTTGTGTGTGTTTGTGCAATTTGTCAACAGATTTGATGTTTTCATTCCCTCAGGCAATTCTTCGTTTTAGTAGATTCATCATTTCTAAATAGTTGTCTTCATCACATTTTGCGCTCTTTCATATTTTTTATTCGAAATTTGCCAAAACAAATGGTCGATCATTATTGTAAATAATCTTCCGAAAATTCTCTTTTCTCTTTTGCATTTAAGGTCAGGTTCGCATATCTTTGCATTATTTCATTTTGAATGAAATACTTTTGATATGTTTCAGAAACTGTTCACTAATTCATTCATTACATAGCAAATTTCATCTCTTTCCCTTTTAACTTTCTTCCGGTTTTTTAGTTGCTGTGGTTAATTCATTCAATTTTGAAGTAGAGAAGTTAGGAAGTCGAGTCTATTTCGAATTTTTTTGTTGCTTTTGAAGAGAACACCGTATGAGTCATTGGAAAGAGATGAAGAGAAAAAGAAAAATATCTTGGGAAAAGTTAGAAGGTATGACAATTACGGTAGAAACTTGAAAAGTTTTCAATATCAACTTCAGAAGAATGTGTTGTACAATCTCAGATCATCAGTAATGATTTAGGCATTTCTTTTGAATAGTTTCCGATAGCTTTCATATTTGTTGACCACAAAAATTGTACAGTGGTGGTAGATGGTAATACTTATGGAACAATGAATTTCATGAGGTTGGTGTCGTGACTTTCACATCATATGGATCATCCTATATTCTTCCTCCATTTTGAGAATCATCAGCTAAATGAGGCTCAGTTGTTTTTTTTCTTCATGTTGGCTTAATGTTACTAGTTCTTTTCGCTTCGGTAGTGAAATGCACTGCGGAAACGTTTATATTTTGATTAACGACAAGAAATATAAATGTCGGAAATAGTCCTTTCTATTCCTCATTTATTATTCCACAATTCTGATTCAAAAGAGCAAACCACAGTGATGAGTTTATGGCTTTATATGCTACTCTGAAAAAAATACTGTTTTTAAATATTAATAACAGGAATTACGCTAAATACCATATGCGAAATATTATTCCCGGCGTTAAAGAAACATTTAAAATTTAGTGAAGTAAGGCGAACTACCATATTTTGAATATAAGGAATTTCGAATTAACAGTAATTTATTTTTCTCAGTAGTCTTCAAATTCTTCGTAGTGAATACACATTTATATATTAATCCAAGCTGATTAATCCAAACTTTGTTTTCCCACAACAATGTTTTTGCTTAAATCACATTGGGATGATGAATTCGTATAATCTCTGTATCGTTACATCTTTCTTTTTTAAAGATATTCAAGTTTGCTTCAAATGTGTTATGTATTAGTAAATATTGATTATCTGCCAGTGAACCCCGCTGATATTAATTGATTGTGTACAGATTTAAAAGATTAAAATTCGTTTTATTTATAGGAATCGGTCGAATATTGCATCAGTTTAGGTTTGAGTACAGGATTATAGTGTTTTTCATTGTTTATTCCATTGTAATCTGTTGCCACCGTTTATTTTATTATGAATTATATTTTCTGTATTTTTCCTCAAAATTTTTAGGGTTTGGTAAAGCAACGGAAAAGACAATGCATCATGACATTCACTGCCCGTTGCATATTTTTTACGGTGAGCATGAACTGAATGCTAATCAACTTATATCCATTAGTCAAACAGTTCAACCGAAATTCGAACTCAGGCTCCAGAATGATGTTGGAGAAGGTCGAAATTTTGTTTTCCAACCGAACAGAGAGTTACCGAAAACTTCTACCAAGGTTCATTTTCTTTTATTTTCGAATGAAATTTTGTGAAATGCTTAATATAGCAAAACTGCTAAAAGAATGCTGTATTGCTAGTCAGCCATTTTCTTCTAGCATTTTATAAATTGCTTACATAGCGAGCTTATCTTTTAAGCTATCTTGAATGAATTCTTTGTGGTCGAATTTTGGGTTTAAAAGTTGTGCTGTGAAGACAAAAATGGAACATTCCTTATCCTGAGTGCTTCTTTTCAGGTTGACATACCATGCCATTTTGAAAGTATAAGCAGTACCGGTGAACACAGTGCTATGAGTACTTGTTCGATATCACTTTTTGGGCAAGTTTTTATTACTGAGACATTTTTCAAATATTTTTCTGAATGCTTATTATCTTTTGCATTTTAATTGCACCTGCTTCTGAAAAATCTCAGAGGCTGAAAACCTTTCAGGTAGATTACTGTTGTAAATTGACCGAAAACCATCAGTAACCTATTTGAGTATTTCTCATTGTTTTGATAGGTTAAATGAATAATTAGACATCGTAAGATAACTTGTGTACAGCTATGCTCAGGATACCGTTAGTCTTTATTGAAATAAACTGCGCTGTATAATTTTGCGTTTTTCGCGATTACTAAAAACCATCTGGAAATGTGTAAAGAAAGGAATGAACTACCCTTGTAAGTAAATAAACGAAGTTTTCAGTGGATTATTCACGATAAGTGGTCGACGATTTGTGTTAGAAGCGGATCCGAATGCATCATTCCATTTCGTTCCATTATCTGATCATTCCTGCGGTAAGCACTCGAAGTATAATGTTATGCTTCAATTCTCTTTTTTTTTTTTAAATTTTTGAAATGGAATAAGGAAAAAGCTGTTTCAGATTGGGGATCAAGAAGTAAACGTTCTCTTGGTGGATCTCATACAGCTGAATATTATGCGCAATTTTTGGATGAACGCTGGCGTTACGTAGAGTTAGCACTTATTGCAGATAAATTAGTGGTTTGTAATTTTTAATACATTAATGGGATTGTTTGTGTTTTATTATAATTTTATTCTTAATCGCTTATAATGACGTATCACAACTGCTGCTGAGCTAGCTCTAGCCTTGTCTATTTAGTTTAACAATTTTGCTCTTCACACTCTGAATCGGAAACCAATTCTCTGGTATAAATGTCTCGGAATCTTCGTCGGAAGACTCTGACTGGTTCAAACATTGAAAGACTGACCATCGATATTCCATGAGCGTTATCTGCTAGTGTTTGATGTAATTGAGGTGCTGGTCCTTTATTTCAATACTCTCTGGTAATAAGTTTTTCTTATCAGTCGGTGCTGCCGGGTTCGAGAACTTGGAAAAGTTCTACCTCAAACTTCTGTTGAGTGGTGATGTCGGTCATTATATTCGATGTGGTTTCCGACGCAGAGTTAACATTGTCAGATTCAGTGTTTTGCTTAGTTGACATTCCATAATTAAATTACGGACAGATTGGTGGGTGTCACTAAACATGTTGAGAAGTATTTTACTGCTAATCTTTTGGAAAAGAATCAGCTGGTTTAACGACAAGCTTGTACATAGTGGTCTAAAGAAAAAAGTAATTTATATTACATTGAGATGAATTGTAAAATTTCAGTTTGAGAGACATCACAACAACGTAACCGAAGTTATGCAAAGGCTTAATGCTATTACCAATTACATCAATTCGGTAAAGGCTTTCTTTTTCTTTTTTTGATTGATGTGTTTCATCATGACTACGTAAAAAATGACTTTAAACTTGAATTTAAATTTTGAAAAAGTGGAAGAGAAACCCCTGTACTTTGTTCACTTTGTTGCTAAGATAAAAAATGTTGAAAATATATAGTTTATTTCGTAAGGATTTCTTGTTCATTAAATTTGACATGAATGCGATATTGCACTTCAGCTATACTTGCCGATTAATATTCGAGTGGTTCTTGTATGGGCTGATGTATGGGAAAATGGTAATCCAGTAGATATTTCATCAGATTCTGATACGACGTTGTGGAATTTTCTAAATTGGCGAAAAGGATTATTAAAAGATCATCCACACGATAATGCACATTTACTTACGTTAGTACTGCTACAAGCTTTTGTTTCCAATTGATTTTAATCATGGATAAATTCCGGTCGTAAAAAACGTTTTCTAGTAAAAGTAATTTCTAATAACATACCATATTTGAAGCGCTGGATTTGCGATTTCCTTATGAAACGATTCCATGTCTTAAGCATTCCTTTTCATCGTCTTTTTTGTAAACTTAGCTTGGATTTAACAATATAAGCTCCCGCTAGTATATGACGATTTATGCTCAAATTATCCTACCTGGTAGAAATATTCGGTATTTTAGCATTTTATAATCGTTGCTGCTGTCACGTCTCGATGGGTAATTCCTATTTTATTCCAGAGTTTAATTGCTTCATGGACTTTTTTTTTTAATGGGAGCATTTCTAGTTGAATTCATATTTTCCAATATTAATTTAATGATAAATCCTATCTTTATTTTTATTTTGCAGTGGAACGGTATTTAAGAATAACGTTGTTGGAAAAGCCTTCAAAGGCACGATGTGTTCGTATGATTTTTCTGGTGGGGTCGATATGGAGCACAGTGATCAGGCTGCATTTGTTGCTGCAACCATTGCACACGAAATGGGACATAATTTTGGAATGGAGCATGATATCGATGAAGTGGAATGCCGTTGTCCAGCCAAATCATGTATTATGTCACCAGCTACCGGGTAAGTAGTGTCTGATTTCTATGGGATTGAGTACGAGTTAAGAGATAGGCAATTTGAAAGATAATTATTTTTTGTGACTTTGTAGAATTAATTAGAGTTGTTTGTGGTATTAGCAATGTATTGCTGTTGTTAGGATGGTTAATGGAGACTTGATAGTATTAAATAAAATTTTACACTGTTATGTGTAATAAATATCTTCAAAGGCCATGGAAGTTTTTTTTTTATCTTTTTTTTTTTGTGCTCACTGCGATGGCTGGAGTAATTAGTTCTGCGTTTATAGGAAGAAATGGAGTAATCGGTACTACCGAAAAAAGATTAATGTTAATTAAGTGAATTATTATAGTTAGTTTATTTTTTTTCAAGAAAATCTCCAAGTTAGATCAAAACTCAATTTTTTACAAGATTGATGATATAAAGCTTTTAGCATTACTCGTCCAACATTCTGGTCGGAATGCAGTATGCGTGCATTGCAACACAGTTTTTCTCGTGGAGTGGATTACTGTTTGCGCAATTCTCCTAAGAGTGTATTTGGTGGTGCACGTTGTGGCAATGGAATTGTGGAAGCTGGTGAAGAATGTGACTGTGGAACACCGGTTTGTTTAGCTTCATTGATTATTATGGGAAAAATTCTAGATTCATAGTATTGAGCAGTTCATATTTAACTTTTAATAAAAATTGAACTAGTTTCGAAGACATGGAGTAAGTCAAATATTGTGTTTGGCGCTAGCAAAAGTGTCTTACTTCGTTCACTAACTGTTTAATGCATTTGTGGTTATTTTAAATTATATTCAACTTAAGCAGCGAGCATCTTCCAAATACTAAACTTCTTTAAAAATTTAGATGATTCTGCACGACTTTAATATTTATGATGATTCTGATAATAAAATAATTACAGAATCTGCCGTAATCGCTGTACCTCGGTTTTCATATCTGGGGCATGAAAGGAAAGAAGAAATATAATATAATAAATAATATAGTTATTATAATGAATAATATCAGTAGTTTTAGATATAACAGTGGAAGAAATATTTTTTCCAGAGCTCTTGCATCAACAAATGTTGTAATCCAACAACATGTCAATTAGCGGAAGCAGCCGTTTGCGCTAGTGGTGAATGCTGTGATTTGAATACCTGTCAGATGTTGCCAGCCACTACCGTTTGTCGACAAGCAATTAACGAATGCGATTTACCAGAATACTGTGATGGACAAATGGAACACTGTCCAGCAGATTTCTTTGTACAAGATGGTCATGAATGTCCGAATCATACTGACGTTAATTTTAATTTCTTGTTCTTCAGTTAATATTGCAAGAGAAAACAACCATTACTGTTAACGATCACCAAAATATCGTGTTAGTAACTTCTGGGAATAAACAGTCTAGATTTCAGAGAGTTCACTCTTTTGTTACAAAATAGTTTTATTATTTTTGGTAGAAGTTTTCTTGAGTCTTTTCTTAATCGTTTAGAAATGATAGTTATTGGCAGGATTATTGCTATAATGGTTATTGTGGAAGTCGTGATGCCCAGTGTCAGCATATTTGGGGTCCAACTGGTAGAAATGCAGCACCAGCATGTTATGATTTGAATTTGTATGGAAGCAGTAGTGGAAATTGCGGCTTTCTACATGAAACGAGTCGCTTTGTGCCGTGTGATAAAAAGTGTGGCTTTTTTTTGTCTTGAAGTTTATATAATCTTACTAAATACTAGTGCGAGGTCAGAGGATAGATCAAGTTGAACCATCTTACATTTCACTTCAGAAATCTTTTTCGGAAAGCCTGTGTTTGTCATGATATCACGGGAGCTGAATGAAAATCTGATGACAGGCACATTTCACAGAAGATCCACATGAAAAGATAAGGTCTACCAAGTTATTCAGTTTCATTTTTTTATGAAAGAAGTAAGATTTTGAGATCAGTTCTGAGACGATAGAGAGTAAAAAGTGGTTGGTAATGCATGGATTAAGAAAAGAAAACAATCATACTGCAATTTTTTCAGTAATATTAAGTGTGGACGATTACATTGTATCCATGAGAATGAGAAATTGGCATTTGGTGACCCGTCAACAGTTTACACAGCATATACTGGTTTACGGTTGAGAAATGGTGAAGATGTTGCTTGTAGAGTAGTTTGGACAAAATATACGAGTGGTCGAAAAGAACCGGATCCTGGAATGGTTCCAGATGGTGCATTTTGCGGCCAAGATGAAGTGACTTTACTTTCTTAGCAATTAACTTCTAGCATCTTTTCTTGAAAACTTAAACTCCTTTTTTATAATTTCTCCAAAAAAAAGAATTTACTATTTTTAGATGTGTGTTGACGCAAAATGTCAGAATCGAACTGCAAAAGTACTTATGGCACCCAAATGCGAGCCAGTATCGTGTAATAATGCAGGAATCTGTAATAATATGGGTAATTGTCACTGTGATCCAGGTTATGGTGGACCATCCTGCGCTATCCCTGGCCCTGGTGGGTCAGTAAATAGTGGTCCCGCTGTTGAAGGTGGTGTTATTCATGTAGGCTTTGTGGTATTTTGGCTTCTTCTGATACTAACTGTTGTGTTTATGGGCATTTCAATTGTCGTCAAACGAAAAAGGGACTTCTGGCTCCACAAAGAGTACGTTACTTTCTTATTTTTCGAAATTCAAATTAATTTTAGAAGTCCAGTACCTAACATTTAAGAACTACACCAGCAATCCAACCACCTAGTGAAATGACAAAGATTTGATAATTGATGTCACAAGTTTTTTTTGTGAAGTCCACTTGAGGACGCAAAATTGCTCCATTATAATTATGTCCTTAATATCCCAGTATTGTGTTATCCTATAACTTTAGAATTTGGGAAAAATTGAAGAAGGCGTTAAAGATTGAGAAGCTTTTGGTGCCAATCCGGAAAGCTCCGCCACCTCCACGACCAAGTGCTATACGTACGGCCGATCTGAACTTAATATGGGGTGATACTGCATCAGATGCTTTACGTGTGCGCAGCTATCGGCAACCCCTTCCACCTAATATCAGTCCACCAGTTGTTCCATCCACTACTTTGAATTTATTATCGACAAAACCAGCTGTAATTACACATCGTAATTCGATAAGACCTACCACTGCTCCTCCTAAAGTAATCATTTCTGTTTTTTATCATGTGTTTTAAATTTAATTCTTCGGATAGCCACCAATACCTTTTCTAGCAAGGCAATCAAATGGAATAGTTAAGCGGCTGGTAGCATGACTCTATTTTAGTTGTATTGGTTGCCTTTACAGTATTATTGATAAATGACTTGTACTAATTTTTCAGATAATGAAGGATTTTCTAAGATGGTATTAAAATTTATTTTATCCCTCACTTTTTGGTTTTATGGAAAAAATCTGCATAATCTATCACTTGCTTTGTTATAGGTACCACAACGACCACGAAGTGAGGCTTTGCAAGCTCTATATGCAGAGAAAGGCAATGAACTCAATATGAATCAAACTGAGCGAATTTCACCGATGTACTGTGTTCCACCTGAAGGTGATGTAATAAAAATGCCAAGAACAGAAAGTTTCAGACCCGTGCAGGCACCACCACCACCACCACCACCTCATCATAAACAGGTACTATTGTTTTTGATTCTTCGAATGTGATAGGACAAACAAATTCGATCCCACTTCAAAATCGTTTAACGTATTGCATTTTCTGCTCTCATGGTGCGTCGTTATATTAGACTATGGACGAATTTGTATCAAACTATTTTTGTTTTTACCCACTGATTAGTTTATGATCGACCTGCCTCCATTGAGCTGTAGTATTATGTTTATTGTCTTTTTCACTGTTAAGAAAAATCAGTTTTGTCAGATTTTGTGCGAAATTTAAATTTGACTTAACCGTGTAATGAAATTAATTACTTTGTAGTTTTGTTTGAAGCTACCATATGTTATTATTTGCTATTTCCAAGTACAAGTTGGAAATTCTTTTATCATAAAACTATTACATGTTTCTGATTTGAGTAATTTCTCTTTTAATTTCAAGTTTACCGGGATCTGATTTCAGGCAGCAAATGACGGTGCATCCGATAAGAAAGGTAAGCCAATGTTGGCCGTAAAACCTTCAAATGTAAAGAATATTGCCGCACGTTTTGATTCGAAGACATCTCAAGTACCAGCTAAATTTATCTAAACTTTTTCATACTTGTATGATTGTACTGTTTATGTCATTAGAGCAAATATTTGTCATAAAAGGATGTATGGTTCTTTTTTATTTCGGAATAGTTTTTTGAAACTACAACAACCTCTTGAGTTTTTTCGAAATCTCAACAACTTGTATTTTAAAACATCGCATTTGTTAAATTGCTTTAGGTAAAAATCTATTGTTGCCACGCATTTCTTGCCGATTACTCGTCACACCCACTTGTTTAAAAAAAAAATCTAAAAAGCCATCAGGAGTTCAGCTTCTCTGAAATATTCCAGAATCGATTAGTTTTTTAGGGCTAGAATTTTAATATCATAAAATGCTATTGATCTTTTTTTGATTGCGAAATATTACTGAAATTTAATGAATGGCAAGAAAGCGTTGGCAAGGAGGCTTTCACACTCTGTACATCTTCCTTTTTTTTGATTTTGCCTGTTATTATAATCTTAAATATGTTTTCATGTTTTCGATTTTTAGCTGTTATTAGCGACTGGGCAAGATGAATGTTTGCTTAGCAATAAGAAATCGTCGCTTTGGAAAGATTCACAGCATAAGTCCTGAACTCCTTTTTTTTCGGTAAGTTTTCATGGTCTACAATAATGAAAATGTTCTCTTTTGAAGGGGTAGAATATATTGTGAAAAAGAAGCAAATTCTCGAGCGAAAGTTTGCAATGGTATATCTTTGCACAAATTCATGAATCATGTTTTTGTTTTGTAGAAGATTTGAGTAACATTCGATTTTGATGAAAACATCCGGAAATTTCCACTGAATTATCAAGCTTATGCAATCATTCAGTGGAGCTCAGTATTTATTGGTGATGCGAGTAAGAGGATCTCTTTGCATGAAAGATTTATGTTAACGCTTTTTGATAATGCGTGTTTTTTTTATATTTTATTAGCTCTGAAAAAAAGCTCTATTCCTTCTGTTCATTATGTGCTTAAGTTCTCAATTTTTATTGCTGTTTATGGTTTCATTCTATGTATTATATATATATATTCTTTATTGATTTTTCTTTTTTTTATGAAATTATACATCTTTTTTCTCAATACTTTTCGCTTTCATACAAATTCGATAAAGACATTAGTTCTCCCTAACAAAAAGCAGGAAAATTAGAAGCCATACATATACATATATATGATGATAAAATGACGTTACCATTGTTCCGCTCAAATTTCTCAATTGGATGACGTTGCTGAGAACAAATATTTATGCACTATTGAAAAAGTATCTGTGCTGGTTTTTCTACTGTGTAAAAAAAGTTGCTTAAAGTAAAGTTTTTCAAATGAAGTGAACACGTGTTGCTTTAAATTGGTAACTAAATAACTACGAAACATAACAACAACAATGCTTTATATGTTCTGTATATGTGTTAATTTTCTCTTTTAAAATTTGCCTCTTCTTCGCATAACAATGTATCTTCTATACCTCTTCCTTGAACTGTATTTGTGGAACAAATGCAAAAATGCATTCGCTTTAATAATCATTGCTACCCGATTTCTACAGTCTTTCGATTCTATCATCATTTTTTACTTTCTTATTTGTTCTTTCTGTTCATTCCGAAAATTTATCAAAAAACAACGGTTTAGATTATGTCCTCTTTTAATAAATTTATACTAGAAAGTATATACGCGATCAGCGTAGAATGTTGCTTTTGACTGTAAAAACAAAGTATAGTGAAAGTTAAGACGTCAGCATCATGTTCATTTTATTTTTGGTTCAATTCTGGGAAAGGGAATATTATAATCGTGTTTTTGTGAATAGTGGAGGAAGACAAATTAGGAGAGAAAGACTTCAACAAGATCCTTTAAGTACATTTTTTCTTTTTTTTTTTTTTTTTTTTTGTTATAGAGGTAAAGATTTATAAAGAAAAAAGTTTATTTGCCGTGATTTTATGTGAAATTTTCTGAAATGACTGTCCTGCTTATCTGTTGAATTAAACTTCTTGCTGTATGCTTTCTGTTCTTGTTTTGCTTGCTTTTCTTTTACTATAATTTTTACTTGTAATCGAATGATGTATTGTACGCTTTCAACAATGTATATCTGCTTAGTATCAAACGTATTTTTTGCTAGGATACAATAGTACATTTGTTGTTAACACTTTGACATCATAGAGAAGATTTCAGCTAGAACCATAGTGTTTTTACAATCGTCATAGTATCAATAAAAGATAAAAAAAAAAAAAAAAAAAAATTTACAATAAAAAAATAAAATTAAATAACAGAGAGGTTTTCTATTGCTTATTGAAGATCTTCAACCTTTTAATTTTTTGTTCTCCATTGAGAAGTTAGCAATGTAATTATATATCGCTTTGCTATATCGCATAGTTCGATTTTTTCAGTATTCTATAATGAATCCGATTTTTCACTCTCATATAACTGATACTTCCCAAAATTGTCACGATGAAACGTCCGTGAAAAAGATATGCTATAATTCAGAAATACACGAATATATTAATGCGATGAAGAAACCTGATGTTTCACACAGAATTTTAGCTGAAATATTGTAAAATACCTGAGTTTTTCAACTTAAAAGTAAAGTTGCTTGGTTATGGGAGTGACATCAGAAATGTTGAAAAACGGTAATGTTTTTTGTATTAAGGTAATTGAGTGGATAATATATTTTTTTTTTAATTTTTAGACCGCTACTTTATATTTTCTACGGGTTTTGTTTTTTATTACGATTACAAGTTTGCAGTTTGATCCTATTTCTTTACTGCCAAATTTGAGAAGAAAATATCTCTCTGAAATGTTACCTCTTAATAAAATGTAACAGTTTATTTAATATTTTTCACTGGAAATTTCGCAAATTATTTACACAAATCAAATTCATTACCAAAAATAAGAGGAATTATGATTGAGATCGGGAATTGCTTCTCATTTACTTGCATAAATCTTATAGCTGTCAAATTATCGTAAGGAATAACATATGTGATGGAATGTGCTATATCGATAAATATCTTTTACAATACATTTAATACATTTTAGAACTGTTTAACAAGATGATTATGATCAATATCATTGAACATTATAATTTTCAACTGATAAAAGAATATATCCTATTACTATGTAAGTGCTGAAATTATAGCTACTCTATGTTTTCAAAATTCTCAATTTTCCTCTCTTTTTCAACTAATCCAAAGATATGAGGTGAAAGAAGAAGGTAATGTGAAGTGACGTTACCTTTGCAGTGTAATGATCTATTTCATTATTTCATCTTTGTTGTAATGATTGATACACATATTAAAGTATTGAATTTTTTTTTTTTTTTTTTTGTTTGTTTTTTTTTTTTTTGGTACACATTGATGGATAGAGTTACTGGGAATTCCTATTTGATACCTATATATCATCACCGGTAACGACAGATAAATATTTAATGTAAAAATCATTGCTGGAAGAAGCGTAATCTTCCTTAGTCAAATTACAAATTAATAAATTATATCGAAAAAAAAAAATTGAAACTAAAACTAATAAAAATAATAATAAAAGGAAGTTTTCGTATTATTCTTGAGAAGATTTTATAAAATAAATGAAATTCAATACATTAAATTGAATCAATACACTAAAATTCACCTGTTGCTGCTACTGCTGTTGCTTTTATTATCAGAATGATTTTACAGCTAATTAAATAAAAATGTTTGTGCATTATCTCATCTAATAATATAAATAAGTAAAATATTCATTTTGTATTTAATTTGAAAAAATTGAATTTTTTTTTTTCTCCCCTCTCATTTTCAATTTTTTGTTTGTATTATAAAAAAAAAAAAAAAAATTCTCATCATAAGAGTAATTCATTCAATGTGATGCTTTAATGGTTGTTTTCATTAACAGAATACAATGAACTCTTTTACTTTCATCGTAAGTATGGAACTTTTCGTACTTTTTATGTGGATATTCAATTTAAGAGAAAGAATAAAAGAGAGAGAGAGGAAGAAGAGAGGGGAGAAAAAAAAAGAAAAGATTTAAAAAAATTTCTTTTTATTGATGAATTTAACTCATTAATTTTGATTGCTTCTTTTAGCACAAATCATTTGTTATTAACATTTTTTCTTTCTTTTTTTTTTTGTTTTCTCTTCTCAACTATGTTAATGATTTTGTTCGTTTTATCTCTTTGTTTATGCTCTTTTCACTATTATTAATTCATCCTTTATCATTAAAATTTAATTGAAATATTTAGAAGTTTTAAATTTTTCCCTTTTTTTTTTTTTTTTTAAATCGATAATTGATAGACAATATACGATGTATCCCCCCAATGATTTGTCAACAACAATATATTAATCAATTCTAACGAATCTTTCTCCTTCTTCTTCTTCTTCTTCTTCTTCCATTTTTTTCTTTTAAATTTCAAGCATAACTATCATATGATAGTGATGTTCACGTGAATATTCATGTGAAGTATTTATTCATTTTACATATAAACTAATTAGATATACTCTTACAAAAATTTGCTTCCATTAATGTTAGAAATATTTCAATCACATAGATTTGATCACTTATGATATGATTAATTATATCAAATTGATTACTCATATCTTTGTGATATATACATATAAGTGATAACCGAATTTTCATGTTTACGTATTAGAGTAGTACAGAGCGTTTAATTTTACGCTTGAATAGAAGATAAGAAATAAGTAATTATGGAAGTAATAAAAACTTTTTTTTGAATTATTTCATCCCATCTATAAGTATGCATATGAAAGAATCATTTCTTTTCTTCTCTATTTTAATATCAATATGATAATTTTTGTGATTAATTTTTGATTATCATTTTTGGGGGAATTATAGTAAAAGAGCGCAATATGTTTTCCATTTTATTAGCATACAATTAAAAATTGAACAAATATATATATATAGAGAGAGAGAGTGAGAGAGAAGAGAGAAGAGAGAAGAGGAAAAGAAAAGAGGAACATAGAGGAGAAAGAGGTGGGATTTAACGAATGAACGAAATTTATAAAATGGTTGTCGGTCGACTCAGATGAACTGCCATTCCATTGGCAACAATGAATGGATGATGGTCGTTCTCTCTCTCTCTCTCTCCCCCTCCCTACCCCTCTCCTTCTTTCTTTCTTCAATGTCCTATATATTTAATTATTGATTGGCGGAATTTTATCCTCATTAAAACTAAAATGAACATTTGTAAAAGTATTTATCGTCTTTTAGTATAGTTAGTAAATATTTCATTCATTTTAGTTAATGGAATTGATTCATTACGATATGATTGTATCATATTAATGTATATGATTTGTTAATGATGAGAAGAAAAATCTATCCATTTTATTAATCATTACAATGGAATGTGAATTAGATAATGCATATAATTAAATTACATACATGAATAACAAATCATTTTAAATTTTAATTGAAATTATTTCCTATCATGATTGTATAGTTTGTGAATCATTGTTTGAACTATTCTATCATATCTCTTTCACCTCTTTTTTTTATAGATTAAACAATGCTAATTTTTTTAAAATTAATCGTCATTTTAGTTGATACTTTTCTTCTAACATCATTTTCCTTTCATAGATTTAACTGTTGAAAATTTAGGAAGAAAAATCGTATGATTTGTCGAAATATGTTGCATAACGTGTATAAAGTAGCATGCAGTAATGTAACATAAGGATATGATTTTAGAAATAAGCGAATATCACGTGTTTTTTGTTCATTACTCAAGTATTTGTGCGTCATGCGATTAATGTTAGCATGATACAAACGTCAGGTCTTGAGATATTTATTGGGAAGTATTTTTCAGGGAAAATGTCAAATAGAAAGGCAGAAACAGCACCATATGTTATGCTTCCTGGAACAAGTAATTTAGGTATTGGAAATGTTATCCCGAGTGCATCTCCGCTTGTCGATGTTGATGCGCACGGGACATCTGAAGTTTCACAGACCGGTAGCTTCTTAAAATTCTTCAACGTATGTTATTTTTTTCTTCTACATTACTTTTCTCCTCAGTATAAATTACCGTCTATGATTTGCTGTAATTTCAAAGTTTTGAAATACACTTCTAGTTATTTCATAACCATTGGAAAAATGATTATGAAATAAGTCATGAAATCTAGGACACAACAGAATAAAATGCTAAAGATTATTAATCAGTTAGATTTCCTTGATATTTTTGCTGATAAGTTTGTAAGCATTTCAAAAATTTGATATTACGAAATTTTACCCTACGTATTCAATGTGTTTCAGGCTAGTGGCGTATTGAATATCTTTGGACGTGGCTTCTTGGCAGAACCTGTACTGCGTGATGAAGAAGAAAGCTATCGCTATCTGATGGCTTTAGATCGTTACTAAATGAGAAAGATCACAATTTCTCATGTCTATCCATCGATGATTATAGTCGGATTTGCACAAAATCCTCTACATTTCTACTAGTTCTTTTCATCCTCTTTTTTCTCATTTCGTGACTGAATCTACTTCTTTCAATTATTATTTTGCTAGGATATATTTTTTTTCATGTTGACTAGGTTTCTCATTGCATTGATAACTGATGAGCTTCAATTTCTCAGGGATTCAATAACTGAGGACTTGCAATTAGATTTTAATTTCTCACTGCAGTTCAATCACAAGCAGGAAATTTAATTTATAGAAAGATTTTAATTCAATTCATGCCAATCTTTTTTTATTCATTTTTTTTCAGGCTACCTTTTTAATAATAATGCTGTGTGTAGCATGGTCTTATGTTCATTCGGATAGAAATTGTATTTCTGTCTCTTTTTTTTTCAATTCAATTTTTTGATATCATGCGATTTTATACTTTTCCAAGAAACATGGGTGCGCGTTTTTTCACATATTACCAAATTAGAGACAATAAGTCAAATATGTGGATTCGGATTGTCAAGGGGATGATGCAGAAATATTATACTGAGCTAAGATAATGATCCGAAAGCGCCAATTACTTGCCTCCGCATAGGGGACCTTGGGACTGAATACACTTATGAAGTAATGTAATCATAAGCAAATTTTATGGAAAGTTTGTAAGTGATTGTACCATTACCACAGTTAAGTTAGTTTTCCTGTACAGGAATCTGGATAATTTTATTTGCGATTGAGAAAATTTTTTTAAAATTTTCTATAGTTTGAGGAACTTGGTTTACCATCAAAGAATTTCAATTTCTCATACATGAGGAATTTTTATTTTCGATTAGGAAAGAAATTTTGAGTCATGAAATTTGTAAAAATTCTTCGTTTCGGAAGGATCTTGTTCAAAATGTTCGTGACTACGGAAGAGCATGATTTCCATGTGAGGAGTAAGTTTCTCGGGATGGAAAGCTAAAATTGAGAAGAGGTGGTTTTTTTCAAGTTATTCGAATATAATTTAAACATTCAGCGTTTGTCGATTAATTGGTTAGCTTTTACAAGAAGTATGATTACCTCATACTTTATCGATCTTACAATACAAGGAAAAAAAACGTGTATCCCGTTTGAAATAGTATTTTGAGATGTTAGTATTTGAATTACTACCATTTGGAATCTTTCGAATTCTTTGTCTTTTAACTGAATTACTTTTTTTTGGCTTTGATTTTTGATGCGGGTATTATACGTTTCTATGTCAATTACTGATGTCTTTGTATCACTGTCAAAGTTATCTGATTTCATAGTTTTTATTGCTTTTGCATCAAATGGAAAAGGCGATATAACTAATCAAATGTCATTTGCTTGTGGAAAATGCCATTGAAAGATGATGAAGTTTTGCCTTAATGATATGTTATCACCTATGTAGAGGAATTTAAAGCTCATTCTAGCTCAACTCATGCTTTTATTTAAATTAAAGCCTAAAATTTCCCTGTTGAAAATTGATGTTGGGTGCATCTTTTCGGCTGCTACTTTCCGAATGCCTAAAAAACTTTTCTGAAGGTTTGTGGACATCTTGCTGTGCTTAAACAGCTTATAGATAGATGTAACCGATATCATCAACCGACAACAGGAAGTTTATTTCGACTTGTCCGACATGAGTTTGTGTTATCAGCAGAAGATATACTGCTATATCCAATATTCGGCATGTCCGATTGATTAAGCTAACGCACGGTTGCACTGACATCGTGATACTGTTAAGCAGTGAGGTGTAATTACATTCTTTATCCGAAAATGCTGGAGAATTATAAACAAGTTAAGAATAATATTAATGACCCGGAGGGCATTTTATTTTTATGCAACAGTGTTTCAACAAGTATTTCTTTAATTGGTAAACATTTCGTTTTCACTCATCAGACCTGTTTTCCGGATATCAATTCAAATTTTTAATTACTTTAACCATTTGTAGAAATGTTGTTCATACGTCTGATGTGAAACGGCATTCATATGACATCGAATTCGCATATCTTTATTGGCATATGCAATCATAATTACTATTTGATTTAGTTCACCCTCCTTGATCAACTCTTTTTTCTAGATCCACTTCATAAACTTCTTTAGCACTTCCATTGAGTTTAACTTTGAAATGGAAATTGAAATATCAACTTTCAATAATATCCATCTCATACAGTAAACAGAGACATGCAAAAAGTGAAATAATTAGAAGCGAAAGATAAAAGGGATGATAAAATTTAGTGAAATTTCAATATATATATATATATATGCTGTGATTCGCTTATATTTTATTTGTGCAATCATTTGTGTAAATTCCGTTCAATTTTCAGCGTATCATCATACTGGATGGCCTTCTATAATTTTTAATTACTAAAATAATTACTAAAATGCATGATAATTCCTAATGTATCATCTCAAACAATACTGCAACAAGCTATTGGTGACTTTACAACGGAAATTACGGCAGCAATGCTATGTTTCTCATGTATGTTCAGTTTATAATTATTTCACTTCATTTTCAACTTTTTCGTTTCAGTTTACTTGTTGAAATTTTTTACTTCATAAATTTTTAATTATCTATATTAGTGAATTTATTTTTTGATTTCATGAAGTATAACGCGCTTAAATATATTTTCGATATAAGTATTTTTGTTTTCTCATATCATTTCAGAGCAATGTTTTTAGAAGGATATCGATGGCAGTGAATTTTCTGGACATATTCCAACTGGTAAGTTTTCTTTTTCTTTAGCAATGATGATTTTTGATTTTGTTCCAAATTTGTTAAACTTTAACGAATGGAAAATATCATATGCAAAACATGTGCTTTGTTTTGATTGCTTCAACATACGTCATTATCATTAATTACTTTTATAATAGATCACTTCTTAACTTTACAGTTGTAGTGAAAAATATGCTTGTATTATGCAAATGGAAAAAGTTGATGGAATCAAAATAAGTTGAAAGAGAGAGAAATACCTTTTAAAATAGATAAAAATAATGGGAAACAGTAGAAAGTTGTTTTGACGATTTGGCAATAATTACATCTGCTTAATCAGATATGAATGACATTATTTGGTGGCGGCATTGCCAAACCTATAAATTATTATATACTTATAAAAGTTACCTGTAGGCTTAATCAGAAATAATATATTTACAAATTTTCATTTTTCAAAAAAAGCCTGAAGATCTGTTAATTTAAAGATTAAAGGGTAATTTAAAATATTTCATTAAACATTGATTGAATTTCTAATTAATTGTCGGGTCAGCTGAATTAATCACTATCTATTCTTTCAAAAATCGTACGTGAAGATAATGTTTATTCCAATTAATTTAGTTCGAAATTTCTTCTGTATTTAACTGAATGTCAAAAGATTACCTTGAATTCGACTATGACGTATTTGTCGATTTTTCTGAAACACTTCAGTGTTTATATTCTAGTAAAAATTTTAAAACTTTTTGCAGATAAAATTAAGAAACGATTCATGCGAAGCAGCGGTCCTGGCGGTCAAAACGTTAATATGGGTATGTGTTGGATTAGCTGTTTTTCCATATTGTTGATTGCTGCATAAGTAATAAAGAAGTTTCGTTCTTCTGATGATCATCTAATCTTTGATTTCATTACAGCCCATTTTTTGATGAACACTGTAGTAGAGGAAGGGAAAATTTTCGTTTCGAATTTTAGTTCATAAACTGTGGAGACAAAAAATCAAACACCTGTCAATTTTGAGTAAGAAAGAGATCACTAGTATCGCTTTAGCTGAAATGTTTCCATATCCATCGTTGGAGCTTAATGAAGAAGTTGGGTTACTTAGTTACGCCGTTGGACATTGTTGAATGTTAATAACTTGTTTGGATAAGATTCTTGGGAAGTAATAGATTTCTTGTTTATGCTCACAGCATCGAAATACTTAGTGAGGATCTATAGAAAAATATTGAACCAATCAATAATAATTCAGGTGCTTTCGTACATAGATACATTTGCGAAATTCGATAAATATTTGACTTTCTGCCGAAAATCTGATTAGGATTTTAAATGTTTTACATGGATAGATTATCTGTTAAAGATCTTTTCACAACGACATTATACATGATCTGAAAACAGTTTATTCTCTTTAAATAGTTTTAATAATTAACTCTCACTCATAGTGCTTGGTAGCAGCACGTTTTTAGATGTTTTAAAAAATGTGAATAACAATGGAGTTGACTAATGTTAACTAAGTAATTATTCAAATGTTATCAAAAGTATAAAATAAGTACTTGACGGTGTTCCGTCTAATCAAATGTTGGAAAATTAGCTTGTGTGGCATGAAAAGTTTGTCCAGCAAATTATTGGAAGTAAGGAAACAAAGTTATTTATTCTGCAAATTATGACAAAAATAATTTCTACTTTAAAAAACTTTTTTTATAAATGTTTTGTAAAAAAGGTAACTGCTAAACTGCGTGATGAAAACATTTATTTATTAACTAAAGCATATCTTATTGAAATTTCTTTTCATGTTAATTGTTTTTATTCTGTTTTCTAAAATATTTTCTCACTGAGTTTTGTTTCAGTGAATACAAAATGTCAAATACGTTTCAATTTAAATGAAGCAGATTGGTTGAGTCCGGAAATTCGAGAAATACTTCGGAAACGTTTTGTTCGATTGCTCAATAAACAACACGATGTTGTGATTTCATCAGATAAATCAAGGGTTCAGGTAACGTATTCGTTCTATTGCTGTAGGTCTGGTGTAAGAATATTTCTGCTGGTAAATTTTAAAAATCATCGACTATTATTGATATATACTGTTATGAACTGTTAAAATCTTCCTACTAGCAAAGAAAAGAAGAAAATCTTCGATTACTTGAATTCTTACTGATTTTTTAGTCCAAAATTTGCATACACAATTCGGTTTTTGGACGCCTTTTATCTTTTGTATCGTTTGCATTGGAAAGTTTTCTATAGATTCATGTCATGTTTAGGCAGAAAATCAAGAAGATTGTTTTAAAAAACTGCAGACTGTATTACTGGAATGCAACAAAGAGCTCCTGAATAGTAGATCACCGACAGAGCAGGATAAAGCGATTATAGATAATAAGTACACTCTTCAAGTTCATGCAGTCTATAAATCTGTAAATCTCAATTTTTCTGATTTTACTACTTTTGTGCAACAGTTTAAGTGAAACACAGCACCACTTGAATAAGACCTTCAACTTATCTTTCTCTCTATCTTTTGAATTTTCAAGACCTCTTCTTTGCCTGTCTTATTTTTCTTGCTACTTTTTCTTTAATTGAAAGGACAAAGGGAAGATAATAGAAATTCCCTACTTATTTTTACTGAAATTTCATTCCTCGGTTCATATGAAGCTTATTAATTTCAGTTTTTGGATGTCAACCAAATACTTTCGATTTTAAGCAAGTAATTGTTTTAGAGCAAGAAGAGCAGCACAGCGGAGATTGTACGAAAAACGTATGCAATCCCAGAAGAAGAGAAGTCGAGATCCGTATGAATCTATTTGATGTATTCTGAATTGTTTCTATTTAAATTTATTCTCTGGTACAGGTAATGCTGGTATTGACAAAATAGGCATTAAAATGAAAGATTTAATAGCCTCTAATTTCTTCCGAAAGCTTCGTTTACGACCATTTCTGTTGTGCTATTATTTGATTCCTAGGATGTTGGATAGGTTTTATGGTATTGACATACGTTCTGATCAGTATGAAATACACTATTATTTAGTTATCTTTTTAAGTGCTACGTTTTCTTAGCTTAATTTGTTTGACTAAATTCATGTTGAACATGGAAAAAAAAGATGGATTCGTCTCATGCTTTAAGAAACTTACCGTTAAATTTGTGAACCAAGCACTTCATGTGATTATTCCAGTTTTTTGTCACTGCTTGGTAGATAAATTGTGAAATGCTCAATACATTTACATATGCCTTCTTACTCTTGAATGATCTCCGCTATTCTGGAACTTATTAAATGTGTATTTTATAACAAAGCAGCAAAATTGATATCTAAAATGACGTGGATGTCAGTCTTTTTTTATTGATTAATTTTTTTACTTAGTTGAAAAATTCAATGTTCTATTTTAGCGAAAATTTTTTTATAATTCGTGCAAGGAATGATAGAACCTTTAGTATAACTCACGAATACAGATGTTTATTTAATAATGCAAAGCCTTGTTTAAAGCAAATCGTTAATCTCTCATTCAGGTCATTTTTTTTTTCTTTTTTTTTTTTATTAATTGTGAGTGCTTTTATATGTATTATAAATATTTTATGCAAGGGTCCAGTACAGATATACGACAATCATGCTATAAAAAGCCTAGGATAAATATATCTTGTTGAATGTGCTGTTAATAGATTTTATCCAAATGAAAATGTTACATTCTTTCATAAATTTGATGCCTTATATTCAGATGAAATATATCATTTTTGAAAGGAAACATCACAGTAGTAGAGCAATAAGAATGAATTTAGCAATAAATTTAAACGATAATTTTTTAACTTTACAATCATATGTAATATTAAGATTGATGAATGATACATTCGGGTCTGATTTTGACAAACATCAATCATCACCAGTGTGCTAACAGAAATCAGAAATCATTTACGTAAGAGTTTGATTTTTAAAAAATTCCATCAAATGATTGTTTTTCTTTTTTCATTCCATTGAATACAAAATAACATTTCATTTTCTTGGTTAAAACCTAAACATCGAAATATCTTTGTGTGAATTTTATACAGCATCTTCGACTAATATAATGCAAACATGTTACAATAACCTAATGCAATGAAAGATAATATAGGTAAAAGTTGTTAATATGAATTGTTTATTGCTTACAATTCTAAATATTAACTTTCAGTATGTGGAAAAAAAGAAGGGAAAAGAAATAATGCTAACACAGCATTATTATTTACTCTTACTAAGGTAATTTATCAAATATGTAATATAACCAATCTTTGGTGGAAATTGCTTTGTTTGCGCAAAAGCTAATCATATTTCTGATTTATTTAGATAAAATCTATTAAAAATCTTCATTTAGTTAATTAAAATTAGTAAAATTTTGACCATTTAAAAAAGGCCAATTAGAACTACCGGAATTGAATTCTCAGGTATTTGAAAGTAAGTAACAACTTTCAAGTTTAGGAATCGATACTCGAATGAAGTTATCAAAATACCAAGATTTTATTAGTTACGATTTTTTGGTGAATTATTTCATTGAAATTTTTATCCTAAAAATCCAACTATATTGTTGCCTAAGTAATCAAGATTTGGATTTAAATTAGAAATTTATTTTGTTTAGATCAAAGTGAACTATGACGACAGGATCAATCAATTTCAATCACTCATCGTACTTATCTCTATTTTCACTTCAAAAATAAAAATGAATGCCGAGTTTTTTTTTCCTTTTTTTTTTTCAAGAAAATGAAATAAATGTATGTATACTCAACGATGTTTGTTATGAAAAAAATACGTCGTAGCCTATTCAACTTTTTTCTTCTTTGGTTTTTTTTTTTTTTTTTAAGAAAAGAAAAATAATTGTTGAAGAAGTGGCAACAATATTTTATGTTTTGACTATCAATGTACTTTCAATATTTTTCATTTAAAAAAAAAAAAAAAAAAAAAAAAGGAGAAAACAAAAATTGCCAAAAAATAAAAAATAAGATATTTTTTCAATATGAAATTTACTTATCAACATATTTATTTATACAATTTTGTACTTCTCTTCACTATCCTATACTTTTCAATCGATTAGATAAAAATTGTTGAAAATAAAACAATTAATTTAAGAGAGATATGTCATTTTCTTTTTTTTACTTAAAATGAAAAATATATGGCAATTATAAAGATAACTAAACAATTTCATAGAGGTCATGTTTACTTAATGACTTCCATGAAATTGTTTAGTTATTTTTTGTAATTGCCGTATATTTTTCATTTTCAGTAGAACAAAAAATGCAATGAAAACATATAGAAATAGAATTGAAATAAAAATGATAATTCATGAATGCATTCTTTTGTAGCTGAATGATAGGAATGATTTGTATATTAATCGATTGATGATTATTTTCATCAGGAAATTGAAATGTTGCATTAGTGAATTTTAAGATCTTTGAAGTGACAGGAAATGAGATTCTTAAAGAGACAATACCTACAATGTGATTAATTTAATTTAAGCTTTACTTGTTATTTCGTATTTCAATAACGGTTTAGATTTCGAATGTGTTAGAATGGATTTTTTTTTTTTTTTAAATTGCAATAATGAAGGGATGATCAGCAAAGGAACTATTACTGAAATATAGCAGAAATCGCACAATCTCAATTCATTTCAACCAAAGAGGAAGACAATTCCAACATCTCTTATTAAAAATTTTAACACAAATGCGACTATTGCGCTATTGTTGTTGTTGTCAGCAATAAAAAAAAAAAGGCTTATTGCCATAATTGATCCAATCGAATTTGTCTCAGTAAGCCAAATTATTAAACTTGAAGCGATCGAGAATGGCTATTCATTACTATTACAAAGAAGAAGGATTACTTTCTAACAACTCGAGTAAATGTAAACAATTAATATTCAAATTATGAATATTGCTAAAAAAGTGATTAAATGACAAAATATAATAGAAATATAATATAATATAGCAAATATTACCAATATAAATAATATGCAAAGCTATCTGAGCTTGTTAAATTTGATATATATTGGATTATAAACATATATAAAGTAATAATTTCCAAGTTTTCTTTTCGAAAGTTCATCACATCAAATTTACGATCAGATCGATTGTACCCGTTGGTGGTATCAAATTTAACAATTGTTCGCAATAAATTTTGTAAGAAGTATGATTCATAGTAAAGAAAAAAAAAAGTATCCCATAATTGCTACATTATTTTCCGTGCATTGAAATGATTTTTGAATGAAATTTATTCTGGAAAATTAGGAAAAGAACATATCAAGAACAAGTAGTTCACTTCCATATTAGTATGTTGTAATATTAAATCACCGCGAATAAAAAGAGAGAGAGAGAGGAATTTTGCATTCAGATGAAATCATCTCAAGTTGATTAAGATTGATTGAACAGTTGTTCGAATACTGATCCGAATAGTTTGTTTTTTGATTGCTAATAATTAATCTCTTAAAATTTGAAGTATTCGAAAACAGACGAAATTTGAATTTCGAAGATATGAAGGGTAAATATAATAATTTTATAGGAATTTTACCTTTTTAGAAATGTTGTTAT
The DNA here is from genome assembly GCA_013365325.1 of Dipetalonema caudispina. Taxonomy (NCBI): domain Eukaryota; kingdom Metazoa; phylum Nematoda; class Chromadorea; order Rhabditida; family Onchocercidae; genus Dipetalonema; species Dipetalonema caudispina. Next base: position 30,263 of record JABVXV010000079.1, read on the forward strand.
TTGCAATCGTTGATGAACAATGTAGCATTAATGATGTTTGCTTGAAATCTTGGCTTATATGAACAACTATTTGATGTATCAAACTAATGATAGCGATTTATTTTCCATTTATAATGTAACTATCTCTAATTAAAGCATTTCCAACTTTTTGCAAATGCAATCCACTGGACAATTTTTTAATATTAAAGTCGAAGAAGCTATTCAAAAATTCTTTTCTCCTATTATTATACTGAATTTATTTAGAACTGTGAGAAATCTAAATTTGAAATGTTCGAACTTATTCGCACTAAAAATTGCAAAACTTTTTCCAAGAGCAGCTTTTAAAAAATAATATGCTTGAAAAATTTGCAATACTTTTTGCTTTTTGTAGGATATGCAATTTTCAATTTAGACTACCTTTTAAGGTTACTCTATAATTTGTTCTTTTTTTTTTCTTCTGCTAATATGTGTAGTATTACAATGATTCAGGTTACTGTAATTCTGTTCTTCAAATAGTTGAATTAAGAATCCATTTGTTCTATCTCATCATAATTTAACTTTTTCTCCGAATAATATCAACTTTTCTGTATTTATTGTTGTTCCACATTGTTATCTGATGATAGTTATCAAGTTGTTATTTTGCTCATCTTTAATTTATAGAAATAGTTTCTGTGATAAGTTCTTTTTTTTTTTGAGAAGAAAATTTTTCAGTTATCTTTCTGAATCGTTTTTGAAGAGCAAACCGATCGATTGAAATTTTTCTCTTAGCAACTACTTTATTATTCCCGATTGCTGAAAAAGATAAAATAACTACCGAAAATTAATCTATGCTAAACTTGTTGAAAATTGGAGAACCTAGTTCAGAGTTTCGAAGATCATCATCTTTACAATGATATTCTTGATGATCTTGCAAAATAATCAATTTTTTCAGATTTCTGAAGGTATTTTGCAAGATCTAGAATAAATTAATTATAGTGAAAGCGAATTTCAAAAAAAAGAAGGAGGAAGGAAAATGTACAAGAAAAGTGCATTAGATTCTTTTTAGCAATTAAGTAAGATTATTTTATAAATTATTATTCACAATTTTGTTCCAACTATTCATCAAATCTAGGGTTTCTATGAAAATCTTTTTAGAACATGAAATTCTTTTTCTTTCTTTTTTTTTAAATATAGCTTCCATTTTAAATGCAATCTAAAACTAATCATTAAAAGCGGAACCTGAATGCTAAAATTTCTGGAATTTGAGAGAAGAAATCCTCAGCGATTTAACTTGAAGTCATTTCTGCACAGCTACATATTTTATTATGCCAAAATATGTAAGCTATTTTTAGGTTATGGATAACTGAGATATCAAATGTTGAATGTTGAATGGTTAATATACGATAGGATCTACATGTCTCCGAGATTTGCACTACCGTTTAGTAAAAATTTTTTTTCTTTTAAGTTTAACGGTGAAAAAAATTATTAGTAATTAGTTCATTGTTGAATTAATCAATTACGCTTTGATTGATTAATAATTTTTTTTAAACAGGAGATTTCAATCTATTTGTTTCTAGAATTATTTGTGATAATTAACTTACTTTAAATTATAATATTACTTTTAATTTTTTGCTTATTTTAAGTATGATTCTAAAACACTTCAAATTAATCGTGAATTTCAATAAGTTTTGATAGAATGCTTAAAATATTTATTAAAAGTGCTTCAATTTTTAGATTTAAATGTTTGTTGGCTTTCTACTGTCTCAAATTTTAAATTTCTAGAATTGTAAAGAACAAATCAATTATTGCGTTAGCATCAAAGAAGATAAATATAATGATATCAGGAAGGATACATTATATTAAATATTCTTGTTATATTTAAAAATATATTTATTTAAACGAGTAGATTGTTGTAAAATTCAAAGAAAAAAATAAATGAAATTCTCAAAATTCGATTAATTCAGCTTGAATATCACTCACTAACAATATGTTATCTGAATCATCCAAATACTTTTAATATTAAGTTTATTTTAGCAGCAATTAAGAGGAAACGAAATGGAATTGAAAAACCCGATAATTACCGATGAGTCATAATCAACGGAAAGTATTTTTAGAAAGTATTAATGAATGGGAATAAATTTTACATATTTATTGAAAATGAATATCGGAGTTAGTTAAAATATGCAATATTTGAATATCACTAGCAATTTTTGAAAGTTTCATCTCGATATCTTTAATGTAACAGTTAGTAATAAAATTAATGATACTAACAAAACAACAATAATAGCAATAGATATTAATAATGATAAAATAATAGTGTTTATGGAAATTTCTATAATGAATTCTAATAATTTTTAATTTTAGATGACTTTTGCAAGGTAAAACTTATTGCTTATGATGAAAGTGGAAATATTAGGCGGAAGTGTAGAAGAAGATGAAATCCTCTACTGTGGTCATTCATATGATCAGAAATTTTCATCACTTCAAACAATTTCAAGGATTTATATTATTCCTGCTGTTTGTATTTTCGGTATCTTTGCCAATGTCACTAATATATATGTATTTTCTCATAAAAAGGTACAGCATTGGAAGAAAAATAAGTGAAGTAATATTAGCAATAATAAAGATTATTGCTATTCAGTCCTGATAACAATGATTATTGATAAAATGTAAAGAAAATCCCTTCAAATCATTAGAATCTATGCATATTTTCATTTAATTTTGGAAATTGAGAGGAAAAAAAAGTTTGGTTCGATTTCAATTAATCAATGGCTACTTTCCAAAATCCTCAATCAACAATGATAATTTAATTTAAATTTTGCTTTAAAATTTCAGATGTACAATCAATTAATAAATCGATTTCTGCTAACGCTTGCAGTTACCGATTTAATGATGCTTCTGGCAACATTTTTCATATTTTCACTACCAGTTATAACCGAAAAATTAGAGGATATATCATTAATTAATATGTCATCCTCATTGCTGGTATTTTTTTATCCGATCGCTCATGCTTCCCATACTTGTACTGTCTATATGACTATTCTTACATCCGGTTATCGTTACCTCGGCATATGTTATCCGTTTTCGGTAAGTTTTTTAGACGGTTCAAGCTAACTAACTTACTATACATATTTTTCAATCCTTTAATTAATTAAAATAATTATGCGAATTTTTACTTGTCAAGCTATAATCAAAATGTATTTGAAGATATTATGGAAAGAAAATGAATGTTAAAAATTGTCGTAAAATTATATCCATTCATTTATTTACTATTAGTAATGTTAATAATTATTATTCCCAATCCAAACAGATATGATTTAAATCATTCAAATACACTTTCTCTGTTTAATTCAAATATTCTTCTTATCATAAAATGATGAAAATAATGTATCATTTTGCATCTTTACAAGTGAATCAGAACCGTATCTTATTCATATCCAATATAAACTTATTAAGACATTTCCATAAATAATTTGTAATGTGAAATAATCCCTTGCTATTGAAAAATAAGTAAATGATCGAAAATAAAATTATTCTTGAATGATCACTTATGATCGGTTCTACTAAGTGATAATTTGCAATTATCAGTCTTGTGTTATTTCTTGAAAAAGCAAATTTCGAAAGTTTTAAGAAGGAAAATATGAAAGCATTAATTAACCTTTGCATATGGAAAATAGGAAAATAGGAAAATAGTTTTAGGAAAATGGATATGGATAAGATACGGTTCTGATTCACTTGTAATACCTAATGGAAAATACTTTTAGGTAATAATACCTAATATATTTGTATTGTAGCAGCTTCTTATCTATTCCTTCATATCATATCTCTATTGATGATAATGATAAGCTTAAATAATAATTACTAACATGCTTCATTTAACATGATTTTAATATTTTTATTTTTATTGTGGACGTTTGACTTTATTTTAATTTATTTCATATATATATATATATATATATATATATATATAGTTACATTAAACAGTTCCATAATTATGCTTCATCATATCCTATCTTTTTTTATTCTAGAGAAGAAACTGGAAGTAAAACGTTGGCATTTAAGAATGAAAATAAAGTTCAAAACTACAAGAAGTACTTTTTAAAATTTCATGACTAAAAGTTGAAGCAATTCTTCGATCTGTCAGCTGTATAATAATTTTGACATATCATAAACCATTAACATATTGTTAAATTATCATTGTATGATTTATTTACAGGTATATGGAAATAATAATAATCCTCGATCCGTTCATATAGCTATAACAAGTGCTGTGGTATTTTCAATAATATTCAATTTACCACGCTGTTTTGAATTCCAATGTGTTCCATGTCAAAGTGAAGTATTTCACCGGTTAATTTTTTTTTTTTGAATAAATTTTATAAATTTTCAGTTTTGATCCACACTGCTCATTAGTGGTCGATTAATGATAGCTTATTCCTTTTATTTTATGAAAATATCGAATTAAATTTTACTTTTTTTTTCAATTGATTAATAAAAATATTTTGCTCGGGAAAAATTCATCAAGTTTTATGGAACAATTAAAATCAATGACATTTTTTCAAATTACTATTTCAAATAATTGTTTTCAGTCAATTTTCTTTTTTTTTTTAGTTTTAAATTTATCACTCTTAGAATATTTTATATTGTTTTCATCATCATATTACTATTTATTACCATTAATAGAAATTATATCATCGATGATGATATTTTATATGAAAATAATTCAGATTTTATTAAATGACATAAGCACTAATTTCAAATCACTTTCAAAGATTTCAAAACACTGTAAGGCTTTTCTAAAATTTATAATTTTATTTGATCATTTTCTCGAACTGCTACTTTTCCAGTATTATATTTTCATGCAAGAAATGTTTCAGTATGAGTAAAGTTGTTCGTCCAACAATGCTAATGCTCAGTCAAGTTGTTATAATAGCTTATCATATCATACTTAACATGATTGTTAAATTTCTCGTACCATTTGTTATGCTTACTACTTTTAACTGGAAAATTATCAGGACGTTACGTTTATCCACTTTGTAAGTTTGTTTTGTGAATTTTGTAATTTAATTAATTTACTAAAATTTATCATCTATTATATATGTATATACATTTTTTTTTTCGAACTGCTATTCTTTTAATATTATATATATATATATATATGTACAGGAAATCTAAACAACTTAATTTGAAATTAAAATAGATCTTTATTATTTCAATATCTTTATTATTAATAAATTTTTATTATTTCAGATCTTATTATTTAAAATAGATCTTTATTATATTATTAAAATAGGTCTTCCAGGTCTAATTAATATCGACTCATTTTAGATTACATCGAAGATTATATGCGATCAATCATCAAGTGAAAGTTCCAACTCTAGTTTATATAAAAGATTTCACAGATGCCAGGGATGTGCATATTGTCGTGCACAAAAATAAAGTAATCAAAAAAACAGGTATTTCTTTTTTTACTCGTAGGTTTTCACATAAAAATATTAAACTGTAAGAAAAGTATAATTTAATAATTAATAATACTATTGATGTTTGATGTTTTAAAATTAATTTTCAAAGGGTTTTCTTTTTCTCCAGAGAAAAGGACTTTTTAATAGCATAGTTAACATTTATTGATATCACTAATTGAAATTTCACAATTCCATTTAATCTCTTTTATTCTTATCAAATCATTTGAATCAAGGTTAGAAAGGAAAAAAATTGCCATTTATTAGAAATTAAAACATCTGTTAGCTATTTTAATGTTTATCATTATCATATGTAACTATTTAGAAATTCGAAAAAAACTTTTCGAAGCAAAGAATTTCCATTTATTATTTTATTACAGATAAAAAGGACGAAAAAATGACAATAGCGCTTGTATTATTAGTAGTTCAATTTCTAATTTATAATTCGATTGCATTCACGGATAATATTCTCGAACAAATTTCATCAACTAACTCAAATAGTTTTCATCATCAATTCCTTACCGAATTATCAATCATTTCTGCTAATCTTAACAGTGCTACCACTACTGTTTACTACTTAGTATTAAGTAGCAAATATCGGATTATCTGCAAAAAAGTAAGGAATGACTTTACTGATTATTCAAATCTTTGGATCATCACAAAATGACACTTCGTTTACAAAAAATTCTCTTTCTGAAAGAATTTTTGTTCTCATAAATATCGATTGTAGTTTGTTCCGCTTAAATTAATTCCATTATTCAGGTTTTCCGCTGTATGGATTGCTTGATGGAAGTAATGGACTACACATGATATTATTTCTTCAATTTATTTTAAATTTTTGCTGTACGATCTCCTCTTCCAATTCAAACAAAATCATATTAAAAAGATTATTCGTAATACATTCAAATAATTGCAATAACTAAAATCAAAGTTCACTTTTTGCAATGGATATTGATTTGTTTATAATTGTCTTACGATTGATTTAAAAGATGAAAAATATCCTAAATGAAAGAATTCAAATATAAAACGATTAAAATCTTCGCCTTTTTGCTTTCATCTTTCCTCTTCATCAAGTACAGAAGATAATTATTAGTACTAATAAAGTTGTTTTAAGATTTGGTAAGATGAAACTATACCAAAGGTTATGTAAATATTTAAATATTATTTATGCTTTTGCAAAATTGGCTTTATAAATCGACGATCTTTCAATGTAGTGGGTAATGTCAAGGTACACTTTTGCTACTTAATTAATGAATATCCTCTAAACAATTAGAATAACTTTTGTTTTTCCCAATTTTCTTTCTGTTTTTCTTTTTTTTTTTTTTTTTTTTTTGTTTTTTTTCTTTTGAATGATAGCTTAAGTTTGGGCTAAAATTGGACTACATCTTTTATAGTTTATCATGAGTATTAATAAATTAGTGAAATTTAATGAATTCACCTGCATAATTTTTACTGTAAAATTTAGAGCATAAATCTTTTTTCAGATTATTCAAAAATTACAATCTTTATGCTTGGAAAATTTTTATGAAATGTCGGAAAAAATTTTGCGGAAGTAATGAATCAGTAAGGTTATACAACCATTAAGAAACATATGGTTAATCGAAATCAAAACCTATCAACTATGAATTGTCGCTAACATGAAATGAAATGTCATAAGAGTAGTTTAATGAGTTAAACTTTTTCTCTATTTCATAAAATAGGATTTCTTAAAGATCGTTTTAAAATGTTTTTCCCAATAAATTTGTTACTATTAACAGGAAGTTGGCAAATAGAGCAAGGAGTTTTTGCTAAAACTTACCATAAAGAGTTTAAATTCACGCCGTTTGAGCGTTTAAATTTTAGGATGTGTAGAATTTTCTATTTTAGAGAAAATCATTTCATTCCATTGATAACTATTTTCTCCGCAAGTATTATAATCTTTCCTTATTGTTGAACGAAGATATTTGGAGACAATGTTATGTTCAATCAAAAGAAAACCGCACTACAGATAAGTCGAAATTTTCAAAAGAGTTTGGAAGCATATAATATTTAATTAAATAAAATATTCAAATTTAATGCGATCTGATCGGCACATTTTGTCCTGGTGATAACAGCAGGATTAATTATACTTGTGACATGAAATATTCCACAACAAGTTTGACATTCATCAGCGAATGTTAGAATTAAAACCGAAGCGATGTCATTAGTTCAAGTCAAATTTATTCGATTTACGTTCGCTAATGAATGCCAAAATGCCAAATAAGTGTTAGTTTAAAGCTGAATTCATTCATTCAATAAATGTTGTAAAAAGTTTATCAAAAATTTCATCAAAATTAAAACTTTACCAAAATTAGACAAAATATTCGAAATGAAAAAGAATGAATGGATTAATAAAGTAATTTGCTGTTGTATGATATATTTTCACAAACAACATCCATCTTTACATTTAATCTTTGGAAGACATTCGTCATTCTTACTGCATTCTGTAAGCAGAAAAATTAAAATTCAAAGAAGCAAGCAATTAATCGATAAGTTTGATTTAAATCTTTTAAAGCTATTTTTAAAGTTATTTTTCTAAGTTATAAAAATTTCTTTTACTTTTTAGAATAACAGCAATCACTTTAAGCTTTCAAAATGATCCTTTCGATACAATTAAAATGCTTAATACCAATCAAATCATTATTTGTTTCATAGTTAACATTTAATTGAAATTTGTTTTTACTCCTTAGATCTGAATTTTCTGCTAAATCGAACATATAAAACTTACCTATCAAGATTAGTTATAATTGAAAGTTTAAAATCAATTTAAAACAATAATTAATTAAGTTAGCTTACCCTCATGTGCACCAAAATCATGAACAACCACAGTACGAACTGGATTTCGTCCCACTCGTATCGTTTTTCTTCGTGTATCGGTGCAAGGTTTTTCCTTTCGCATAAATTTATAATAAAGTTCAGCAATTTTCGGTGCGCATGTTTCAACTAACAGTACGTAGCACGCAAGTACACTTAATACAATCGCCAGATGAATTTTCCGATTGTGAAACATTTGCAGTTTTCTCGACGTTGATTGTAAATTTGAATGCAAATTTAAATTTGAAATTTGAAATTAGAAACAGAATAAAGTTAGAAGCAACTAAAGATCTGAAAAAAATGCAAAACTTTTTGGGATGGAAATTGTACAAAATAACAAGATATGCAAAAACGAAACAACTCATAAACAAAATGATAAATATAAAGCGAAGGATAATTTAATCCAATTCTTAAGAAAATTGGAATATGTCATTTTTGAAATTTTAGTTTTGCCGGTTTCTGAATTTTCAATTATTAAAAACTTTTTTGGCATGGTTCATTATTTTTCCACCTAATTTAATCTTAATTAATTCGTGAAAAAAAAAAAAAAAAAAAAAAAAAACACCAAGCAATGCTATGATTGCTGATAATATTTATAACAAAAAAAAAAAAAAATCCGCTCAAACAATATTCAGAATTGGAAAATATTTTAATTTTAGCATAATATGCTCCTATCATAATAAACAAACGGAAATTAACCATTTTTTAAACTCGGTACATCATTAAAAATTTGAAATTAACACAGTTGATCTTGTCAATAGTTTGACAGATCATCTGTAAAAGATATACATAACAGTGATGACCCATTAGATGGACTTTTTGTAACCAAAATCAAGCGATCGACTGACCTCCGCAACTGCTCTGCAAACTACTACATGATAAACAGAGTCCACTCATTTTTACTCTTCTCCTCAAAGTTCAATAATAACATCGTGTCTGTTTGCATGTTTGTCTGTCCACATATTTCACTGATGAAAATATTGTCTTCAAAACAAACTATGATAGGTCAGTTACATTTCATTTCTAAGATTAGAACAAATCTCTTCTCTTCATCATTTATTACCCTCTGCAATTATTTGCATCAATCTCTTATTAAGTCACATCAGAAATGATATTTCATTTTTTCATTTAATTCACTGACACGTAAGAACCTCGTACCTCAGACGTTTTAAGCAACGTTGGCGTGTTTTATTGTTGACGTAACTTTTTTTTTGTAGTCGTAATTGCGTGTTTTTTTTTTTCATTACTTTCCACTTCTAAAAAAATAAAACACGTTTTTAATGACAGATAGTTTATGTGACATTGATATATGTAATGTATCGTTGATTTCATTTTTATTTCAAACTTGATTTTTATCCCTTTCCTTCCTATTTCCTTCAAAATTTTTGAAAAAAAAAAGCTTTACTTTGCAGACACTGCAAAGATGGAAATTCTTCAACCTTCGAATTATAAATATATTATTTAATACTCATCTTAATTATGTCTGTAAAAGTTTGCAATATTTCAATAATCATTTTTAGCAAAAAAAAAAAAATTCAAATCTCATCATCCGTTAAATATTTGAGATTTTTGTTCCTTTAGTATTATTAAACTTTCAGATTGAAATAATTAGACAGTTATACTGCTCTGATCAATATTAATTACAGCAATCATTAAGAAAGATGATAGCACAGATTTCTGAAAACTTTTTCTAATTATTCATTACATAAACTGTTTTTTACATATTCCAATTGTGATCAGAATAATAGAAATTCGATTTTTCTTTTGAGTTATTTATGCAATATATGAGGTACTTTAAATGTAATTTATTCTTTTATTCGTTAATTGTGAATTTTTAATTTAAGTATCTTTTCATTTTGTTATAATAAGTTGTTGTAATTTTTTTCAACATACATTCTTTAGTGGGATGGAAGAAATTTCCAAGTAGACTTTATAAATTTGAAATGTTTGAGTCTAAAAATTGAAATTTTAACAATAATTCTTCCTCGAATATTCTCTTCTATTGAACAACATATCTAATAATATATCATTTCAGATTTTAAAATGCATAAAAATTGACACGAAACTTATCTAGCCAAACAACTTAAATTTTTGCAATATTTCAAATCACAAAAAAGTAAACAAACATTAGACGTTTTTGTTTCGATATCATTTCAACCATCTTAAAACTCATTTTGGTCGAAATTTTGCCGGAAACTCATAATTTTTCGCAAAAAAAATGATGACTTAAATAATACAAATTATGACTAATTTCCGTTATTGGCATATCATTACATGTAGATCGATGATTTACTTACCATACTGGTAAAGGGATGTTTGCAATGATTTCGGTAAACTTTTATTGTTAAGAAAAATGTAAAAATTGCAATATATTATGAGTGAAAACAGGCACAACAATGAAACCGTATCATATAATTAGCAAAGTCTGCAACAATCATTGTACTATGAATTTTTTTTTTCTTTTTTATGAAATTCAAATGGAAATCAATATACGAAATTGGCTTCATCGCCCTAATCTATAGTCTTTCTATGACAATAATGAAGAAATGTCTGGCAACAATACAAGATCAGTTCAAGTTTTCAATAGCATTTCTTTTTGTGAATAGCCAGATCAGATATTACTGCTTCTTGTTTGATCACTTTTGATCACATATGTCCAGTATAATGGAAATGATAGCTTTGAACATTCTTCATTTATTTTCATATCATTTTATTTTCTAAATGATCTTAGAAATGAAATTTGATGAATAAATTGTAAAAACAAAGTAATAATCGGATAAAAATTTAAAAGATTATTAACAGCTTTTAAGTTTGATTTGTATATTTATTTGTATTCGTATTTGCTAATTTGTGCATTTTTATTGACTAATTTGTAAACTAAACGATACTATTTTTATTTAATATATTTTATTTCCCCTACGACAATAATACTTCGGTTCAACTTTACAACAAATTTGAATTCGATAATTTTCCTTACACTGCATTTTATAATAGATATAAATAGAAAAACGATTGAGATAGAAGGTAATGAAAACCTGGACTTGAATAATAGAAGGTTGAATCGTTCTCGAAATTGTGGATTGATTATCATATGAACAATCATTCGTAGCAAACTATTCAACACCACTAAAATACTTACCAAATCGGCTGCTATAGTGTAAAATTTTGTACTGAAAAATTTTGCTTGATAAATACTCGAAAATTTAAAAAAAAGGTTTGAAAAACAAAGTTTAACTTTTCTTGGAAATTGCAAATATTTCTTTTGATCTAAAATTTGATTTATTTTTAGAATTTTTTATGTTTCATCTATTCCCTGGAGGAGGATTCCTGGCAAAGTTCAACAAGTATATCAAAGAATAAATCAATTTCCTTTTTCTTTTTTGGAATTTTTCACTTCTCATCTATTCTCAAGAATAAATCAAAAATCAATTGTCAACCATTTCTATTTTTACAAAAGAGGGTTTGGATAAATCATTCAAAAATTTGCAAAAAATTTTGGAATAGATCGCTCTTCTTCAGTAACAGCACTTATCATCGTATTTTGAATGAAAATCTGGAAATTAACCTTGATCCATACTTATCAATAAGCATTGAACTTTCCGGAAAGACATTTTCCATCACTGACATAAAAACGGAAAAAACATTACAAGTCAAGTATGTAAACACAATTGCCACTATTGTACGGGTTGCATATTTTAGTTCATGAAACATTTTACGATTTTCCGATACTGAAACTTTTTTGAAAATTATTTTCCAAATTATACATTTCTTGAAATTAAATGACAATTTATTTTAAAAAGACTACATTACTGCTTACCATAATCATAATTAATTTTTTTTAATTGAATTTTCTAATTCTAATGCTCTTTGCTCATAGTAATTTTTCACACTGTGAAAAATTTACCTTGTCTGATTATATTAGTAGATCCGAGCAGATACAATTTCATGCCACGTGATGTTTTGTTAAGTCGTTTATGGGTTAAATATATGATAATTATATTGAAACAAGTAAGTAATATAAATGGCAATATTGTTTGCACAATACTCATCATGTAAAAATTAAATTTCGCATATAACGAATAACTCATTAGCACTGGTAGGAATAGGTAATCCTGAAATTATTTATTAATAATTTTTAAAAGAAAATCTTTGAGCGCTATTCCTAAATTCATTAATTACAAGAATCAGTTTCAAATTATTGTTGAAATTTGTTGTACAATTTGAGTTATCAGATATCTTAGCTATAACAAGTTAAATAAACTAAAATAAACTTAAAAGTACTATCAGAATGTGAATTTATACACCAACTCACAATAATTAATTAATTTGACGTCATAACGCTGCTTAGTTACCTCTATGAAAATGATTAAACTTTGTGGGATAAACTTTAAATATAAGAAAAGACTATTGAAGCTTCTTCTAAAATTTTTGTTAGGAAAGAAGCGTGGGAAAATGAACATGAAATTTGAAATTTTTGAATTTGAAATTTGGAATTTGCTTAGAATTCGGAATTAAATATTAATTTTAGAACCTGAAAAGGTGGACAGTTTGCTTGATAAACGATTCTGTAATCGAAAAAAGTTGGAAGTCGGAATATTAGTGATATGAACAGTGCAACAGTTACAGTTATCAACCGTCCATTATCACTGCAAATTGAAATACATACATTAAATAAGGGAGCAATTTTCATCCTGAAATTAAGTATCATTTAAATTTAAATAGTTTAAAAGTATCCGAATTTATGCATCACCATCTTAACTTCTAAATGATCCTGAATTTCCAAAATTTTAGATTTTAATTAGTGACATTATAAATATTAAAAAATTAGAAACTAACGTGATAAACCAACTAAGATATCGTTTACTGGAAATGTACACAAAACGCTCAAATGTTGCACATAACATCATATATACGGCACCGAATTGTACTGCAGCAATTTCATTTTTAGGCAAAATTTAATGAAACATTGAAAAGTTGAAAATAACCATTTGATAGTTATTATTCATCAAATTATACGTTATCAATAAATTTTGGAAAATCAGTGAAGCAAATATTATTATTTTTTAACTAAATTTTAATTTTAGGGAAACCTGTTTAATGTTGCAATAAAAATGATGTAAATTTAACGAGAAGTTTGATACATGTAATATAATCATTATGATCTAGAGATAATAATATTACGTGGTTTACGTATTCATTCTCCGAGATATCATTAATGGATATAAGTGACATTAAGAATTTGAAAAACAACAAACCAAATCTACTCGTACAATATATTGACATAACATAAGTATGCCATAAGTGATGAAGTGATTTAATTTGATAATAAATTGCTAATGCATCCATGGTAAAGAATGGTATGTAAAGAGCGCAAATGAGCATATCAAATATCGCCAAAAATAATAAATAAAAATCAGGCGAATTCAATGATTTTTTATGACAAAATATAATCTAAAAATGGATCCGTTTTTTTTTTTTTTTTTTGAAGGAAAAAAGTTTTAATTAAAAGAATTATAATTATTTTAATAAAATGATACTATAGGAAATTTTGATTGCAATAATCTGAATGGATTAAATAGCTAACAAAATTACCCTTTGCCCTTCATCATCATTAATCATACTTTTTCAAAAGACCTGATTATATCTGAAATATTGCTACATCAAAGACGATAATATAAGACTTAAAAGAGTTATTAATCAACATCACTTTTTTTTTTAACTCTAAATTAATTAGTTTAAAATCAATTCCAAAATCAATTACACCAATAACAGTTTAACTCTTACAGTTGAAATTTAACATAGTATTTAAATTATGAATATTTTATTAAATGAATTACCACCAATATGCCATTGAAAACAATCCCGATGAATGCGATCGGAGTACCGATATAAACGACAAGAGCAAACCGGGCATCATCGTATCCTTCATTTCTTTCTGCACATTCCATGTTTTCGGTCTCGTTCATAATTTGTCGTTTTACCTTAGCTTGTCATTCAATATGAATTAATTAAATTATCTTACTTACTTCAATTTCACTAACTCTTTATAGCTACCTATTTCTTTCTAAAAAAAAAAAAAAAAAAAAATGCTCCATTTTATATCAATCTTTGTCATTTAACGTCTCAAATTTGACCATAGCGTGAAAAGTTTCTCATAACGAACTAGGAAAGATGTAATTCTTAAAATTTTAATTTTACAATTGGAATTTTCTGAACAGAATTTTCGAATAAAATAATTTTCAAAGGATATTTCGAAATGATAGCGTATTCTTTTCTGTATTGGTAAGCAAAAAGAGAAAGAAAAAAAAAATTTATACAATAAAAGAAATTTTCTAAAAAAAAAAAAAAAAAAAAAAAATTTGCAGAAGAAAGTATAAATATTATCGCTATAAATGAGCAAACGATTTTCTCTGTTTTTAAAAATTTATCAAATTAAGTCTTCCTAATTCTAATTATAGCTTCTATCGGATAGTCAATGCTATTATCATTTACTAATAACTACAATTTACCTTACACTCATTAATGTCTTGTTTACATTCGACCTTTTTTTTTTTTTTTTTTCACTGTTACCTTCTTTTTCTCATTAATAGAAATTAGATTAGAGTATAATAAAAATTCAATAATTATTCCAAAGTAATACTACTTTGCTATGATTGATCTGTTGAGATACTTAAAGTGCACAAAGAAAGTCTTCGTATGACTTTAGAAAGGTTTTATTCGGTTACTATTTTCTTGTCGAATCTCTATGATTTATCTCTATCAATGTGAATCATTTCAATTCTTCTTAATTATCTTTGATATAATTATTGGTAATGCTTGATTTTGAATATATCTAAGAGCAAAATTATAAAGGAAAAATTCATTTAAACGATAATTGATAACTAGTTCGGCTTTGATTTATCTTGAATTTCAACATTCCGGATGAAAAAAAAAAAAACAAATAATAGACCTTTTTGCTCGTCCTGATCAGTTTAGACAAGATTCCAGTTTCGCTTTTTTAAGTACTTATTATTTCACAGGTTTGCATTTTCACACGTTATCTAGAAATGGAATTTAACCTGTAATTGAATAATTAAATTATACCTCTAGTTAGGAATAAAAATACACCACAAAACATATCACATCAAACTAATTGTAAGGAACACAGATTAATTCAACAATTAATATATTTCTGAGTCGAAATATCAGCAAAATTTGCATCAGATGAAACTTAACTGAAATGATAACATCATAACAGTACTTATCATTACTAATAATGTTGGTTGAATTAAAATTATTTTGTTATCTCACTTCTGAATTTCAATTCTTACTTTTCAGTTAAGTGTTAGAAGATAGATATGATCGAAGTAATATCTCAATTCATTTGTAAATATTGTTCTAACAAGTAATGTTAATTTTTTGCAAATAACATTAGGATGTAGCAACATTAATATTATGGAATATTTGTCATACAATCAATCGTTTTCAATGAGCATAATTTAGGTTAGTGTTGTTGAAAAGAATGACATTTCTATTACAGAATTGAAGAGCAATGTAAGAAATACATTTAATTCATGATTTAAGCAGAAAATATATTCCTCAAAATGCAGTAAATTTCATTCCATTTACAATTGTGTAGTCTGGAAAAAAAATCTGACAAGTTTAATTTTGACGATATCATTTCAAGCAATTTGATGATAAACGCAATGCAAATGACATTAAGATGTAGCAAGCTTGAATTAAATTAATGTAAAATTATTTATAAAATGATACTAACCATATGTAATATAATTTCCTATGAACTGATTGAGAATAAGCTAAATCGTTATGAAAATTGTCGTAATTTAAGTTAAGAGAGTTCGTGATATTGTTTTTCAACTTTTTTATCTTTTTTAATAAAAATTAAATTTTTGGATATTTTGGAAGTATTAATTAAAAATGAAATTTTTAAGCCAAAAATTGTACAATTATTAAAGTACTGCAAAATTTTCATCAATATCTGATAATAATGTTGAAGAAATGTAAAGATGTAAAATATCAACAAGATACATTTAAAAATCATTTCTCCATTAAGTGGAATAGATTCACTAATAATTTAATAATACTAATCAGTAATGATACTAACAAGTTGGTGATTAACTTAGATTTAATCCTATTTGAATGAATGAATGTATGAATACAATATTTATTACAAATTTTAACTATAAAAGCCATACGGGAAAAGCATTTTGCCAAAAGGGAATTCTTGGATACAAATATATGGAAAAACTTTCGTAATTTGATAACCAATTCCAGCTTTTAATCAGGGTTAGATCTCCACGCTAACTCTAAAATTATTTTATTCGTCTTCAACTTAAATTCTGTGCAATAGAAGAAAGAAATGTTAAATGAAATGAATAGGATCCAAGGCGATACTTTCACCGCAATTTCTCCATCTAACGTTTGTCATCTATTTTGGCAAAAGTAGTAACTCTCTTATGGGCGTTGTATGGGCGGGTTTTTTCTTTTTTTTTTTTTTTTCATCGTTATCATGATGGGGATACTGTGATTGGATACCGTTGCACTCCATCATTCGATATCGTGGGAAATGAAATAATCCATTGAAGATAATCAGACTGAAATTTAATGCAGAAAATTTAGTATTCAATGCGATGAAAATTGAAGTTCAAGCTGATGTTGAAATGTTAAAAGCATTTGATGCAAACGTCTACACAAGAAAAAAAAAAAAGAAAAATTGCACAAATATTAAAAAATGTTTATGTAATTTGAGATAATTTAAAATGAGCCTAGCTATGATTATTATTCTGCAAAAAATGTCAACTTTTCCCGAATGGTTTTTTTTCCTTTTCCTTTAAAAAAAAAAATTCAAAATAGCTAATTTACATTAGGGAGTTTCTAGATTTTTTATAATGATGAATTTGAATTCATCCATATGTTTTTAAAAAAGAAAAGATTTTCTTGGGACAATGAAAGACAAAAAAAAAAAGAAAAAAAAAGATTTGCAGGAAATTAGGAAACTTCCCGGTTATATGACATTTTGATGAGAATTTAGAATTTGAGCAAATCAACCTATTCAAATATATTTGTACCTGTGAATATATAATCAAGCCTAGTAGCGATATTTGGCAAAGTGATGCATCGTGCCATGCATTTTTGAATCGAATTGTTGGCAAAAACACCCATGATAGATCCAAAACAATTTAAGAGAGATGAATAGGTATAATATGGCCAAATAACAACATTTAAAGGTTTGAGGACCAAGTAACAACATTTAAAGGTTTAAGAAAAAGCTCACTAGTCATAGAGGAAATGTTAGCAGAATAAAAAATAAGAAAAGCTAGCTTTAAAATTTAATACCAAGTTAAGCTTTCGGTTTTGAAATAATTTTTTAATTTTCAACTGGAATTTTTTTTTTTTTGGAATTTTATTCAAAATACAAATTGTCATTAATTAGCAATAATAATACGCATTATTAATCATCAATATTACTATGATAAATTATTTGATTATCATTGCTTTTCTTACTTGCTGAAACATTAATGCATATGACCGTAGGATTATGATAATTTAAAAATATGGATTATGATAATTTAAAAATCTCTCTTTTTTTTTTTTTTTAATACTTAGTTCGTTTATTTAAGATAATCCATTATTCAATACATTTATTTAATACAACCTAACAATTATTTCAAATTGTCTGTTAAAGAATAAAATAATTTCGATTGAGATGTTTTGTTTTTGTTTTGTTTTTAAATTATTTCTTGCATAATATTATATTGCAAGAATTTTTCGCCTTATTCATTAAAAAAAAAAAAAAATGAAAATGGAATGAGCTAAGTTAAATTGGATACAAAAAAAGTGACCTTATATGTATTGAAATTTTTAATATTATGCTGCATTTCTGATAAAGATCGTTATGAAAGTCCATTTAAGGTTACACTGAAGTACTATACGAATTTTTTTTCACAAAAAGTTTGCCACACTTTCTGGCACATAGAATTTACTTTTCTTCAAAAATCAATGCCCAAGAATGATCCAAACAATCATCAGAAATGTCAACTGGTGACATAATCGAATTGAAGATAATTATGCAATGACCTTTTTGAAATAAACTAACGGTATCAGGTGTTAAATCATTCAATACAATTCATTCACTGATGAAGCACTCTGAACTTAATTCCTTCCAGTCATTATCGAATAAAGCTTTCCCAAATTTTTTGCAATTTCTACAACATTACTTTCCCAATATTGTTCAAGAAATAGATTAACCTTGGTGAATCTAAACTACAGTGAAATGATCAAGCTTTATATTTGTTGCTAAATGATTCTGATATGGAAGCACAAATTCTGAATTAAATTTAAAAATTTATTGAAAAATATAACAGCATAATATTGAAACTTAAGAACTAAACACATGACGTTGCAGAATGGTAGCAGACTAACCGAATGGGAATTATCCGTTAGATTTAGTAATCCAATTGCCATTATATCATTCATAACAGCTTTCTTTCTCTCCTCTCTCTCTCTCTCTCTCTCCCTTTCCTTCTCCTCTTTACAATTTTTTTTTTTTTTACCCTCTACCATTTGTTTATATTCTCTTCTTGCCTATCATAATATCCAAATAATCCTAATTAACACCAGCTATAATCTCCTCATCATCTTCCATTCAACAAGCTTTAATGTTTATCCCTTGTTGTTACTACAAAATCGCTGTAAAGTTTCACTACAATCTCGAATTACTCAAAAAAAACCATCACTCCTAACAAATACTACCATCAATCGTATGTATATCATCCTAACATCTTATCCGGAAATAATAGTATCTCAATAAATTCCGGAAATAATAATATCGCAATAAATTCCTATTACTCTTAAAAAATTCATACATATAATGCTATTTTAGAGGATTTCATATGATGAAACAATTCCATGAAGTGTTGTTAACAAATAGAAAGAATTGAAATTAATTGAAATATTTATAATATTGAAACCGTTTTGGATAAGTTGAATAGAGTCACTGTTAAAATATTTGATTACAACAATGAAATAAACTGAAATTAAGAAGACTTAAAAGAGTTAAACTTAATAAGCATTGCACTATTATTATTAATCTTAGCTTATTTATTTAATGATTAAACAAAACAAAATAGGAAAAAAAAAGGTGTAAAAAAATAAAGTTTAATAAGCGCTTTTATCAGAACGGCTAGGACACTTGATACCGTACAATTTTTTGTGATGATACAGCAGACAAGACCGATCGTCATTCCACTCAATAAGACTTACAATTTATTCATTAGGTTAAAATTGTCAAAGTTGCTATCAGAAACTTTTTTCATTCAACAATAGTGCAAAATTATTTTAATTATAACTCTTCGAACTGAGCTAATCTTCTAATCTATTCAGAACTTGTGTTTTAATTAAATTTTAAAGCGAAAATTTTTCTCACCAAAATAACAACTATAAGAAAAATAAATACAAATGTTATCACTATCTTTTTTTTTTCTGTTTTTATTCTTCCAGTAATTAAAGGATTCTTTTTGAAAAATTTCGATGGTACTTTTCAAATAATACAATACTAAAATCAAAAAATTTTTAATTCTAATAAACTGTAACATTTTTAATGATATCAAGTTTATTGGGAATTTCATTAAAAAAAAAACTTTGGAACTCATTAAATTATTTTTTTTTTCATCTCTGGTCAATATTTACTTACAAATTCACTATCAATTATTTCATTTCAACTTATCGAAATCGCAAACTGAAATGTTATGGACAATCGAATACCTACTTGTAATAATAAAACAAAAAAAAAAACTTATAAAAATTCACAAAAAATAAACTAAAGTCATTCCTAACATTTACTGTCCGTTGGTAGTATAAATTTCTAAATTTTAAAACAACAAAAGTGCTCTTTGTAGATGGAGAAATTGTTGTTAACTTTTTCTATCAATTTGTGATAACGAAGTTGCAGATCGAACAATAATGATAATTACACTGCAACGTTGAGAAACAGATTAAAGCGAAAGTAGTTTCGTTATTATTAATGAATATCTACATTTTATCGCTTGCAAACTAATTCTTTTTTTTTAAATTTTCTAATTTTTGATAAAATTTCGGTCTTTTTTGAAGACTTTAATCACTTCAGCAATTCATTTTAAGATAAGAACAAAATGATATTACATGAATAGAATATAAAAGATTTTTTAATTTCAAGTGCAAAATTTAAAAAAACGATTTCGTTTTTTTTTTGAATGTATATTTTTTGCAACATTTTACTTTTCATATTGTCGAAATTTTTCCCTCTCTCTTTTTATTACATTCATGAATTGAGCGATACGCTAATATTATTAATTTAACTATTCGTTTTTCTTAATTTAATGTAAAAGCTTTAAAGCCATACTCTGCTACACTAAACATTTACACATGACTTCATTTTCCTCTTCGAAATATAATCCAACTTTTATATTCTACTCATATAATATCATTTTGTTCTTATCTTAAAATGAATTTTCTGCTTTATCGATAAATCTTTTGAACTTTACATATTTGGATAATATGCTTAACTTTGTTTTCATGTTTTTAGTGTGTTTGATTAATTGTTCATCCATATATATCATTGTAATGAAACATATCTTGATGTTATAAAATAGTTTCAAGCATTTCATATATATATAACACTGATAGTTTCAGGAATTCAACACTGATGCGTATTTCATTGATAATTAAAAAACTATGAAACTTTATTTTTAAAATTTTTGTATTCTATCTAAAATATTATTTTTCCTCATTGGACTAACAAAAAAATCAATCCTTTATATAATCTTTGAAATTAAAAGTGAAAATTTTTTTTTCTAATTTTATTGTAATATGGAAGACATTGCAAAGACGTCAGGTTAGTTTGTCAATTGAAATTAACAAGACCTTTTCATGAGGAACAAAAATGGGTTTGACTGATGTACAAGCCTGATAATCATAGTGATGTCTGATATCCATGATTATCTGATTAGTTTAACAAACATTCATTTCCTTTTTTTTGCATTCGTAATTTCAAAACTTAAGATTTCGTCGCGAGATAATGCAAATGATGAATTTTATCGAATTTTAATTCAAATGTCGACTTTTCTCCTATCAGACTTCAAAAGTTTGGCAATTATTAATAGAAATAAGCTTTACTGCTAAATCCTTACAATGACAGATCCATTGTGAATTATAATTTTTGATAGATTCCTCAAACTCATACTTAACTGTTCCCCACTACTCATTTTTGCTTTTTTATTGTTTACACTTCTTTTTTTCCGTTCAATCTTTTGTTTAGTTATTTTTTAATTGCTGAAGAATCTACGAAACTTGACAGATTAGTTTTCAAATTTCTAGACAATAGGTAAAATAATTATTTTCATGCATACAATAAGTAGAATATTTAGCCAGGAAATGAATTTTTCTTTTCTTGAAATTATACGGAAAGGCAGATTTTACCATAAAATATTTCACCCAGTTCGTTTCAAATTCTGGATTTGCTGGTAAATTGATGGATGCTTTTAGAAATATCAGTATACCAAAATGCTGATCAATTACTCCATGGCAAAATTTTCCCTGGAAGTATTATGAAAGCTTTCATTTGTGTTAGAAGGAATCTGTATTTTGTTAAAGACAGTACAGTCTTCTTGTTGAGTATCACGACAAGTAGTTGAATATAGAATTTATTGAATAATACAACAATTAATACCAGCAAATGTTAATATAATTTTAATGCGTAATAGGTTAAAGTCACTGAACTGACTTGTGGTCGGAAGCTCAGTAAAAGGAATAAAGTATGAGAAGTGGGAGTGGTTCGTGATTTTGTAAGTGAATAAGGTGATTGAGTGGACGAGTGAGTGAATCGTAAGCTGATTGAGTAAGTAAGCTAAAGAGTGGAATGGGTCCCGTAAAGCCGTGACCCTTGTATATATATGTGTGTGTATTGGGAGTGGCTTACAGGAAGCTTTATTGTAACCCTGTTGTAAGTATATGACACAAAGGACAATGTTTTACAATCCTAGCTTAAGCATATGAAACAAAGGACACGATGTCGCAATCATAGCTTAACATATGAACAAAGGACAATGTCACAATCTTATTTTAAGGATATGAACAAAGGATAATACATTGCTGTCGGATCTGATTTAAGCATATCTTAACCACAGACAACAAAGACGCATTGTTAATATCTCATCTTAGACAAGGATGAGTATAAGTTAAATGGTTTATGTTAACAATTTATAAGATGAATTTGGTTCATTACGAAATGAAATATCAATTACTTTAATTATAAGAAATGTTTTATCCCTTCCTTCGCGAAATTCATTTAGATTTCGCGACAGGAAGAATGAAAACAATAAGTTCTCTAAAAGCTTTTCAGCAAATAAATTAATAATTTTACAAGCCATCTCCAATGATTAGAAAAACAACGGAGAAATTGTAAAATTGAATTTTATGCGATAAATAAATGAAACGAAAGACAAATGAGCTATTTTTATTAATAACTAATGACACTTTTTGGAAGTCAATTAACTCATAATGTTAATTTCATCAGTAAAATTAGTTGCAATTTTTCCATCCAATTAACTTGTGTAATTATTAATTTGTTTGCTAAAAACAATTTGCATTAACCGTCTTGTTGCAGTTACTGTTACCTTCATTTTCAGGAAAAACTTTGATGAAATTTTTTTTTTTCAAACATCTAATCTTACTGTAATGACCATTCAGCATTTTGATTTCTTGATATTTTACAAAGCATTATACCAATTTACTTATAGATTCAAAATTTGAAGATAACCAAATGAAATATTTCATAGTAAAGTTTGTCTTCTTGTATAATTTCAAGGAAAAAAAAAATCCGAAATTTGTTCATTTCTTGCCTATAACTTCCTTTACTCATATTATTAATCAAAATTGAAAACTTCTTAATCATGCAACAAATTATTTCGAATAAATGAATGTTGGTACAGTATTACTTTGTTGTTTGATGTAAACGTTATAAGGAAATGAAATGACGCAAAAAAAAATTAAGCAAATGATATCATTAAGAAGCGATATCATTAAGAAAGGGATAATTTATCTCAAGAATTAAAATACAATAATAAACTTGAAATTTTACAATAATTTCTGTCCATTTCAAATTTCCTTATTCCGATGAATTTTCCACTCTACAATTATCTCGTCCTATTCAAGTATTTTAATCCATAAGTAATATTTGTTACTTCATTGTTTGCAATAAAGAAAAAAAAAAAGAACCCTCAAAGATTTCAAGCGCATAATGCTCAAGACAAAAAAAAAAACTTTTCGTTTTACATGAAAAATTAGCATTAATTAATTTATTCATCGGCGTAAAAGTTAGACATTAAAAAAAAAAATGCTTAAATGACCTTTGAGCTTTCAATCCGTTACTTTGCTTTGCATAAAATCTTATAGGTTGACAAAATTTCCTTTTCATTCCCAAATAGTATGAACAGACAAGGCCAAGCAATTGACCTAACAAATGGACTGACCGATAGCCTTCATCCTTTCATTATTTTTTTTTCCTTTGTGTGTGTGTGTGTGTGTGTGTGTGTCTGTCGGTATGTTTGCCTGTCTGTACCTATGGAACATTTTCAGACTTGGAATATAATTTGCCTTAACAAATTTACTTGCCATCTTCATCATCTTCAAGAAGCCGTTTTTCTTTCTTTTTTTTTACTCCATTTTGCATTGATTTGAATTAGTATAGGAGCTTTTTACTCATTCAAAACTTTAAAAATGACAGATTCTGGTAATCGAATCCGAAATTTTAAATTTGACAATGAAGAATGACAATAGATTAGTTGTTATTTGAAATGAATAACATAAATGAACTGTAATGGAAAGGAATCTTTCATTCTTAAAATGCTTCAGAATTCAAAATTTTTAAGCAAAAAAAAAAAAAAAAATTACTCAGGTAAAGATAATTAGATAAATTTTTTTTTGTTTTTTGTAATATTTGGTCACACAACTTGCAATGATTGGTAGTAATATGAAAGATCATTTCTTCATTTTGATATCTTAATAAACATTAACCATCAATTTCTTCCACCTTCATTATCACTTTCATAAATTCGAAATCTTTGATCGAAAGAGTAATCAATGACATTTTCATTTCGATAACAAATGGCATTCATTATTTCTCAACTACTAATGTAAACCTCGTTTATAAATGAATTTTTTCAATAATAACTTGGATAAAGCACTTAATAGGCTGAAATTTATAAATATATTAACTGGAACACTTAATGGCTTTATTATCGTAATTGTCATAGTACAAGTAAGCATGTTTTTATTTATTTGCATAACTTTAATAAATGACAATTAGGTTTGGCTTCGTTCATTTTCTCTCTTCTCATAGGTTTTTGAGAGGAAAATAGTTAAGGCTTCGAATAATCATTAAACCAAAATGACAAACCGGCACAAAAACAAACAAAAAAAAAAAAAAGAGAAAGATGGAACATTAGCGTAATACTATTGAAAATCGAAATTGGTACTTAAATTGATGTGAAATTGGCCTAGAAGACTTAAGTGTTAGAGGACCTAAGAAGGAAGTTGAAATAAGTTCAAGGCAGACGATATCATTATGTTCTGGAAAAACCAACGTAGCTCTGGCTAGGGTAGTAGGCCCATACAATATACTATAAAGGTTGAGCCGGTATTACTAAAGTATTTCAAATAGTGAATTTAATCTATTAATACCCATTTTTCCCGAGAACTTTCATTGTTGGCGTCGAAATGATAACGACTACATTTAACTGATTTTTTTCAATTCATTTTTATTGAATTCTAAAAGGACTGTTCAAAACAACCAATGATTCTTATAACATTACCACGCAAATTGATTCCTTTATTGTCTTTTTCTTGTCCTTTTCTTTCCCATTTCAAAACTTCTAATCAATCACCAAATTAGAAACTAAGAGTTGTTCTAATTTCTTCTTCTACCATTGCTAAATTTAAATTGAAATAAAAAAAAAGGTCTAAACGTTGTGAATCATTCTAAAATAAAATTCTCGAATTGAATTTGTATTTTCCTTTCCTTTTTTTCTTACAGTCACAACCATATATTTCAAAAAAAAAAAAAAAAAAAAAAATAGATATGCAAATATCATGGAGCTTTTGTTTCTGCACTTATCATTCATTTCATATCAATGAAGGAACATTTAGAGTTCAATACTAAAATCGAACATTTTCAAAGTCAACAAAACAATTCATATTTGTATCCATCAGATTCAAAAAATCTCCTTTCCAATTTGTTTGAACATAAAAACTTAAATTATCTCTTGTAGATAATAATAACTTTGTGGAAATTCAATAATCCAAAATTGGAAATAATCTATTGAATGAAGTAATAAATGAGTAATATATTTTATATTCTTTTTGAGAGTACTTAGCGTAATGAATTGATCTTTAAAATGATCCTTAATTTTTTGTAAAAAGTGTTTTTTTTTTTAACATTTTCTTTTCTTTTAAAAAATGCTAGTAATGCTAAATTCCAATTTCTTTTTTTTTTTTTTTTTTTTGCGAAAATATTTAAATTAATTAGTAGTATTCTCCAGTTTTCTTGTAGTCCTAAAATGATAGGCATAAAAAGCATCAAAAAAATATGGCTAAGAATTATTTCCTTTTTTTTTAAATTTTTTTAACATGAAATTACTAAAAATATTGGGAATTATAATTTGAATAATTTTGCAAAAAGAAAAAGAAATATTATGTAAATTTTGCGTGGAAATTTTCATTTTACCATTTATTTCAAATAATTTTGTTGAGCTATCCGTCCGTCTACCAAATGTTCACAGAAACTGCTAGAATGAATAGCTTATAATTAATGAAAGAAGAATTTGTGGGAATATTTGATATATTTGAAAGTCTAAACCAAATAGTAATAATATATTTTATTATAAATAACACTTCGTTTAATTTCATTTTGATCATTTTTACTTTAAAAATTTTATTCAAATTGAAATGAGTCACGAATTTCCCATCAGTGTAACTATGACAATTAGCAATCATTGATTTGATATATGTTAACAAATCTCAAGCTATTATATATAAATTCTCTTCATATGGTAAAGCACAATATTTGACAATATGAAATTGATTGAAATGATCCGAATTTGAACTATCAAACAGTTTGTTTGCAGTCAACGTTAACCACTGAGCTATCAGTGTCCATCTGCCAATTAATGAGTTTAATTAGATGACAATAATTAAGATTTCTTGTAGAATATTTATTTTTATTGCCAAAATTTAAATTGTAAACCATATTGAAGAAGGAATAGGATTGAACAGCAATTGAAATTACTTTCCTCAATGAATGCTTAATCATACTTATTCACCTGGGAATTGAAATGCAATCTTCCGCTCTATTGATAGATGGGAAGATATGACATTTTTTTTTTTTTATTTCAGCTAAATATGTTGCTCGTTGGTTGTTTAAAAATTCAATTAATTTTCTCACGATAAAAAAAGCATCAAATTCATCAGTAAGTTTGAAGTATTTAATTTAATTGTTGTATGTGATAGAGTAAATTTTAACTTATCATTGATTAAATGATATGTTAGAATTTAATAATAAAAATTAAGAATTAAAAAGTTTTTTTTTTTTTTTTTAATTTTAATCAAAAATTATTCCTCTGACAAACTTGGCATCATTTACAAAAGTGTGTGTGTGTGTATGTGTGTATGTATGTATGTATGTATGTGTGTATGTGTGTACATGTATGTGTACGCATGATGTCTGTCGATTGGCAAACTTCCATTATTTTTTTTCTTTTTTCGACAAAATAGGACGAAAAGAATACGTCCGAATTCGTTGATCAGACAGTCTCATTAATGTGTAACTTTGTAGGAATCGAATGTTTAGTTGATGATAAATTGATTAATTATTTCAAAAAAGTATTGCTTATCTTCCATTTTTTTTTTTTTTTTTTTTACGCAAAATTACAACGTCCAAATTTCTTTCACAAAATTTCTCCGCCCTCATTTTGAGTATTTTTCTTTTTTCGCTATCACGTAACACGTAAAATAGTTAATTTCTTTCACGTAACAAAGAAACATTTTGACTTTTTTTTTTTTTGTTCCATTTTGTAACATGTGAAAATTTTCAATTTCTCACAAATTCCTTGTTTTTGTTTCTTTCTCTAACCCTTATTTCGCTTTCTTTTTTTTTTTTTTTCGTGGCGTTTTTCACGCGAAATGTAAGCATGATAAATTATTCGTTAAAAAATTAATATTTTAAAATAGAAAGAGAGAGAGAGGGAGAGAGAAAGGAAGAAAGTGAAATTGCCTGAAGCAAAGAGTAAATTAATTTTCCTCTTCCATTCTACTTCACCTTTGTTCTTATTTTATTGTAACAATTCTTTTTTCTTTTTTTTTTTTTTTTTTTTTTTTCAATTACGATTTTCATTTAGAAAAGTTACACCATAATGGCTAATTTATTATATTGGACGAGAGAATGGAACTGAACTTTACATTTTCGTTCATAACTTTTCACTAGATCTTATTTATTTTTTTTTTAATTGATAAATTACTCAAATAATTTAACCCAAAATGATTCAAGGAATTATTTTTATGGGAATAATACCATTTCATATATCTATCCTATTCTACATACAAACCTATTCATCATTGATTTACGCTGTAAAGAATAACCCGATTTTGAATTCTTGATAGAACTTATCAGAACGATCATATTGTGATAAATATACCAGACATCGTTTTTATCTGTATATGTGTGGGGAAGAGGGGGTGTAGAGTGTGAAAATTGCCTCAGGGCATATTGATTCAAATGTTGAAGAAGAAATGAAATACAAGAGTGAATGAAATGAAGAAATTGTTTCATCTATTAGATTCTCTTACAAACATATTCCAAGTATATCAATCATTTACTTTTACATTAAGGCCCTATCACTTTTTTTCCACAGAAGTTAGAATTACTCAAAAAGGGATACTATTATAAAATTGGAATTTTATCTCTCTACCAGCACTCTAAATGGTTACGAAATTAAAAAATTATTAAATGCTTCTTTCAGAAGGTTCATTTGAAAATTTAATTACATTTTTAAATTGATAATGCATCATGTTTACAAGGAGACAGACGATTATTTCAAGGATATCAACCACAATCAAAGTATTATAATGATTTTATTTGATACATATACAAATGATTAATATTACTCTTAAAATAGATCAGAAAACTGACCAAATAAATATATGCGTTTTCCATTTGGAATAGCAAATCAGATATTTCGTACCTGAATAACTGTTGTGGAAAAAGCGATCCATTAGAATGTGAATAGATGAATATCTGCTTCCAAACTTTTCATTTCTTTGATTTTACAAAGATTCAACTCATCATATAGATATTTAGGATTTTAATCTTATTATGATTTGATAGTATGGTACTTTGTAAGATGAACAAATAATATAAATTTAAATCTTATAATTCATTTTTTGATATTATTTCCTGTATGATAGTAATATGACGTTCCTACTATCTTTACGATGAAATGCAAAAAATTGTAGCTGTAAAATAGAACCATGATAGAATCGATAGTACTTGTACGGAAAAACTTTTAGAGAATTTAGCAATTCTGAAAAATTCTGAAATAATTACAATTACTCTTTTTCGAAATGACTTTGTACTACAAATTTTACTCGAAATTTGTACCCTTTTTTTTCTTTTTTTTTTATTGCATTGTAATTCATCTATAGTGTTTTTGTAAGTGGAAAATCAAAAAATTCTGATATCAGAGGAATACCATTTTTATATTTAAACTTGTGATGTCTTGAATTTGCAACATCCTTACATTATTAATGTTGTTGGGTTCGCAACAGCTATTGCTGTAATTAATTCTCGTTGTTTTTCAAAGTTTTGTTTAAATTTTAAAGAGATCCAACGATTTTCCGCTATATTTTGATTAATGATGCTTTTTAATCAAACTTTTGACCATCATTCTTCCACTTGGCATTTTTTCAGTTGTAAATATTTGAGTTCAGATCAGTGATGATTCCACATTGGATGATCGGATACAAGTTTTCCAATGAATTACATGACAATGCAATTGAATGAGAGATGAGAATATCGCGTAAAGTTTCACGTAGTTTACTTGTAAAAAAATATCATGCAACGAATTTATTAATTTAGTCCAAATTAAGCGATGTCATTTCTTTGAATCTTTGCAAAACTGTTTGACGTACAAATTCTGGCAATATTTTGATGTAATTACGATTTCCAGTAGTTTACAACAATATGTATAACTAATGGATAGATTAAAATGATAAAATAGCTAACGTTTTGAATCTCTCTCGACAGTATGACAATATATGATTTGATGATTTCCTGATGTTTAGTTCCGTCTCTAGCAATAATAGACTTATGCAATGGAAAATACTTTTGCTAATTTAATTTGATCAGGTTAACTATTAACAACCTTATTAACTAACCGTTATAATTATGAATTTATTTTGCAAACAGCAAGAGTATTGCTGAAAATTCGTTAAAAATAATCCTTCTAAAAGTTAAAGATTTAAATACTTTAATATTAATATCTTTTTAGTCTACTGTTTAAAAGAAAACCAGATATTATTTTTTCAACGAAATATCTATCAAAGATGCTTGTGTACTTTGAATATTATCAATTAACGATAAGAAAATGATCAAATAATGGTAGGATAGGTAGTAGGAAAAGAGTTTGAAGAAGATACCGTAATTTAAACAAAAAAAAAAAAAAAAATTAAACAGAAAATTTCCGTTTATCATGTAATTTATCCGTTATTAATGGGTAGAATTGTTTACTAAAAAGAGCAACATGTGGTAAATTAAAATTATGATATATTCTTTTCCACTATTTTCACTCCAATAACAGCGATCCGGTTGAAACCAGTTTCATGTTTCATAGTGATTATGCAAGAAGAAAGTTTTTTTTTTTACTTTTTTTTTTTTTGTTTTATTCTTGACAAAGAAGGAAGAAAAATAAAAGGAGAAGAAAAAGAAAAAGAGTAATTATCAAACATTATCACAAACACCATAGATTCTTTTTTTTTTTTTTTTTTTTTTTTTTTTTTTTATCTCATTAGATAGAAATGAATTTTCGTTCAATTTACACCATAAAAATGATCATCCCTATTATTTACAACAAAGGATTACGGTCATGAAATTTTTATGAAAATTTTTGAAAAAATTATAAAAATTGGAAAATATTAATGAATTTGACAACTTGTTCTTTTTATCAAAGTCTCAGAAATAATTCTAAAATTAATGTATGACTTGGAAATTTTGTCCCGTAGTGCAATGTATCATTTTAAGTGATTAAAAAGGAAGAATCATGTTAAATGAGGGAAATTGAGCTAAAGTTATTGATGGGGATTTAAGATTTGAATATTGTAAAAATTAGCACTTTAGAAGGTACATATCAGATACATCGTGGTTAAGCATCAAATTTGATAACGTAAGAAAATAGAGGAAAGTTGATATTAGTTCTTGACTTTTCATCGTTCCGCCTTTGACAGTATTTGTAATTTAAGTGGGAGAGAAATGAATGATAAAATCTATAAATGTATCTTAGCATTTTTTGAATAAAACGATCAATTTTTTTTTTTCCAAAAAAAAAAGGAAAACACAGAGTTAAAGGTTAAACAAAGGACAAAGCCAAAATACATGCATATCTAATATCATATTTTATGGGATATAGATTCTTATATCTCTTGCGTAATCATATCAAAACTTTCTAACAAATAAACTTTTCTTTGATAAAGTTCAAATTTCTTACATCACCCGAAATATCATTAATAACTATATAATTTTCGAGCAGCTATTCTATTGTCCCAAACAAGCTTACTATTTTATCAAACTATCGCGTTCAAATTTATAAATTAAAAGTAAAAGTTAAGAAAAATTATTCAAATTCTTTTTTCGTAAATATCTCAGAAAGCCATCAATTTACTGCTTTGAAGAAAAGCGGAATTCGTAAAGTGAATCTTAATAACGAAAAAAAAAAATGGCTTAAAATTTTTTCATGTCGTAGTAGTAAACTAAATTTGGTGTTTGTTGGCGTCTTTTTTTGTTTCAATAGCATTGTTGGCTTTCTTCTAATTGGCTTTTAATTACCAAGGATGAAATTCATATTGAAATGAATTTTACTACCATTTCATTGATTCATTTCCTTCTTTTGATTCTTTCTTTCTTCTGATTTTGACTTTTATTTTGAATGTAAATCTATTTGACTGTATTATATTCTTAAATCCAAATTTAAAATATATTTCAAATTATAAGTAAAATTCCTCACCAAATAAAACATGCTAGTTGAAAAATTTTTTCTGCTAATTTAATTTCACTCGAAAAAGTTTTCCTCTTTGGATTTTTCGGCTTAATAAGATTGCATTGGATATGATTGAATACAATGAAATATGTCATAAAATTGAATAAGCAGAAAAAAGAAAAGAGAGGGAAATAAAGCTGAAATAGTAACTTTGATATGCCAAAAAGATGGCGCGTCCCTGTCACATTTGCTTCATTCAAGGACGAATGTTGTGGTCTTCAAAAAATTGTGTCTTCATATTGAAATTTGTAACAAAGCCTATGATACATACTGGAAGAAACCCCCGTACTGATGTATTTGTCTGTAGTTATTCAACAATGAAGGAAGAAAAGCAATAAATTGTCCAAAAGACTATATCTTATTCATTTTTAATTTGATGTTATCTTATTAATCAGTTAAAAATTCCTTTGCTGTTTCTTTTTTCTATCATTAGTATTTTATAGCTTTGTCTCCTAGCTTTTATGAATTTATCATTTTAACAAAATTTTTTAAGTAGTCGAAATAAGTATGACATTCTGAAGTAAATTTTTCAAATCCTTTCCGGAAATTTGATGTAATACCACATATTTGCTAAAGTTAAGCGCTTGATTAACTTCTGAGGTTTGAAATCCGAGATCATTAAGCGTGAGTTAGTGACGTGAGTCACGTACATATCGTGCATTGTTACTTGCAGCAAATAGTTCCATTGAAGATTGTCTTGCAATTTCGGTTTTCATTCAGAAATAGTAATGGAAACGTTTTTAGACAATATTCGAATTCCTTGATCATTAAGCGTGAATGGTAACGTGAATCACGCACATATCTTGCATTATTACTTGTAAAATAGATTTACAATGTCATTTATCAGAACATTCCTTCCATTCAGTATCATTGATTAGAAATAATCAAGAGATTATAGTATAAATTATGAATTGTTTGTGTACATTTAATTAGTTATCTGTTTTCTTTTTTCTTTCTATCTTTTCGAAGAAATTATTTTGAACACAGTAATGCTTTTACGAAAAGAACATCATAACGATAGATTGAATCATAATTTTTTTTTTTTTTTTTTTATTGGTTACTGTAAGAAAAAGTGAAAGTGAAAGATTAAAGAATCCCTTAGATCTCAATTTTAGATTTAAATTTTAAAATCGTGAAAATGTCAATCTTTATCTTTTACTAGCTTTTTAGTCGGATATGTTTTTACTAGCTGAAATTTCTTAAAACAATCAATCATTTTAGATAACAGATCATCTTTCACTCATTAATTATTTTATTTTTATGAAAAAAAGGAAAATGATAAGGCCAATTTAAAGAGATTTTCGCTAGTATATGTAATTACTGAACTGGTTGGCCACCAATACATATTTAACCTATTTCGAATAGCATAAGTAATTACAATATTAACTATCGGAACATAATCCTTCTTATTGTGCCAACAAATCCTGATAGAGTTTTATAAATAATCAGCAAGATAACTGATACTATATGATATCTGATTAGTTGAGGTTATTAAAAATGCCATTCGTACCACGTGGTACCACTATCAAATATGTTGTTTTTCCAATGTCGTTAAAGTTGTCATCAACATCGTCAATGTCATCGTTCCACTGTTCTTTCTTCCCTACCTCTTTTTTGTCATTTATCACACGATGCAGTAATCCTTTTTATATTTTCATAATTAAAAAATTTCCACATCCTAATCACCTAATTAACCTCTGCCCCTTTTATCCTTTCTCATTCTAAGCCTTTAAGATAAAAATGAATGCAAGATTGGGCTTCATTAAAAGATCCATGAAAATTGGTATTTGTTGACATAAAGCATGCGCAATGCTTACTAATTTTATTAATACCTGTATTACTATATTTTAAATACTACTATCAAAACTACTTTATTATCCATAATCGCTCAATCAATCCTGAAGAAACAGTTTTCTTGTATTATAAATGATAAGAGCAAATGATAAATGGTGATAACAAAATGATCCTAGAAGATGAGAATTAATAGATTGAATTTCTCAAATAACCACTATCACTATTATCATTTCTACTACTAGTAAATGCCAATATAATCGTACATCATTTTTACCGCTATCCTGAAAAGATATTACATTTTACTACTTTAACTACTGCACTTACTAGTGCCACCGAAAGAAAAGCAATTAAATTTTTACATCAGAAATATTTTATGAGACAATAAAATATTCGATGTGTGGAAATTGGCTAGTGGAAGGACGAAGAAACGGGACAAGAAGGATGGAAAGAGATAAAGTACTGATTGGAAATATGTATATATTGAAAGAGAGTAATATATTAAAATAAAATATATTTAAAATTGTGACAATGACCATTTTGAAGAGGATCATTCTGTGATACAAATCATAAAATTATGGATTCTCTGAGAGAGAGAGAGAGAGAGAGAGAGACAGATTAGTCATAAATTTTTAATAGCCGAATGTCTTTTGTGTCCCCGCTTGGATATCACTACCTGAGTGTATTGGCGTAACCAAATAAATCTTCCATGTATCCCAAGAATTGCTCACTCAATAGTCCTTCTTTTAATACATCATTGACCTATTCCCTTATTGTTACTGATCAATATGTCATATGTCAATATCGTAATTTTCTTTTCGAAATAAAGTATTTTCATGTCTAAAGAAGATAAGCCTATCGTTATTATGATAAGGAGGAAATACACTTTAAAGAGATGATGGATTCTGTTGTGGTAAATAATGAATGAATCTTTAATTTAAACTATTTCATCGAAAATTACGGTGAATTTATCATTTGAGAGTTAGATAAAAAGGATTTCAACCAGGATAAAGATTCAGAAATCAGAATATACATCTATCTGATGATTCATCCATTGTAACATTTGTAAAATAGACTTCAAAACTTCAGTTGATTCACCATCATCAATCAGTTTAATGAATGTTGAGATGCAAAAGAGGACTTCAATCCATCTATAACCCTCATGATGAAATTTCTTAATAAAAAATCTCTTTCCAAATAGCTTTAACGAATTTTAAACCTAAATTGAACTTCTCTAACAAGTATTTTAACAATACTTTTAATTGATGCTATAATTTATCAATTCACTGAAGCGCTATCGATATCACTGTCAAATAGATGTAATGATAAAAGTTTTTGCGCAATCTGTAAGAATGCGCTTTATTCCATCAAAAGTTTAGAAAATTTTTTTGCTTTTTGATGCATATATCTTCACTAATCAATCATTTATTACAGCGCTTAAACGAAAAAAAAAAAAAAAAAGACAAGAATCCATTTCTTAAAGAAAGAAGTAAAAATTATAATACAAAATAGCTGAACCGAAAAGAGATAAAGAATATTATTTCGTGTAAAGAATTCATAGAACAAATCCGTAGAAAAGCTTTTTTGTTCTCATCTCCAAAAGTGTTTTTTTTTTTCTTAAAATTATTTGAGAACAATTTTTGTTAAAGTATTTATTCGTTGATGATTTATTTCATATAATAATTTGTTGCCTTAAAGACATTTTTGTAAATTACTACTTCATAATTATGCTTTAAGTGCTCATATGGTAGCTTATTTAATAATAAATGCACAATTATTATCAAAAATGTGAACAGATGTGATTGTTTTAGAGCTCGAAGCTTAGCTAATGATTTTGCAAATGAGATTGGGTTTGAGTAATTTGGCATGTTATCATTATCAATAGCATTTAGCATATTTGTAAAATGATTCAACTATGTATTCTTTCATATACAATCTAGTTCCCGAGATTTCACGATACATGCTTACTGAATTTCTTTGAAGAAAAGTGTGGGAAATGATGTTTTTCTGTATTTGTAGGTGTCGAATTTAACTCCATATTGATCATTCCGTTTCCATCTAAATGGTCATAATGATTGCTGAAACGCGTATATAAACCAATTGATAATGGTCAGATTAATTAGTCAAAAATTAGTCAGTTTCATTTGACATTTAATAGATGAAATACAGAAATCATACATTAGATTAACCTTTCACCTATAGGAGTAAAATGAGCATTCTGCTATCATTTACTAACTGCAAGAAAACTTTTTTCTCATCTAAAAACGATTTTAGAAAAGATTTCGAATCATTTTTCATATTTTAAAAGTTGTATTTTTTATTTAAGATATATATGTTCGCCTTAAAATGAGGACAAGTTAAAAATCAATTTTATTCACTAAAAAATTTCATTTTCTCGTGGCATATGATTTTTTCTTCTTTTTTTTTTTTTTTTTTTGTTTACAATTATGCATTGAATGGCGTATGCTTGTCGATGTTGGAGCCAATCAGTCTTGCTTATCACAAAAAATTTATTTTTAAGAGTTAAACTTATCATCTACACGTTTTAATTCTTAGCCTGAATTATTCATCATCAATACATACAATCACTGAAATCATTATTTTATCAGTCTATGTGAGCAATTCTCTGCTATAAAGTTCAAAAAGTTCTTTTTCTTTTTTTTTTTTTTACCACTAATGAAAAATGAATTTTCATCCTGTTTTTTAATCAACACTATTGCATTATCTATTTGAATGGTACAAGCATAGAATAGAAAAATTTGTCCGATTTTGTTTCGAATTTAAAACATTCTATTAAAATTTTCCTGAAGCTTACATTATTTGTTTATAATTTACGATTTTATTAACAAAGAATTATTACGCATAATTAAGATGAAATTTGAATATGGCTATATAATAGTTGAAAATTATGATTATGATGAATAAGGCTATTAGGATTAAATTTTTATTTCGTGTAGTTAATTTAAGTGTGTTAGTTCAGTGTAATTTCGAGAAGATAAAAAGTTCTGAAGACAATTTTATCGACTGAAATATGGTTTGATAAAATTTTAATTGCGATTTTATTTCGCAATTTATAGCTTCGTTAAAGTTTACCAAACAGAAAATTGCAACGAATTTAATAGGAATATTGTAAAAAAAAAAAATTTAGAGTAATGGCTTTAGTATTAATAGTACAATATGAATGTTATATCACGTTGAACGGAATGAAATGGAACAGGAAAAAAAAAGAAAAAAAAAAAAAACTGAATCCATCTATTTGTTTGCAGAAAGATCGGTATGTGTGGAAGCTAATGTGATCGAGAAAATGTTATCAATACGATGATTTTCTAAGCATTTCGTCTTCTTCTTTTGGTATATTATCTACATTTGAAATTTTTGTTTAAAAAAAAGAATGATATCAAGTACGAAAGTAAAGCTTGCGATCAAAAAAAATCTTCTGATCTTCATTTTCAGGTTAAGTATTTTTAAAAAAAAATGATATTTCAGTACTTTTTGTGGCGATCAAAAGATGCATAGTGTTTTAATATGCCAACTGTTAATTAACAAATTAATTAATTCAGTCTAGGCCTATTATTTGTGGATTTTTGCTACAAACCTTTAAAATGCCTTACGCTAACTTATCAATTAGTTATTTTAGCTGTACATTTTTTTTTTTTTTTTTTTTGCACTGATCTTTACTAATAAATCAATACTGGGACATGCGATTGTTTATAAATATGATCTATAGAAGTAGTCTAAATCGAACTTCAAAATATGGAAATTAAAATTGAGACAAATAATATTCATTCCATTTAGTATTCATTCCATTAGGATTGTATTAAACAGTCCTAATGAAATGAATTAATTAACTAATTTAAACGAGAAAGACTGGATTTCACTTTTGAGAAAAAAGAAAACAATTCATGAAAATTGTCCGAAATACTATTTTATTTTTTTTTTTTCTTTTTAAAAAAAAGTATGATTAATTTCATTTTTTTTTTTTTTTTTTGTGATTTTTTCCTACAAATATAGCTGTAGTTTCGCTTCTATTCATTCATTCATTCATTCATTCATTCATTCATTCATTCATTCATCCATTCATTCATTCATTCATCTATCCATCCAATCCATCAATTCATTCATTCATTCATTCTACCTCCTTTCCCTCTTCACTTCCCCTCATTCAAATCCAACTATCTAACAATCTTACTCATCAAAGAGATGGAGAAAAAAGTTTTGCAAAAGCTTAATTGAACTATAGCACTCTTTTCGCTCTTTTTTCAATTACCCAAACGACAAATATTTTTTGACCTTACTTTGTTTCTATCCGATCATCGTAATAATCCAAGCATTCTAACTAATTTTTTAGTCATCGTTTCATCTTTTTTATTTTTTTTTTTCTTTCCGAAAAGATTAGCAATTTATGATTTTAGCTTTTTCTTTTACAATGGCTTTAGCACGATAATCTGTTTTTTTTTTTTTTTTTTTTTTTTTATCAATAATTTGATTGGTTGAAGCAAAAATTTGCACTCAAAATTCATTCGTTCTTTTCTTACTTATTTCAATTTTTGCTAAAATGTAAAATTATTTCCTTATTAAATTTTAACTAGAATTGAAAAGAAAATTTAACAACAGAAATATTTATGAATCTATTCACATACATTGTATTTATTGTACGTTCATTTTCTGTTTACTTTATGTTTTATTCGAAGTTATATTTATTATTATGGTATGTTTGGGGGAATAGAAATGACTTGAAATTAAAAATCAAAAAAACTATTTAACCTTCGATTCAATTCCACTCAGTGACTTGGGAATTATTTCATAGTTTAATGTACATATACGTAGATTTGTTTCAATGATTACTTTTCATTGGGCCATCGTAAAATAAAGCGAAAATAAAAAGGAAATTTAGCGAATTACTCATGAAATACAAATGACATATGACCTGCGGTATATAAATGTAAAGAAAATGTTTTGAAATACTTATGAATAGCTGGTATCATCCACTGTAATTGCAAAAAGCTAAACTTATCAAGTATATCAAGTCATACTATTGTGTATAATTTCGTTTTATTACTCAAAAAATTCAATCATTATAATTATTTCGATTTATAATACAGAAAAAAAAGTAATATCTTATATAATGCTATTCAAATTATTGGAGAGTAACATCAACTTATGGTATTCATATAATCCGTAATATTTGTATCATACACAGCATTTGCTGAACCTATAGTACCTATATATGACTGCTATATGATAATTACCTAATCTGTAATTGCTATTCATGATATTCTGTTTAATTTTTTATCCATTTTAAAATCTTTTCTTTTTTTTTTTTCCCTGTAAGAAGCACATTACCTCAATTTTTGATACAATCGGTAAAGAAAATAGTAGGCAATGTGCACTCTTTTTAGATGTCACTTCGTGAAAGATTAAGATGGTAATGAATTGAGAATTTATTGCAGGTGAGTAAGGTAAAATAGTAATTGAGGGTTGTTGCAGGTGAGTAAAAGTAAATGGAGCATTTCTGTTCATTTATTTGTTATATATGTATGTACCTATTCACATTCATATATATACAAATAATTTTCTTAAATTTTTCAATCATAGATCATACATAGAATTATGCCATACATATATATATAAGCATACTTTTGCTTAGGCCAATTTGTGGATCATGTTTGATGGATATGGGAAAAAAAAAAAATGAAAACGAACGAACAATTGCAATGATTGAGTGAAATATTAAAGAAATGAGATTTCACTTTATATCCTATTCAATGAAATTTTTTTTTTTTTTTCTTTTTTTTGCAGACAGAAATATGCAAAAGACAAATTAGTAATTGAACTGGTTGCTTTTATCATTTTTTTCTTTCACCTGAAAAATGAGTGGAGCAATTTGGTGATTGACACTTGTCACTCAAAATGTACTTCAATCTTTGCTACTGCGATGAACAAACCAAAGTTGCCCAACCATCATTTCATATCTTTTCTCAAATAAACTTCATCATTCAATTCTTACACTCATTTTGGTTACATATAATTTTATTTGAATATTTTCATATCTTTACTTCACAATATCTTATCAATAAAATCCGATTGTTAGCAATATGAAAATGCTAAAATTGCTCCCAAAGATTTGAATAAGTCCAAGAAGATAACATTCTAGATCGATTAGACTAAATGGTAATTCTAACTTATGATAATTTACCTTGCATTTTATAAAGAATCAGTCATAAAATGACTGATTTTAAATGAAATAAACATTAGATGTCAATTTCCACTAGGAAATATTAAAAGATTTGATTAGAATTTTTCAGCAAAATATTTTTTCCTACAGTGCAGGAAATGTTCAAAAATACGTAATTCAAATGTATATATTTTGGGCCAAATTAACTAAATTATCTTTAATAATACATAATTTAATACTTTTTACTAAATT
Organism: Dipetalonema caudispina; assembly: GCA_013365325.1. Lineage (NCBI taxonomy): Eukaryota > Metazoa > Nematoda > Chromadorea > Rhabditida > Onchocercidae > Dipetalonema > Dipetalonema caudispina. Next base: position 70,066 of record JABVXV010000079.1, read on the forward strand.
TGATATGCTTTTTTCAATTGCTGCTTGCTTTTTGATAAAATATTTGCGGTCAAAATATTTATCAGCGGTTATTTGTCGTCTATTTTCCATTTCTCAAGGACAAACAATTTATGAAGTCATTGATAAATTTTATAAATGTAATAAATTTTTAAGCAATAAAGAGTAATTCGTTCTGCTGTTGTTTTAGATGACATCCGTGGATCAAATTTTAACAAAAAAAAAAAAAGAAAAAAAAGAAGCTTTATTCTATTAAACGCATTTTTTTTTTCTTTATTTCGAATTTTGATATGTAGTGGAACATTTCGCATGACTTTCATGTAATGAACAGGTGCTATAACAAATCTCGGCATGATTTAGTATTGCTTCCTTTTTTTTTTTTTTCTCGAAATACCAATTTAACTTGTGCCAGTTTACTTCTGCTTGATTGATTTCATTTAAATTATCATCCTACTACTTTTAATACAATCGTATGATATCTTTATTATATGTTATCTTATCTTTATTTATCATGATATCTTTATCATATATTCAAAAGATCATATGGTATGCTTATTTTGTTCTTCAAAATATAAAATATTGCTTTCATGAACTTCTCCTTTACCTTCTCTCATATCAATACATAACTTGAAATATCGTAATATTATTCTTATTATTGTAACTTATCATACTGTATAATTTAAATCACGAAAGGTATAAGTTTAATCTAACTCAAAGAGATCATTAATAATTCAAAATATTTTCAGATAAAAGTCTGTTCAACTATTCATATAAGTCTCAACTGATGCTTACCTTATTAAACTAATTCTCGTTTATAGTTAGCATTATTAATATTTCCCATCAATTCAATCAAATAGCTCATCAAAACTATTTGTCATTATATTGAAAGAATTTCAACAATGATATCACAAATCGTTACCTCTTCTCTCATACGGTAAAAATTGACATCCCTTACAGATAGTATATGAAAATCAATTCGTATCTGTTCGTAATTAAAGCATTCAAAGTGTGATTCAGATAGCCGATGATTGTTGATATTTAGAAGTTGTACAGCAGGCACATTTATTTCTATACACATCTGTCACCACAATGCTAAATCTACAACACATTGCGAAATGTTCTATTTTTTTTTTTTTTTTTCTCCCTCTCTCATAATTCTCCTTAGTGAAATATCAATAAATTTTTAATTTAAATTTCACAAATTTTTTATAAAAGCTTACTTTAGTTTTCTGATTTAAAATTAGACCTATCATTGAAAAAGCTATGATAGATATTATCAGTAATAATAATACATTTAATGATTTTAGAACAAAAATAAACCGTGAAAAAAAAAAAAGGGAAAACAAAAGTACACTTTGTATACGGTATACACGTTAAATATACGTGAGATATTTGTTATTTGAAAGATTTTTTTCTAGTTTGAAATTTGAAATGAATCACGAGAAAAAGTTCACGTATTATTTTGTTTTCACTCATGATGTTAAAATTTTGATGCAAGAAAAACAAAATGATCATTTGCTACTCTTCCCATTATTTACAATTTTTAACATTAAGTAAGGAAGCACGTCAGATTACGATTAAAATTCGAGACGTAACTAACTCTTAGAATTCCCATTTATTATTCTTATATATTTATAAGTAATCATTAAATTATAAATGAAAATTTGACAATACAATGCATAATTTCAAACTTTTAATTAGTTAAAGATTATTTTATTATCATAAAATTATTCATTCATCTGATAAATACATCATCCGAAATATCAGTAAATTCTTCTTTTTTCCTTTTTTTTTTTTTTTTCTTCTCTTCGTAATCCTAAAAATAGATACCATATTAAGTAACAATTTATCTTTTTAAATTTCAAAAAAAATTTAATTTATTATATTCATTAAAAGAAATTTCTTTCTTTCTTTTTTTTTTTCCTACACATTTCGATAACTAATTAGTTATAACATGCGAAACATTCATTTTTCTAAACTTTTTAAAAAATTTCTTAAAAAAAAATTAATCTTCTTTTTATTTAAATAATTTTGTGATAATAGTAATGATATGATGAAAAAAAAAAAAAATTGAAAAAGAGAAAAGGGGGAGGAGAGGGAGTGATGTAATAGAGAGTACAGTACACCATTCTTCTTCTTCTTCTTCAATTTCACTTTTCAATAAATAAACAATTCAACTATCATTTCATGTATCCTTGGCATATGTTCAAAATTTGAAGTCAATGTAAATTTTCTTTTTTTTTTTTTTTTTTTGTAATTCATTGGATGGATGATGGGTGGAACGATGAACGATTACGTTCAATGCCTTAAATAATTCATACGTTTTTTTTAATGCACTTTGCAGAAAACGGAAAATTTGTTAGGTTTTCTGTGAAAATTTTTCACAAAAAAAAAAAAAAAAAAATTTTAAGAATTGAAAAGTTTTTTTTTTTTTTTTTTTAAAAAATTTGGTTATGATTTTCATTGGGAAAAAATTTTACACTAATTTATTGCTATTTTATCTTGTTAGCAATCGTTATATTTATGAGAGAAAAATATTCAACATAAAATTGACGGAAAATAATTTGAGATATATGGAAAATTTGTTTAAAATAGATATGAATTACTATCTTAATAATAAAAGGAATTGATTTATTGAGTATTAAACTCAAATGTTCTTCATATCATCGATAGATTTTTTAAATATCACTAAAATACGACTAAATTTAAGAAAAAGAAAAAAAAAAAAAGAAGAAAATTTTTTTGTATGCTATAGTATCTCATTTTAATCAAATCATTGAAATTGACATGTCCCATTTTTGTTTTTTGATCGCACAATACTCATTATTTTGTTTGTTAAATATTTTAATTCTTTCTTGAAAATTATCTTCTCAAGTTTGATTTCATGAAGCTAATTAAATCATTTAATTACAAAATATCTTTAACTTATCACAATAATGATCTATAACAAAAATAAAAAAAAAAAGAAAACAAGATACCTTTTTAATTTTTTAAAATTTGCAATCAACAATAATTGAATGCTTTTTTTCCGGAATTTTGGAAATATTTAACTTTGAATTTTTCAGTTTCAACTTTCGATTTTACGAAATGTAGAGAAGGAAAGATGATGTGTACATTGACCTACTATACATTGTCAACTATTATTTCCTTTCTTCTACTCAATGAATGTGGAATAAATCAAAACTATTGTAAATTACTACAGGTTTGTTTGTGGTATAGGTATAAGCTAGTCGTATTGTCACCAATTTCCAGTCTATCTGTCACTTTACCGCTTATCGATGATTGTAGTAGTAGTGTGTCGGTTTCTTCCTTCCTTATATTTATATATGGCAGTAAATATTAGAGAATGAACGATAATCTTTTTTTTTTTTTCTCACTCTCTTTCTCTCTCTTTATAACTGATCGTTTTTTTTTTTTCTTCTTTTAAATAAAATTTATGAAGTTAAATTTAAATAAATTTAAGCTTTCTTTTGATTTCCCTAATTGTTGTGCGTATGAAATTCAAATTTTTCAATTGAAATATTTCTTAACTTGTCAAAGTAAATTAATGAATAATCTTTTATTTTGTATCTAAAAAAAATTTTTTTTTTTTAATTCAAAGACATTGCTAATTTTATTAGATTTCGAAAAAAAAAAGTTCCATTTTTTTGTAAGCTTATAAGAAACTATTCCATTATAAAATTGAATAAATGAAATGACTGAGAGTAACTTTAGCTTCTATTTAATGAATTATAAATAGGATTTATCGTTGTAATTTCAAAGAGTATTTGCATGCACAGCATGACGTTTTTAATGTATGAGAGCAGATTGCATGCCAACTACAAATATGTAAAATCAGTTTTTTAAAAAATTAAACCTCCCAACTTTATAATCCATGTTTCTAAAATTAGCTGAGTTAAAAGTAAATCATTTAAACTAAATTAAGCTGGTTATCAATTTTGGAAGAAATTTCCAATTTCGGCTTTTCAATTTTTGGTTCGATTTGATCGATCTATTTTAAATTCTGCAACTAATAGTTAAGCGTATCAGACCTATCACTGAGAAATCAAAACATTTTATTGGCTAACATTGTGAATTCCTATCTCGGATATGAATCATGACAAGTATTAATACCTTAGTATCGAAAGATTGTGCACTGAAATATATTGCTAATATATGCTGGCATACTATACTAATCATTACTAATTTCAATTATCAAAAATATTCTTCAAAATTTATTTAAAAATTAAAATATAAACAATAATAATTTAAATTTCCTTAACTAAGCATTTTTAATAAAATTCCCCAATAATTTTTATAGTTTTCCCGTTGAAAAAAAAAAAAATGAAAAAAAAAAAAAAAAAACTAAATAAATTCTAAAAAATTTTAGAATGATTGTGTAGAGTAATATTGACAAGAGAATTAAAAATATCATTAAAATTGGCTACTCTCTCTCTTTCTCTCTCCCTCTTTCTCTCTCTCTTTTCCTTTTATATTTACTTGGCATCAAATTGAAAACTATTCATTTAGAATTCTATTCAATCTTTACAAAAAAAAAAAAAAAAAATTGTGATTTTTGATACTGAATGATGATAATAGCATCTGATGAAAAGAATCATCAACCAAAATATTAAAAATGTACTATCACAAATAACTCGTTCTTTTTTCAATTCCATTCAATGATGTCTTCTTCTTCTTCTTCTTCAATTTTCATTTTGTACCATTATCATCATCATCATCATCATCATCGATAAAGCTTTTTTTTTTTTTTCATCAAGATATCTATTCTTCTTTTCCTTGTACATCATTGCACCAATATAAATATATAATGCAAAATGAATAACAAATACAATTATTGCAAAAGTTTTGATCCATTCCCATTCATCATTCAATATATACATGAATACATCTCTTTTTTTTTTTTTACGACAAATGCAAAAATATTCGGTTTTTTTTTTTTTTTTTTTTTTGTTAAGCTTTAGCAAAGAAATAAAATGCTTCCAATCCTTTACATATATTACCATAATTTTGCTGCAAAAATAATTTTCTCATCATTTTTTTTTTCTTTCTTTTTTTTTTTAAAAAATACCTTAAAGGTAATAAAATCTCAATATGCAGAATATTAGTTATAGGAAGAAGTTAGTTAATATGCTTGGTTAAAAGTAATAAGATGGGTTAATTTATTTTTATTATTACGATCACCATGACGACAATATTTTCCATTTATATTGTATGGAGGAACATTTTCCAAAAAAAAAAAAATTGTTTAATCGGAAATCTAACAAAGCACATGGTAGTTTATTAATTTGTAAAATAATTGATAAATGTAAAATGAAAAAGCAATTGTTCTTAATTTAATTATAATGAAAAGGTTAATATAAATTAGTTGTTATTTTGAATTTCTTATTCAGTTATATCCTTTCCTATAATTATATATTTTATTACTTATTATTTCTGTTAGAAGTAAGTTAAAGTAAGCCGAAATGCTGTGGTAGAACGGCAGAAAGTTGATCAACATGTACAATCAATCTTCGTATTATTTATCCTGAAATTATTCCTTTCTTTTTTCCTATCATCAAAAAAGTTCAAATTAGAATCATGAAAAATACTTCTTTCTTTTATTGATAGTAGTTTAAAAAGCAAAAAAAAAAAAAAAAAGAAAAAAAAAACAGAAACAAAAACAAAAAACAAAAAACAAAAAAAAAATTCGTTTAAACAATAGAAAGAGCAGAAGAATCTTGTAAAACGATTATTATCCTTTACTCTTCTAGATTTTCCTGGTTAATATTTTAAAGTTTTGCTACCGATAGAAATTCAAATTAAATTGAAAAATATGTCAGTGGAAGATTTCACACTTCCAACATCAAATGAATAGATGGTATAAATGCGCTAATTTAAAATCGTAATTGTCATTTGAAGATATTGTCAGGACGACATTCGTCTTTCTGTTGTCTACAAATTGGTTTAACTATTCATTGAAATTTTATAAGCAATTTCTTGAAATCTGTCTTCCTTTCTTTTTTTTTTTTTTTTTGAATAATTACAAGTAGGATAAAACTTACTACCTGATTTTCCACTTTATGGGAAAATTTTTTCAAAGTTTAGATAATAGGTAGACAACACACACTGGCATTTTTTAGCATTACAAAAATACCCATAACAACACTTCATACAATCGTAATAATTTCTAAAATTTTGTTAAACAGTTTTTAGAAAAGGTTTCGAACTAAATTCACATAAATTTTGCTATTTTTTTTTTAAAACTTACTTTTCCATCTATTCATTACTATTTAGAAAACAAAATTTTAAAAATAATCTTTACAGGTTAATAATACCTGGAAATAGCTATTTTTAATTTTTATTTTAAATACGAAACCAATTACAATCATGTAAAAAACAGTGAATTTTTTCATTTTAATTATTGTTATTATATATCTTCTTACCACTTTATTGCATCTTTCTTTTACCCTATTTGCATTTTTTTTCCATGAATTAAAAAAATGGAAAAAAAAAACAAACTTTGAAACAGTTACTTTGTTAGGTTTTGAATATATATATATCGCTCAAATATTAAATAGTTTCAATTCTTTCATTGAAAAAGATTATAACTTTCAAAGGAGAAAAAAAAAATTTTCTTTGATATAAGTTTAACTTTCAAGAATCCTGAGAAATCTACATAAGATGTGAATTAATAATTAAAATAATTTGAATCTATCATAAATAGATAAATCAAATTAAATGGTTCACTTTAATAATTGATATCAAACTTTCTGTTAATATTAGAAATGTTACTATTTGAAAAGATATGTATCTGTGAATATAATCTATAAGTCTACAAATTTTACACAGTTAGCATTTTGTAAGAAAGAAGAAGAAGAAGAATTAAGAGAAGGGAAGTTTGCTAGAAGTAAACTTTTTGAAGAGTATATCATAGAAGTGTCAACAGGATTGCTACCTTTTTATTCTGTGACATTATTAACAGTACGTTGTTAGCTTAATATTATTACCTATTGTTTACATTGCTTTATTTACTTTTGTTTCAGTCTATCTATCTGACAAAAGAATTTGTAAAATTACCGATCATATTCTACGATATCAACAATGATCTCTGACAATAAAATTGGTAGGAGAATTATTTTTCTTTGGAAATCTATCTTGTTACAGTAATTTTTATGAAAAAATTCGACTCTCTTCTTTTATTTTTTTTATATTATTATAATTTTTTTTATTTTTTTTTTTTTTGTATTCTTATTTATATAGTGCTCCTAAAATTTATCTAAAATTCAATTAATTGGTTGAATGTAATTTTAGATTCTGCATAAAATTAAACTCGATATATTTACTATATTGATCCTTTTGCACTGTATCATTGAAATTTCAGAATTCTACTCATTATAATATACATAGAATAGATAAGCTAAATATATGAAAAAATCACATTAATTCATATCAGGCTAATTAAATTATTTCCAAAAGTCAGAAAAAAAAAAGTAACCAAAAAAGGACTTCATAAGTCAAAAAATCAACTAATCATATCTTTTAATTTGATACTTAAGTGTAATTACTTGAAATTTTATTAAATACAATCAAACAAAGTCAAATTCACTCAATTCAAAATAATTAACAGATAGTGTCGTTTAAATAGAGTATGTGGATCTAATCCACGTAAACATACGTGAAAAGTGAATTAAAAAAAAATTCCTTGAAGTGAAAAATAATTCACTGCAAATATGATAGAAAAAATGATAGGAGAGGAAGAGAGAGAGAGAGAGAGAGAGAGAGTGAGAGAGATGGAGAGTAGAAAGAAGAAAAAAAAGAAAACAAAATATTTAATGGTAATGTGTTGTTGTTTTTCATAACATTTAGGAAAATTGAAGAGAAATAATGAAATTTTTTTTTGAATTGAAGCAAAAAAAAAAAAAAAAAAAAATATTGGCCCTATTCCACATTTGCCATTTTAAATACATAGCATACAACAATACTATTTTAGAATTAAAAAAAAAAAAAAAAAAAAAAAAAACCGCCAAATAATAATTTTTCTTTCAGGTGAATCATTTACATTTAGGAGAGAGATAAAAACAGAGAGAGTAGTCTAAGAGAGAAAAATGAAAAAGAAAAGATCTAAAATAGAAATGAAAGGATTCTCTTCTCTTCATTTAGCATGTAAAGAAGCAGAAAAGTATCAAATAACAACATTTTCCCCTTTCTCTTTAACTTTCATAAAATTTATCTATCAACAAAACTCTCTTCATTCTTCTCTCTCTACCTCTCTCTCTCTCTCTCCCTCTCTCTCTCCCTAATGTACTAAAAACAATAACATTTTTTGAGCAGAGTAGTGCATTATATTTTGCCATAATTATTCATGCATTTTCAAGTATTGCATTTGGATAGTACCATTGAAAATGATTCCATATATTCAGAATCTCTCTCTCTCTCTCTCTTTTCTCTCTCCCTCTCTCTCTCTTTCTATTTTTTGCTCTCATTTTCCTGTTTGTTACGAGATGATATTTTTTGATACTTCTAATATTAATTAACTAATACTTATCAAAACCTTATTCCTCGATCCATTGATGAAACAGAGAGAGAGAGAGAGAGAGAGAGAGAGAGAGAGAGAGAAAGAAAGAAAGAAAGAGAGAGGGAGTACAAATTGCATCATTAATATTCCCATTTAAATATGATTAAATTTATTCTCGTCTTTTCCATATACAATTTTCAAATTATCAATTTCGATTGCAAAGATCATAGGTTAACCTTTTTGATTACCTGCACCATCCTTCATTCTGTCAATTGTGAGAGAAACAAAATCGTCAATTTTTCGAACAGTATGAAAGAGAATGCTGTTCAAAATACATATCTTTGGTTCGTCGAATTACCAACAATACATAAATAAGAGTTGAACCCTCACGATATATCAATTAATTGGCTCTAATCATTCGTTGCAATCTTGATCAGCGGTGAAATGATCCGTTATGACTAGGTAATATCTATTATTATTATTATATCTGTAACGATCTCTCTGTCTCGTCGAATTTTAAACTTGTGAAATGAATAACTAAAAAAAAGTGATTCTAATCTGAAGATATATTCGTGATAAAATACGATAACTATCTCATCATTTGGATGAGATTTCATATGAATGGTTGATATTACGGTTAATTAACAATTAAAAATGCATCATTGATTTTCCTCCAAGCAAGCAAATAATGAACTGATATTTTAAGGGATAGATAAATATCATCTTCAAAGTAATGCCGACATTTTGATGACAGCAATTGAAATTTTTGTTCCTAGCATCCACTAATTTACAATACAGCGAAATATCAGCAGTAAACTTATATTTTAACCAAAATATTGTCATGAAATATTGGCCACAATATTATAATTTGGCTCTTTAATTTGAATTACTTTAAAGAGCGGAAAGAATTATCTCTCAGTTAGTATTCCCATATATTTGTTAAATCAGAATAAATTAGTCTAGAAAATTACTCAGGTATTATCCATATCTTGACTTAGATAGATGTAAATGAACTATCATATAATTTAAGATCTTCTCGAATTTGATCCCGATCCTTTTCTACCATTTTACTAGTTCGTTGCTGATTATGATCAATAATTTCTGAAATTTTAGGTTGTTTTGATTTTCGAAACTTCGATAATCATTTAAAGCTGTTCGAATCAAACTAAAACTACAATTATTATTTGCTTATCTCAAAATAACTGAGATGAGAAATTAGAATTTTGAAATTTAATTTTAAACATATAAATAATGAATTACGAATTCGGATAAGAGTCAACCTAGATTCTGCATCGTGATGGAGTAAGGTAACAGTTTATTATTATTCAGGTATGATTAAATAGTTGCTTATTCTTCCACTAAAGCTAGATGATATCATCATCTGTACAATTGAATTATGACGATCATTATAAATAAAAAGGTAAAATCTTTAAAATCTTTTTGAAATATTTACTCTATATATGATCCTTTGGCTCTTAGTCTTGTTATCATCATGTTGAATGATCATCACACAGTAATTATGATTTCGAGAAATTCATTACTATTAAATTTTTCGATTATTTTTTTGATCTAACTATTATCAAATTCAATTTCTCCTACACTTGTATCAATCATTATTGCAGCAACATAGGATTACATTTGAATAAATGATTCAATGAGTGGTACGACAAGGCATTGTACCAGATATCATCATTCAATTATATTTGATATTACACATCCTGTATGAATTGTTCAAACATTCTTTTCCCATTTTTCCTGATCACTGTTTTAATTTCATACTATACGTTACCTTTCCTTCTTCCTCATCTTCCCTCTCTCTCTCTCTCTCTCTCTCTCTCCCTTTCTTTTCTCTCCAAAATGACCACATTTAGATGGAAGATTTTTATTAAAGTTTCATTTCTCTTTTTTTTTTTTTTTTTTTTTTATGTCTTTTCTTTTCATCAGTAAAATGTAATAGTTTCTTTGCGATATTAGGAACAGATTAATAAGTATCAATTAGTATATGAAATCTAAACCAATAATATAATCATTTTCCTTTTTTTTTTTTTTCTTTTTTCCCTCTTAATTTCAATTTCCTCATTTCTCTTTTTCCACTTCTAATGGATGGTTAATGGAAAATGAAATGAGTTTTCATGATTGCTTACATACGCATGCATACGTCAATTGCGATGCATGCGTTAGTTGCAATGCATGCTGATCAAATGATAACATTCCTTTCACTTCTCTTCTCATATTTTTCTATTCATTTGTAATAGATTTCTCTCCATATATATATATATCATTTATTATTCATTGATATAATTAATGATAAACTTAAAATCTTCTGTCATTTTTTTTTTTCATACTTTTCAATCTTATCAAGTATATATTCATGTGTGTGTGTGTGTGTGTGTGTGTGTGTGTGTGTGTGTGTGTGTGTATGATATGATAACAATTATACAAATGATATAGCAGTTTACGATAATTTTTAATACAAAAAATAAACATCCTTGAATTAGCCATCTATTTCAATCATCATATTGGATGCATATTGTTAAAATATTGTACTTCCTTCTTCGATTTACAATCTCTCTCTCTCTCTCTCTCTCTCTCTCTCATTCATTATGAAAATGATAATCAAATGTACTACATTACTGCATATAGCATTATGATGCTTATTTGCTTGCAGATGAGAATTGCAGGATGACAGAAACTTTCAAATTCTTGCTGATAAATGATAATTCTTCCTTAACTATTTCTAATCTACCATATATTTTCCTTAGAGGAATGATAGATATTTGTGCTATTTGAAAGTTAACTTAAACGAAAAGTTGATTTGCAAATCTTATCACTTTTATCAATATATTCTCCCAATATAATAATATACGTTTTGCTTCATTATCAATATGTTTTGCATTTACTACCATAACTGATTATTTACTTTTTAATTATGAAATTTTTTCAAATTATAACAATTTTGACTGAACCATAAGTGACATTTGTATAATGTTTGTTGATTTAACACCTTATAAACAATCACTATCATTTGTGATTTAGCGATGTTAAAATTGTGCTTTTCCTATTAATCAATTTACAGCTTTACAAATTGCATTATATAATAATCTATTTTAATTTAAATTTGAAACAAATTTGATTTAAAATTAAGCAAAGGCCGTAAAATGATTAGAAATTGAAATAATGAATTATGATATTCTATTACTTTAAAAATCGCATCCTTTCCTAGAAGAGACAGATAAAGGTCGAAATTTTCATTTCATTTAAACCAATAAAAAATGTTCGTTCACTTGAGCAACAGGAAAGTTAATTGATTTGAAACGATAGGCATTGAGTGTACGAAAGATGATGTTAGAATTGCATTGTTAGCCTTCTGTAGTAATTTAGTTGCATTGTTAGCCTTCTGTAGTAATTTAGTTGCATTGTTAGCCTTCTGTAGTAATTTAGTTGCATTGTTAACCTTCTGTAGTAATTTAGTTGCATTGTTAGCCTTCTGTAGTAATTTAGTTGCATTGTTAGCCTTCTGTAGTAATTTAGTTGCATTGTTAGCCTTCTGTAGTAATTTAGTTGCATTGTTAACCTTCTGTAGTAATAATTGCATATTAGCCTTTTGTAGTGACAGTTTGTAAGTTAGCCTTCGACAATGATGAATATTGCATTTTTTTTTTTTCAGCGTATTATTCATCCCAACTATCTCTTTCATTTTTCTATTCTTTCATTCCTCATACCTCTTCACACTTTATACTTTACAGTATTTTAATGAAGAAACTGATAGGGAAAAGGAATACGCGGGGTGCGGGGATTAGAGCAAAAGAGAGAGGGAGATGAAGAAGCCAATAGGGCAAGGGTTTATTCGGTGCATGGCACTATTCCGATTATCATCACAGCAGGTGAACAAGCACTTTTCGTAAATTGTTTATTTTTTTTACCAATGTGTGTGCTAACATGAGCCTCTCAATGATGAAATCTTTCATTTTTTTTTTTCTCCTCTCTCTCTCTCTCTCTCTCTCTCTCTCTCTTTCACTTTATAAATAGATGAGAGGAGAAGGGAAGATAGACAATTCGGCGCTTTGGTAGTAAAATTTCTTTCTTTTCCAGAAATTTTTTTGAAAATAAATCCTTTTTTTTTTTTTTTTTTGCTAAAAATTTGATTTTTTTCTTTTTTTTTCTTTTTTCGGCATTGTTGAAACAACTGCGATAGCATGATTGAAAGTAACAATGTGCAACTTTTATCTTTCATCATTTCTATCACCATTTTCATTTCTTAAAATATTTCCATAAATTGAAAAAATTAGCTATAATATATTCGAACAAAGATTTCATATATTTGACCATTACTTTTATTGGGTAATCATTTAATTGAATTTCTTAGCCTAATGGGAATTGAGCCAATTGCATGAATTATTTTGATTATTTGGACAAGTTATATTTTTGTTTCAAAAAAAGGCTGCTTTACTGAATGTGTTATAGATATTAAAAAAAAGAAAGGGCTAGATATGTGTATAATCATAACATATGAAATGTAAAAACAAAACTTATTGTTCATTCATCATCCAACAACTTAGCTATTACTTTACCCATTTAGTCAATCTGGCATTATCTTTAGCTAAAATCAAATTTAATCTTTATTTTACTTTCATCTCTACTCACTTTTTCTGAAGTTATTTGTTGATTTACAGAAGAAGATGATTTAATTGCACTTAGTTTCGGTTAATTGACTCAACTAATTAGTGTTATTTGATGACAAGTAATTTAGCAATAAAAGAAATATGAGATAAAAATAAGTTTTACTTCCAGAATTGAAGAAGAAAAAACAGCCGTAAAATATTGTAATTGCGGAAAACAGCCGTAATTATGGTTAAGAAAGAGTTGGAGAGAAGTGCAAGAAAAAAAATTATAATACTGTAAAGTTTAAACTTTTTTTTTTTTTGCAAAAGAAGAAAATTCATTTCTGTATTTTCAAAATATCAATAAAATTTTCATCATCAATAATTTATAAATATCTTTTGTTGTTGATTTTCACTCACGTTATTAATTGGTCGTATCAGAAAATAATCGCCAGGATAGTCTTAACATTTCATATGAAAAGTAAAATTCCCAATCAGTACCAAAAAAAAAAGATTAATATTAACATTAAAAAATTTTATAAATTTCATGATTTTTACATTTATAAAATAAATGATTCATATATGGGAATGCTTGTATCGAAATTTTTAGAAATAATGAAAATTATTAATGATTTAATGAATTTGTTAGTGTTCTAAGTAGAAAATTATACTAATTACATGGCTCAATAAGACTATTAGGTCATTTATGACTTTTATTTAGAAGTTTGTAAGTTTATAAATTTAAAATTTATATTTGTTAATTTCTTTCATTCATCATTAATTTCTTTCTCTTTAATCATGAAGTTCATGACATTTCGATTCGATCTCATACGTAACAAACGTTTGAATAAGATTAACACTACTAAGTGAATGGTATCTTTAATGATAAAATTTTTTGCTAAATGAACGATTTAAAGCTCAAAGTTGCATTTTGTTTATATATTCAAATTCTCGAAACTTTTGCTTATTTTTCATTCTTATAATTTCAACAATTTTAAATCTCGGATAATTAATAGAATTACAGTTCTCTGTCCTTCATTCATATCTTAGAAAACACAAATGAAAATTACCGATTACGGTACAATGAAAAAAATGATTGAATTTAATTACAAATTATTCTGTCATTTTTTTAAATGCATTTCAGAGCATTCTGCTTGTTTTATTTGAAATAATACTTTTTAAAGTAGCAAATGAGGTCGTAATTATAATAAAATATTATTTTCGATCAAACATTAAGTTATTTTATGATTACAATTTCTATTTCAATACAAATTCGTTTTGTTTATAGCCGAATCCAAAAATCAAAAATTTGTCTAATTTTTTTTTTTTATTTAATTAAATTTCTACTAAGTCAAATGTTTTGAGCATAATATGAGTTATATTACTGTGTAATAGAAATTAACTATCATCGATAATGATTCGATTACGACGAGTGCTGATGTTGATGATGATGGAAACGATCTGTTGACTGGGTACTGTCACTTCAACAACTCTTCTTCTTCTTCTTCTTCCAAACCTCACAATCGTTCTTCATGCTAATTTGACAAGCGGAACCAGTTTTGTATTTCCCACTGGAGTACCAATTAAATTCACTTTGAAAAAAAAAAAAAAAACTATCGAAACATCAACTCTGCCATTTTCCACCTCATTAACAAATCATTTGTATGCAATTCCTGCAGCAAATGTTTGCATGTTAGTCATACTTATGGTACCCATTTTCGTACTCATTTTTATTCGGATTACGGTACATCCCTATGATTTCTATCTAATTTTGAAATAGTATTCAATTCTGAAATAAGAATTGATGAATTCATATTGATAGTACCAACATGTATTGCTATAATTACCCATTGAATAGATTCATTTTTCCTGGATAAAGTTAGAAGTGACGTTTGAATTATATTTAACAAAATCGTTGAATTAATGTTTAGTATTTAGATAAACAGAGAAATAATTTGCATAAGATGTTTTCTAGGATAATTGACGATATTATGATGCTAATTTAAAGTCGATGTAAATTTCTTTTGCACTCACGACATTGACTAAGCTTGTAGGATATTGATCAAGCATCAGTCTAGAATGAATGAAGAATTAGATATGAATAAATGGATCATGTATCGTTATTCTATCCTGCATATTCAGGTAAGCTTATAATTTTATGGGATATTAAGGAATACCGGAAGCAAACGGTTGCTACTTACAACTGTATTCATATCAAGTATAATGAAATGAAATGATGACAATGAATAGAATTCCAGAATGGTAAATCTCCGAATGGAATGGTTTAATGGATGATATGTAGGCTTAAACTTCACATCCATAATCGTTTCCAACATACATTTGTTGTCCAACTTCACTCAATCATATTGATCCGTAATCATATTGGTCAGATTCCGGTGAGTTTCAGATTCCAATTTCCAGCAACTTTTATATTTTGAGGTAAACTAAATTAGTTGCGAAAAATCCTATCTTTGCATCAAAAACGTTGCAATGAATTAAAACAGTTGGCTTCTTATAAATTTAATGATTCTCATCTTTATTCAAACAAAAATTTTTGAGTTTTATTCGTTTTGAAGTTTTATAAATCACTAAACTTAGGATTAATGTTAAGGAAACAGGTTCAATTTTTCGAAAAAATTCATTCTTTTGTTAAATTCACCTTTCATCCTCAGTTTTGATGGTAATTAAAAGTGAAAAACTTCATGTGGGAAGCCGAGAAAGTAAAGTGTATAGGAAAAGTTGAAAGAGGACAAGAATGGAACAGGTTGGAAGGACGATTGAATCGAAGGTAATAAAATGAAGATTTGATTTAGTCTCTTTTACATTCAAACCAATACCATTAAAATGATTTTAACCAACTAATTTTAGTATTTCACAACATTTTTCGAGTGTACAGAAAAATTATAACCATAAAATTGAATATTTACCGAGAATTCGGCGTTTTTGTGATTTAAGTCATTTGTCGTTTTTACCATCTCGAATTCAATTTTTTTCCTTCAACCATCTATTTTTCCCCTTTTTTCATTTCTTTTTTTTTTTCAATTTTTATTTGATCCCTTATGAAATAAACTTTAATTGTGTTTCCATGTTCTGTCTGCTTCCATCATGCATCAGTACATAATGATTATATTACTTTGCTGATTCACTTTACCGTGATATCTTTTATTTACCTTCTTATCATCATTTTGTCCATCATTCGATTTCATCTTTCATCACAGTAATATGTCTTCCCTTCCCTTCAATATATGCCAGTCTTTACAACAGAATTGCTCAAAATTCACAAAACTTCAACATATCTCACTTTTTGTTCATCAAAATAAGCGTAAACTTAGTAAATTACAACTCATCTTGTTTCACTTTTCTATCATTTCAATTGTTTTTATCATTTTGAAAGCACATTGAATCGCAACAAAGAATCGTCAGATAGCTAAACTTCATGACAAAAGTATTAGGAATGATGATAAATATGATCTCGTTCAAATAGATTGAAATTTGATGTGATAAAGAAGTAAAATGAAAGAAGAAGATCAAGTTGAAAAGAATTTGTTTCAACATCCTCATAGACATTTGTTTGTATATGAACATAATTAATTTTCCTTTAATTAATGGATTATTTAAATAATTGAAAATTTTTTAAATCATTAAGTTTCTCCTTTTTCTTCTTGTTTTGTTAAATTGTTAAATAAATAATAAAAAGGGAAATATGTAGCTATTTTAAAGTAAATGTGTAATTAGATAAAGAGAAAAAATTAATAAAAATTCTGCGAATGAATAAATTGCCGTCTTATTTCAATTTGTTAAATGTAAAATGAACAGAAAAAGAAATTAGCTGTGCACATGAATCCTTTATAATTTTTAAAATAGATATATTTAAGTCGTTTTTTCCTTTTCCATATCACGTTTTGAAATGTAAAAGCTTACGTCAAATATTGCGTCAGTTAATGCTAATGTGATAACTTGAAAATTTTCTTTTATAATATAAACGCTTCTGTCAAAAAAAAAAAAAAAAAAGAAAAAAAAGAAAAAAAGAAACAAAGCTGTTGTGTCATTTAAAAATTTTTTGATATAAAATAGTTTCACTTTCTCAGATAAAATGTTGAACTCGAAAGATAGCAATTAAGAAAGGTATAATATTGAGTTAATTTTTGGTGGTTTTATTGATGTTGGTGACAACAATTAAAATTATATGGTGTCGAAAGAATTGGTATATTCCTTTTAATAAAATATTTGTAATAAATGTCCTCTACCATTGTCACGATCTATTCAAATTGTATTCATTATTTGTCCATACAATAAGAGACAATTGATGATGGTACCTACAACAGGTGTACCTATCTCAAATAGATACCAATATA
Source organism: Dipetalonema caudispina (assembly GCA_013365325.1). NCBI lineage: Eukaryota > Metazoa > Nematoda > Chromadorea > Rhabditida > Onchocercidae > Dipetalonema > Dipetalonema caudispina. The sequence goes on from JABVXV010000079.1 coordinate 87,513, forward strand.
TGTCATAAAACATTTGATCATTCACTGATTGTTCATTTCTACATCATTGTTAACTATCAATTTGTTATATTTAGTTTGTATCTTCTCATCTTTCTGCAAATTCTATTGTAATAATTTTTCAAATTAAAACAACCAGCTTGATGATATTAATTGAATTTGATAAGATGAAAAAAAGAAAAAAAAAAAAAAAAAGCTTAAAAAGTCCAATATTCTTCATTAATTGAGAGATAAATATCTAAAAAGATATCAGAGAAACTAAATTATTTTTTGATGAATAATTGAACATTTTTAATACTAACATACAACAAAGCTATTATATTATAATTATTTTGAAATTTGAACTTTTCAATTATTTAAAATTTTCCTACTAAACTTTGTAGCTTGAAAAGAATTTTATCCATTTTTTTTTTTCTTTCTCGTTATATGTTGCCTTTGCAAAAATGCGAGAAAATGACGAAGTGAGGGAATTGGAAAGATGATGTGATCAACAAAAAAAAAAAAAAAAAGTTTGAAAGAGCAATGCATCTTTCTCTTTATTTTTGTTAAGTTGCACTTCAAAAAGGATTTAAATTTTGCAAAAGTTTGAATTTTAAGGTATCGTTTGTCACTTTTTCATATTTGCAAAATTGATGAAGGATAGGAAAAGAGAGAAAAAGAGAGAGAGAATACTGTATATAAGAGGGGTGGAGGTGTACACACATGTGTATTTGATTAGTGGGAGGGGACGTGTCAACAGACGAGCTGACTGCTTCGATAATTTAGTTCGTTCGTTCGTTTAACGACAATGATGTTGATGATAACGATAGTATCGGATGGATGATAATTGTTCGAGTGTTTTCGATGACGGTGATGACCGTAGGAATAGATTGCAACCTTCAAAATGTCGAAAAGAAATGAATGAAATGATATCACACTTGGTATGTATTGTAATAACAGGTAATAATTATTTAATTTTCAATAATCAAATTTTCTGCTATTAAAATAATAGATTAGATCATTAATAGATCAAAAACGATCCAAACAAAAAAAAAATCTTATCCGATATGAAATAGAAAATATCAGTTTTACCCTTTATATAGCTTCGTATGAACATGATTCAAATCATTCAATCTCGACATTTCAAATAGCAAACTGCCGGATGAGTAAAGGAAAGGAAACTTGTTAATCGTTCCGAGACTTTTGTTGCAACAGCCGTAATGTCATTTTATAGATATTTATTTTAACAACGTAGATTTGAATTTCATTTTTTTTTTTTTTTTTATTGATAGTTTTATGTTCATTGCTCAATCTATTAATGTAGTTAGAAAGTAAAAAGTAACATTCATTTCCTTCCGAATTAATTTTGCAGTCTATTAAAATGTCAATTCTAAAAATTTTTAATTGCTTTCTGTAATTTATATTCACCTTTTCCCTTTTGTGTCACTAATGTTGTTATCGTACGATCACGTCATTTTATCCTTTCCCTAAATTTCAAGACGTGTTGAAACGATTATTTCGTTTACTCTGCTATTCAATTAAATCATTTATATTTAATCGTCAAGCTAATAATAAATTCTATAAAATTCATAATTTCAATTTCTCAATTCATTTATTACAAATTTTTGAGCTATTTTAGAATTACTTATAAAAAATACGATACAATTATATTTTTTTCAAAAATTGCTCAAGCTTTTACTAGCATGACAATATTTTTATTTTCATTACTATTATTCCAATGAAAAGAAATATTTCGTATGATGAAAATAAAAAAAAAAAAAAAAAATTTTTTTTTTTTTATTTCTTCCTTAGCTTACTAAAATTAATATTATAAAATGAAATATTTTGTTACTATAATAAATTTATTAAATTGGGAAAGTATAATATAATTAACCCATCATTAACATGCATATTTTTCATTGCAATTTATTGCATGTTATCTGCATTCAATTATCATCAAATGAACAATAAATTCATGTTAATTTTAGAGTCATTTTGTAGTTAATAATTATGAAACTAATTATGGACTATAGATAGATATTCAATATATAATATACACACATATATGTATATTTATACCATAATCATACGTATATGTAATAGGCCAATTATGGATCATTCGATGAGGTTAAATAAATTTTATGTGACAGCTTGTAATGGACAAAGATAGATACATGCATATATATGTATGTGCGTAACTTATTTTACAAAATATTGCTAGTTTGCAATTTTAATAACAATAATTGACAAGAGTAGAGTATAGTGAAAACTTGATTTTATCTCAATAAAAATTTTTATGTACAGATTAGAAAAGAGGTACATACACTCAACCTAAACAGACATACAGACACACACACACACACACACACACACATATGTATATATATATACTTTGTGAATTGTTCCAATGGATGAGTTGATTTATCAGAATGGTTGATTTGATTTGCAGGAACTGTAGCGGTCCATTTGTGTTGGTGTGCAATAGAGTGGGCTGGTTGGTTGATTGGTTGGTTGGTTGGTTAGTTGGTTGGTTGGTTGGTTAGTTGGTTGGTTGGTTGGTTGGTTGGTTGGTTGGTTTGGTTGGTTGGTTGGTTTGGTTGGTTTGGTTGGTTGGTTGGTTTGGTTGGTTGGTTGGTTGGTTTGGTTGGTTTGGTTGGTTGGTTGGATGTTGATGGGCTAATGTCATCGACACCTGTCTAATCTGCTATGGTCCCTCCTTCTGTCAACTACAATTACCGTCTCCTTCAAAATACAACAGTATTGAATGTTATTTGATTTAAGTAAATTTTGAAAATTCTGATATCATCCTGTTTATTATCGTTGAAATATTATTTACGATATGATTTATTGTTGCAATTTTCAAACATGAAGAAATAATAAAAATAAATATGTGATCAGATAAGGATTAAACTTTTAGCCTTAGCAATAGCAGTAGATTTTCAGCTACAACTATATTGCTAAAATATTAAAGGCTAAATTGAAATAGAAGATATTAAAGCAATTTCAAGATAAATAAATTTAAATTAATGAAACGTTTGTTCATCTTAAAGATTTGTTGAGTTAGGAATTTTAGTAAATTGTTGCTAAAACGTTTTTGTTTATCTACAACATTTTAAAATTTAATATTAACTCCAGTTACAGCATATACTAATCTGTCGTTGCTAACTAGTACTTTTTTAAAAGTGTAAGGTTGCTTTCTTGGATTCGACTATTGCTCTAACATTATATTTACTTATATTACCTATTTCAGATGAGGAAGATGAATCAATGACTTATTACTTTTTTTTGCGTCGTTTAATTGTTGGGACGTACGTATATTTTTGCATCAATCTCATTTAGCATAAATGTATTTTTTGCGTTAAATTTATGAGAATTTTTTGTCATATTACAATTTAAGAAATGAAATTTTCAGCGAGCAAATATTTGACTTTTCTGAGAAAATTTGCAACGTATAAAAGTAAAAATTGACTGTTTAGTATTGAATTCATTTGATAATTAGAGATTTTGTATTGAAAAATATGTTTGAAGAAAAATATTGTTCTGATAAATTTTTTGAACAAAAAGAAGCTATGATTCAGATTACGGTAAAATAGATTATTATTTTTATGATCTTTGTTAACAAAATGTTAAATCAATCATTATCTCTATCATTTGACATTTGACATGCAAAAAGCTGTGGAAAACAAAATTGTGGAAGATGCGTTTATTTCTCCCATTTCTTTTCTTCATTTACAAAAATTTTTTAAAGTAGAAATATTAATTGTGAACTAAGCCAAAAGCCATAGCGACATTTTGTTTAGCACATCTGGTTGATAAGTAATTTATTTTGGTTAAACTTTGCTGGCCTAAAATGACAAAAAAAATAACTTTAAAATTTCTTTTTCTTTTCAACTTCCTTTTTTGTTCATTCAGTAAGATGGAAAATGGGAAGAAATTTGTTTAAAAAGCTATTCCTTTCAAAATGCTTCTGTAAGAGCAATTTAATAATTTTCTTTTTTTTTTTTTTTTTTATGCTGCAAATTATTACTTCCAATATTTTTTCGAACCAATATAATTTGTTTACTTGATGGACTTCAAAAATTTGCAGGTGGAAAGACCAATTATATTAGAAAGTGGACTGACTTTAAAATATTACCAATTAAATAATTTTCTTCAAGTTGATTCTTTGGTGTGAAATTTTGAAGTAAATAGAATGCAGTGTTTGAAATTAATTAGGAATGAAAATAAAAAAATCAAATTTAAAATACCAAACTTTTGCTTACAAAAAACAAAAAAAAAAAGAAAAAACTTCAGAAAATTTTTCTGAAGCAGAATTAAAAAGCGAATTCAGAATAATGATAATCGGACAGATTGCAAGCAAACGATTATACATTGTACCAAATGTTAATAGTTTGAGGAAAATTGATGGCTATAAGGGTGTTTTTTTTTTTTTTTTTTGTTAATATTTTCCAAGAAAATTGTAATATACCTTCCTTGGAAAAAATATTTTTTTTTATAACTATTTCAATTGATCGGAAAATTTATTGATACTTCGTTAAATCATGAAATAAGTTATCATGTAAAACAAAAATATTAGTAATATTATTAACTAATATGATTGTAAAATTTGTAACATCAATTCATATGAATAAATTAAATAGTAATGTGATACGATAAGATAGATGATAAGATTTTACAAATTAATTTCAACATTAATTTATAGATATGATTTTTAGGAAAATATATTTGATTGTACAGTAGGATGATAAAATTTTTTAGGAATAAAATTTTAAGCAGCAAAATTTTACAGATATACTTTTGCCAGTTGTATAAATGCTTTACAGATGATAAAAATTCAACAATTTTTAAAAGATTAAAGAGATGGCGATAGAATGGTTTCATTGCTAGTAAATTATTTTTCGAATCAGATTACAATTGAGGAAATGATTGCTTCTTTTTTTTTTTTTTTCTTTTTTTCTTTTTCTTTTTCTTTTTTTTTTTCCCTTTCTTTTCATGCTATAACTAACTTATATTACTTGCACAGTAGTTAACATTCATTTTATCTTTCCTTTTTTTATTCTCTCATCTTTTTCCACTCCAAATTTAGTGCCAATTTAATGGCTTTTATTCATAGTTGAATAATCAACAAAAATAAACTCATAAAATTTTTGCGAAACACTTAAATAATTTTTATCCTTTGTTCTTTTCCGTTAACTGCTAACTTCATCCTATATGTATATATTTATTTAGCTGTTTTTTTTTTTTTTTTTTTTTTCTCCTTCTTTTAAATTTTATTTTCATTCCTCTTTTTTTCAACCTATTAAATTATATATGTTGGTAATTTGCGCATTTTTGAAAGCTTTTATGATGAATTTTTTTTGTCAACTATAACTAACTTCTTTTAATGATCTTAACTGATAGAAAAGAAATAAACAAAGAGCCGCTTTTTGAATAATTCTATTTTGAAATTTGTATAGCTATATGTGCTGTTTTTATCAAAAACAATGAAATTTTACATGTTTCATTTCAAAAAAAAAAAAAAAAAAAAAAAAAAAGGAGGGATTAATTCAAACTTTGCAATCTTAAGAAACCAAAATTTTTTTTTTCTTTCAAACTAAAGAAAACTAAATCTACCGAATTTCGAAAATTCAATCCGATTGATTGAAAACTTTTGCTAAACAAAGGAAATTTTACGAAATCTTTCGGCTTATTCTTGTTGTTTGCACATATTTCTTCCCTGTATCGTTACTTTTTTTTTTTTTTCAAAAAGAAAGAAAAAAAAAAAAAAAAAAAATTTATAGTTTCTTAAATTTTTAGAAGAAAAAAAAAAAAAAACAGTAATATTTTTACTCGAAAGAATAGAGCAGTGATAGTGGGATGACATACGGATAGTTTTAGTTTTACGTAGTTGACAAGACTTAAGGAAGGATTGACGAGGACAAAAGAGTGTGTAATAATGAATTTCTCGTTAATTAATTGATTTGTCCTTTTATTCCTGTTAAGATTACGGTTTAGTTTCTTTCTCTTTTTTTTTTTTCCTCTTTTTTTTTGTCCCTCTTTTTTTTTTTTTTTTTTTTTTTTTCCAAGTCTAAACGCCACCATCGTTTTTGATAAATTGATCTTTCTGACAAATCGTCGTAGATGATTTATTGCGTAGGTGAGAGAAACTAGGTCGAAAACCTTTCAACTAAATTTGTCAAATAAAGCAATTCCGGGAAATTAGTTGAAATACATGATTGTATGGTTGCTTTAACTAACAACATAAATTGATGAATTCATCTTTTTTTTCCTTTCTCTCTCTCTCTCTCTCTCTCTCTCCTGATGTTAAATTCAGGATGAAATATAAACATTTAAACGCTTTTCTGGAATTACTTTAGCTAGTATCACTGATTATCAACTTGAAAAATTTATACCCATTGTCAATATCGTACAGCCTATGAAGGATTTGGCCGATTATTTAGTGCGAAGTTTTCTACCATGTTTTTAACATGGAATATCCCTCGGGATTATTGCTAAACGTTTTAAGGCATTGGTGATTGAATCGTCCCATCCTCAATTTATCAACTAGCAAAACTCTCGAAGTTAGCCAACATTCGGCAATAGCTTTTTAGCTTGCTTGACCTTCGGGAATAAACTCTTATAGCTTGTCGATATCAACTAGCTTTTTTTTTTTTTCCATTTTACAGGTCCGATAGCAGCATAAAAGCAACAGTATGAATTAGTGTTTGGAGATGTGAAGTTCAGGTCACTAATTTATTATCCACGATGGAATTTTGTTTTTCTGATGAAGGCACCAAACTCTTTCGAGGGAGACTGGTTGAACAGAACAGTTGCTGATTTATATCTTCTTTTTTTTTTTTTGACATTTTAAAAATTTTCTGGAACCATGCCATTCATTCTATCTTCAACTTCAATCTGGAACAATTCCCAATTCTTTGACCTTGCTTTTTATTTTTTTATTTTTTATTTTTTTTTTGTTCTACTGTTTTAAATCAAATATTGTTGGGAAAAGAAACTAGCATATTGAGATTTATGAAATCCTATAAGGATCTAAATTTTTACTTTGTAACTGTTTTCAAATTTTCTCCTTTCATTATTTTATTGCTTCGAGAATTTCTGAAATTTTTTCGAGTTTACTATTAATGTTAAGAAATTCCCATTCTGTTAGCGAAAATATGACCAACTTGGCATAGCAAATAACTCACTAACATTTTCAGAATTAACCGATATATAATATATGTATGTTTTGAATTTCAAGCAAATAACAGATCTTTTAACTTTCTCTGATATGATTGGTACAAAATTTAGCTCAATCATTTATGAATTTTAACGAATACACTTGTATTATGATGGAAACAGAATTTTAACATATCAAGTTTTTACTTTATTGAAACAATTCGAACATCATTCGAAAGGATGAAATGATTTAAATTTGAATTTTTCAAATGTTTGTTGTAAATTTCATTCAAGAATTATCTGATCTTTTTATCACCTGTAAATTTAAATATAAAGCTTATAAAAGGAGATGAATAATGCATGTAATTTGATAGGTTGTACAATTTAATTACTCACTTAATTAATTAACCAATAACATAATTTGCTCTATGAAGAATAAATAAGAAAGATACAAAAAGTAAGATTAAGCTAATGCAGTAAGAGATAGTCCCTTTTTTTTTTTCATTGTCCCCATTGTAGTACTTTTTCAATTTGCATTGAAAGCCAAAACGGGCTTATTATCTTCAAAGGAAATCAAAGAAAGGGTATAGAAATTGAAGGCTCCTTATTTCTCCCTCTTTCTATCTTTCTCTCTCTCTCTCTCTATCTCTCTCCCTCTTTTTTTTTTCTTCTATGCCCATACTTTCAAATTATTCTCTAGCATGATCGTTTATGGCTTAAGCTTGCTAGTCTTTTTTATATTCCTTTAAGCCTGAGCTCTTTCTTCAGCTATCATTCTTTCCTATCACATATTTTATACCCTTTTCATTAATTGTTATCCCAAACTCTTTCTCTTATTGTCAACATCATTGTCATTATTGTCAACAAGCTATAGTAATTTTACTTTTCTTTTTTTTTTTTTTACTTTCATAAATATCCCTTCTTTTGTCGTATATTTTATTTTTTGTTTTATCTTTATAATAACAAATAGTTTACTTTACATTAAATATGAGCTTAAATAATGTTCACATTAATTTCAATTTTTCCTTCTTTTCGAAACTTTTTTCTTTGAAAAAAACATTTCAGAAAATTTGATAGCAATTTAATTTATGCCCATCTCAAGCAAAATTTCAAATTTTTGGATTAAAAAAAAAAGAGAAAAAAGTAAAGTTTTCCAAAGAGAAAAAGAGTTTTTTTTTTCCAAATTTCAACTTATAAATTATTCTTTTCAAATTTCAAGAATTATTATTGTTGTTAGGTTATAGGATAAGAAACTTTTCGATGTATAACAAAAATATTAGCCGTATCATATTTGATGTAAACTGATCTGTTAGCATTGATAATAATGAACGTACCAAAAAAATCCGATCACTTTCACTGATATACATAGCATCTCCCACGATGATATATGGCGTAATTGATTTGATTTAACTATTTAAGCATATAGCAAAATAATTTTACAAATATTCATGTGCATTTTTTTCAAACATTTACTTTCCAATGTTTATCCATCCATCCCATAGATATCGTTGAAAAAGTTACATATGGAATTAATAGACAAACATTTTACATATTTCTTTGTTCATCTCCTAAATATTAAACATAATGAGAAAGATGATGATATCAATGCATGCATCCATGCATGCATACGTGCAATTTGCGTGTTTAAGTATGTTTTTGTGGTTATATGCTTCAGAAAATTACTCTGATATCGTGCTTACTTCATTCGTATCAATTCACTTCAAACTCTATTTGCCCATTTCATTTCATTAATACCGTCAGTACTATTATATGTCCTCCTTCGAAATTTTTTTTTTTTTTTTTTTTTGTTTTTTTAGCTAATCTTAAGAATTTTTCCGATGTAATCGCGTCTTTCCAAAATCATTTTTGCCTTTTTCAAATTTATTCATTCAACTGTTTATGAATACATTCGTGAAATATAAACAATCATATGAAATATTTTAGAAATAATAACTACATAATTTATAATAGTTTATGGTATCGTGGAAATTTTGAATGATTTTATGGAAATTTTTGCTATAATCAAAAATATTCTATGCAGTTCAATCAGATATTTCAATTCCAATAGCTTATAAATCCATTTAGTTTTCATTGATTTATTTCAGATATATTGTATTGCAATGATGAGCTTTTCCCATTCGTACAGCTTCTTCTGCTTGTTTTTTTTTTTATTCCTGTTATAGCATTTCATGGCAGAATTTAAATTAATTCAACTGTATTTTGCATTCACTTTAAACGATTGAAACTGTTATATAATTTATTGAAACATATCAGTTTAGATCAGTGCAACTGATCATTACTGACTACTACTGATCAGCGATCGTTACAGTGCTGATCACTATGACATTCATTTGAACCAACAGGTCAGAAATTTGAGCCATTTTTAAAGCTAATCCTTTGATTCAGATTTGTTATAAATTTTTCACTTGCTAATTGAAAAAATTTTGGGCAAATTTCGAATTTTTTAGTGGGCTTTTTTCTCATATTTTCCATTTTTTTTTTTATGTTTTTGCTATTTAAAGATAATAAAATATGCTTAAAGTTTAGTAATAAATTGGAGTACAGTGTAGGATTATTATTAATGTCTTTTAATATTCGTCAAATTCCACTGATATTTTATGAGAATAATTAGAATAGTTCCGGGTTTACTGCTATCATTTTAATTTTTTTTTTATTTTTTTCTTTTCTTCAATTCTCTCTCTCTCTCTCTCTCCTTTACAATTGCTTTTATGTAATATAAGGCGGAATTGGAAAGAAGGCCCTCTCCATCCATATTATTTAAAGTACTATAGCTATCATCCATTCTCAGAACATTACTCTAAAGATAATGCAATCTTATTATTTTCAAAAAAAAAAAAAAAAAAAAAAAAAAAGTAGCACCAACAAAATAGCTAAAACGACCTAAAAGCGGATTCTTTGTACGATAATCGGTTAAATGCTACTCATTATGATAACCCATTTGGGGCCTATTCAAATTGAAGTCATCAAATGTGAGTTTTAAAAATGCCGTCTACAACAATTAAATGTCATTGTCATTTTTGATGAGCTATATCTTGTCTCATTTCAAACTTCCTGTCTATCATATCTATATTGAGATGATGATCAAACTGTTCTATTGGTTCCTTACAATTTATTGCTAACATTCCTAATCCAATATTTTTCCTCGATCATTTATGTAAATTTTACTTCCAGAAAATTTCTATTGTTTTTACATATCCTATCGCATTATTCAGGAATAGAAAGAAGACGTTTGTATAATTTCGAATGCTTATTACAATATTTTTTTATTACTCTGAAAAATTTAATCAAATTTTACAACTTTATAAGCAGAATTGGTGATGGAATAATTTAACATTCATAACTTACAAAGTATTTTGATATAACGATAAACTAATTAATTTTATTTAAATTTTACTTCAAACTAATCTTAATATTTCATTTGGGTAATACAAGTTTAGTTTTTTTTTTTTTTTCAAGTTATCTATAAGAATGATTACTTAATGCTTATTTATATATTTATTTATTCATTAACTTGCTACTAATATTTAATAATATATGAACTTATTCGAAGATAACCCATTTATTCCTATTCAACTAATGGCATTGATGTTTAATAATATCCAAATTTGCTCCATACTTTGTATAATATTATCAGACATATTTCAGAAAATATTATCAACTTCATCGTAGTGTTTACTTTAATTTTCGATTACTTCATATCACCCACAAATTCCTGAGCGAAATATTTAATCCATGGGATATGAAATGCAAAGATAGGTAAAATGAATGAGGGAACTGAAAAGGTCAATCTTGAAACACTTCAGTAATTGTAACTTTAGCTAAGGTAGTTTTTTTTCTTTTTTTTTTTTGTTATCTATGACTTTTGGCAGAATCAGAATTTTTTTTTTTTTTCTTAGCAGAAATCAGGAAAAGCATTCGATTTATCCTTATTCTGAATTTAGGAGTTTGTTTTTCCGAAGTTTTTTTTTTTTTTTTTTTTTTTTTTCAGACAGGAAGTTGACAATTTTTGAGAGGAAATTTTGATATGATTCATAAAACATAATTTGTGCATGGATGCTAGAATTTAGTCGTATATGAGTACTTCGCTAGTCTTCCAATAAAACGGATTTAGTATTTAAGAATTTTGAGACCATTGTGATATGGTAGATTTAGTCTGAAGAACTCTTAAAGTTTTCCCAAGACGATAAAAGAGGATGTAGTATACTGAAGGTGCTAGATTTGGATTAGTCATTTATGAAAGTTAGAAAAAATATTCTTTAATCCTGAATAAACGATAATAACACACAGGAATTTTTAAAGTGTTGAAATTACAAAAATTCATATTTTCAACGAAATGAAAATTCTAATCATCTACTTTTCAACCTCATCGATCTTTTTAAAATCAACAAATTTTGAACGAATAGAGCAATTTTTTTTTTTTACCAACAACTGTTTTCTGTTATTGGTCTTTGTTCCTATCAAATCTTTTGTCCAACTTATCGTACTTGTTGATATCATTTTAAATTTGTTAGCTTTTTGTTAGCCATCAATAGTCTTACTTTATATATGTGAGTATTTTAAAAGAAATATTTTGATTTCAAAGGGATATTTGCCATCGATGGTGTGAAAAAAAAACAGGTAGATAATAGGAATTGTTAACATCATCGAATTTGATGATCATCTAACCATGCATACAGATAGTTTACATCAAAGGCTTTCTTAGCACATTCTTAAAAGAATTTTTCGATAATCTGCTCCATTTGATTTCAAGATGGCTTTTCATTCTTTTTTGATGCTTTCAGCTTTTTCCACTTATTTATTTTCTATTCAAGCATTCAAGTATCTGTGAATAGAAAACTGACATCTGCTCTACGTTCTTTTTATTTTATTTTATTTTATTTTTTTTAATTTTTTTTTTTTTTTTTTTTTTGTTTTTGTAGTGATGGTAGTCTCCCACGTAGATTTGAATTTAAATCTTAAAATTTATTCTGCAAAATTCTCTCACATACATCAATTTGTTATAGAATTTTCTGAGGAAAATATTTTCTTTTGAAATTCTATAGCTTTTTTTTTTTTTCCTTTATCTACATTTTTTAAACGAGAAAAAATAAATTTCGCTAATATTTTCTTTAAAAAAAAAAAAAAAAAAAAAGAAAATGAAAGAAAGAACGATCAGTAATTTTTTTGTAAGCATTTCTGATGGTGGTTCTAGTCATCTGGATATTGAATTTGTTTTTGCATCAGAATTCCGTCTTCATCTTCATCAGGAAGCAGAAAATAGAAGCCGGATGGACGGATAGACAGGGCGGAGGAATGAACGAACGGACGAACACCATATGTGAAGCAAATGTTTCTTTCTTCCAGTCTGTCTGTAATCTTTTTAATAAAAAAAAAAAAAAAAAAAAAAAGAAATTCAGATGAGTTCAGCAGCAAAAGTATTGTTTGGATTAGATATTGTCAAAAATAAAAGGCAATACAAATTGCTTAAGTTGAAGAAAAAAAAAAAGAAATGAAATTATTTATAATAAATGCTTTTTTTTTTTCCCCTTTAAATAAAGCTTAGTTTTGCTTTTCCTTAATGATTTCTTTTCATGTCATTTTGCATATTTTTATCCAATATACGTACTATATTACATGAAATATTAAATATTCCGTGAAGAGATTGTGTGGTATGCAGAAAGTAACAAATGATTAAGGTATATTTTACTTTCAGAAAGAAAGAATATTAATATACGATTATCGGTGAAAAATATTGATTCTAAGGCAAATCTTGCATGTGACAAGTGAACATATAAAATTTAAGAATGTAATCGTAGTGATGTCAAAATTACATCAATTGTATCGCTGATATCGAAATTTCACTCTGTAAGCTAACATCCTGCTAAACAAATTAAATTTCAAAGGAGTGGGAAAATATTTCGTTTGCGAAAACAAAATCGGAAATAAATCAGAGACAAAGATACACTTTGAATTTGAGAATTTGAAAATTTCAAGCGTGATTGTCCATATTTTGCTATTAAAGATATTTAAATTTGCTTCCATTTTTATATGCAAAATTTTAGTTATTTAAAAATTCTTTGTTTACTTCTAAACACTTTCTTCCAATCTAAGAAAATGAGTCAAGCAAGCTAAGCATTTTTTAAAAACAATAAATATTAGTTTTTATTTTGAAAGTGCGCTAGAAAGCTAAATAAATATAAACTGATTTGATAAAAAAAAAAAAAGAAAAAACTCCTAATTAATGATAGTGATACTTCTGATAAACGATGTAACGACGATGATAATGATAACGAATGCCTTTTTGTATTGTTGTACAATTATATATTCACGAGGAATTGCATTAAGCTAACAAATATTGGTGACTGATTTTTAGATATGATTCTATGTAACATAAATAATATTGGGACAACTGCATCCTTAAAACAAATTTAACGAAAATTTCTTTCATATCTGAAAAAGAATAAAACTGAATGGAAGTTTTTTTTTTTTTTTTTTCTTTTTTTCTTTCAATTTTTATATGGATACATGAATTCTTGAATTATTTGCCTTTTGGGAGCAGGTTTTAGACTTAAATAAATTTATCCTTCTTATAAAACATTTCACGGTTTTGATTCTACAATTGAAGTTGATCAAATTTTTCTATCTGTTTCATAAATAATTTTTTTTTCACACTTAATTCTGAAGGGAATCCTAACTACATGAAATGTTCTTCGTTACAGAATAGGATTACATCAATAATAGCTTGAGCCTCATCAAAAAAAAAAAATCCATACTTCCATCTAATTTAGGAACATGAATACAGATTAATATGATAACTAAAAAACTAAAATAACTAACATATCGTTTTGTTGATTCGTTCCTGAAGGATGCGGGAAGGAAAATATCAATTATCAAAAAATGTCATTTGGAGCAAAAGTCATTTGGATATGATATTTGAAAAGTAACTGACATCCTGAAGTAAATGTCATTTTGGTACATTTGTATGTCAAAGTTGCATGAAAAAAATAATTGCTATGTATTGTAAAATGATTGATGAACTGATCATTCGTTACTGATTTGATAATTTTATCCTTGTTCAAATATACCCAATAATAATCTTTAGCACTTAACACTAGTTGGAACAAAGTAAATAGTGTGGAAAATATAATGTTGCAAGCTTCCATAATAATTTAAATTTCCGTTTTTCTCATTTTATCTTCCTTTTCTATAAATTTTGAGCCATTAAAATGGTTGAAAAGAAAGGATGAAAAAAAGTTAACGGATAATATGATATGCAAATTGTAGGGTGGTCTGTATAATCGTAAAAATGGATTGTATTCGAAATCATGAAAGCTTCCTTTTGTTATATTTCTTCCTCGCTTGACTTGTTTTCATCTTTTGTTTCTTCTTTCTTTTTTCTTTTTTTTTTCTTTTTTTTTTTTTAAATGATTAACATTTAAAGCAAATCAATGAGCTGAACTATTTTGTTGATTTTTTGCTTTTTTTTTTTTTTCAGAAATCATTCCAATCCCATCTTTGGTAGAAGCTTGGATTGTTCTGCATGCCTCAATGAAAAGGATAACTAAATTGATTTCATCGGAGAATACTCCGATCAATGCTGATCGAGCAGTATTTAATGGAGTTTGTAAGTTCACAAACTGTTTCAAATAATGGAAATACATCAGAAATCCTAATGAGAAAAATTAATCTTGTGGTACGGTATGCAAAGCAACTTTGCGAAGAGTATTTCAATGTTGAAAATTTTTTAGATAACAGTATGAATTTAGTATCACTACTGTGCTACGATCCAGATCCGCTTATCCTGATTTCAGTTTATAGTGGAAACTATTACAGGAATACCCGGATATCTAGTAGCCTGATACAACCTTTTAGCCACTGACATCCTTAATATTATTACATTCGCAGTATGATTCGGTAACGCCTTGGATCGGAGCAATTAAGTTCATTCTTACGACATCCTAGACAATAGATTTTTCAACACAGATACAAGTTACATTTTTCATCCTACAGATATACTTCTAACTTAAGTCTTCATAATGAAGTTTTATCAAATTACTCGGGTACTGTGATAAGAAATTCACAATAATAGACATAATCGTTGAGAAATTACTCTTAATTAGTAATATACTTTTTCCTATGGATACATAGCAATTCATCGTAGTTCATTCGGAATCAAATTACTGATTTCAGAGAAAAAAACCAACCTTATCATATATTTATCAAATAATGCAAATTTCTTTCTTCCTTGTTTATGAATTTTAACTTATGATGGTTGTGTTTGGTGGTTATGGTTATCTTCATCATTTATCATCAACATTTCTTCCATTCTCGATTTTACAACATATGTTTCCTAACTAACTTTTCGACATATGTTTCATACTTAGACAAGCTGCAGACAACAGTTTGGACAGTCTTCAGGATTGCAAGTTTCTTCCATTGCTCCTGTCGTCTTTCATAGAAAATTGATGAACTGATTCAGGAGAATGTCTATGTGCAATTTTTTCCTTTCTTTTTTTCAGGAAAATTTTCATTTGTAAGTTTAAAATTTTAAAATCATATATTGAAAACATTTTATTGCCTATCAATTCAATTTCAAACAATTAACAATTTGAAAATGAACGCATGGATTAAATGGAGTGATTTAACGGTTGCTGATATATGCAAATTCTTTTGAAAAATACGGTTATCTTATTTGATACGATGCTATCACGCTATTTCCGAAAATATGCATTGCATCGTATAATCAAGCAGTAATGATGACTGATCCGGTTAGTATCAGTAAATGATTTAAAATTCGAATTTGTTGGATCATAAATTTGCCAAAGCTGAAATCTTTCACTTGTTTTTGTGGAACTGATTTTACTTCTCCTTTAATGCACTTTACTTTCACAAAAAAAAAAAAGAAGTTACATAACTAACTGTAAAAAATGTAAAACATTCAACGATTTCAGCCATTCAACTTTTATCACCCAACTTTTTTGTCGTATATCGTCCTTTCTCTTTATCAGTGCTATATCACAACTTTATCAGTATTCCTTTTTTTTTTCCTTTTCCATTCCATTCTATATTATAAAGAATGAATTATTAGCTAAACTGTTATCCTAAACTACGGAAGGACTATTTTAATTATAGTTGTTGCAATTGAAAAAATTAATTAGAAGAATAGAAATGATATCAAGGATTTGATGATACATCATTGTAGGCTTGTGTTGTTTATATTAGGCTTATTATGTAATCGTACTGGTAAATTTTCTTTCCTAATTATTAGTAAACAATTTTGTGTATACAATGAAATTTAATGTTGACAAGAAGAAAAATTAATCACAAATCATAAATTACAATAAATTAATTTGTGAAAGTTAAGTTTCTGACTAAGTTTAGGATTAAATATGTAAAGTTTGGAAATTTAATTTGACATTGACCACCATACCGTAATATTTTTTTTGTTATCATGATTATGACCAGTAATATCATCCCACACACTATCGTTATTATTGTTTTACTAGGTTATCATCGCTGAAATGATTACGTAACAATACAAATTATTGCAATCATTTTTATGCATTTTTGAAATTGTTTAAATTCCGCGGATTTTTTGCTTCATTATTTTAAAATGTTGCATTATTTCAATATCGAAAGACATTGAAATTCTATCAATTTTATGCCTATAAATAATGTTTATGCCGTAAACTGAAAGGATGATAGGTACATCCAATAGTATAATTTTGGTTTTAATCATTTTCTCATTTGATGTTCGATGTATGAACGTGAATTTCGTTGAAGTGTAAAGAATTTCAATTCTCCATTAAAATTCTTTATCGTTCAGCATATGATTATTTTAATTTCAAATGAAACTATTGCAAATAATCATTTCGATTCGAGTTGCGCTTTAATTTTTACTATGCTAATTATCAAATATCAAATGATTTACTTTAAGGTCAACGAAATAACAAAAATGAAACTTCTTCCAAGCATTCATCAATTTTTGGATATATATATATAATCAATGGTATTTTTAATATCCTCATTCATCAATACAGAAATCAACAATACGTAAGATTTGATTCATAATACTTCCTATCGCGTTCTTCGCATGAATAACTAAATGAAGAGTGCCTTGATCGAAATTCAATAATAAGAGTTAAAAATTTAATTTTGATTCACATTTCATTCTTTCTCATCCCTCTTCATCATTTTTCCTTCATCTCTTTATTCTTATCCATTTTTCTTTTTCTTTTCTTTTTTTTTTTTTTTTTTTCACTACTACTATCCACAAACTGACATCAAAATTTTAACATCTTTACCACATCTAATCAGTCATTCCGTTAGCATTTGCATGTCACATACAGCGAAGCATATATATGACTCATAATTCAATCATCCGATAAATATACACCGACAATTTTCAACGAAAACGAAGTTACCACTATTATCTTCCTTGTCCTTTTTCCCTTTCCATTCATCAATTAATAAAAAAGGGAACAAAGAATGAAATGAAATTAGCAAATTCATATAAAGTAAATGAATGAATGTACCTATACGTATCATCGTATCCTTTCGTTTTTCTCATTTACAACTTCTCATTCATTCATTTCAATATGTTTTCGATTTTGTTAACAATTTTAGAAAATTACTTGATAAATGAATGCTTACATTGTTAGATTTAAATTACTGATCGCTAACATTATCCTCTTTCTCAACATTTTATGATAATTATTGGTAAAGGATATGTATCTCTCGAGAATGACGTACAAGCAAATATAATGGAAATGAAATTTTTCAAAATTATCGAAAGTTTTATAATTTTATTTTAAAGAAAAAGATGGTGTTATTTCTTTCGTTTTCTTACGTTTGTTAGACTAATCTCTCACAACGGGTGAATTTTGCTTATCAGTAAATGATATCAATGAATCACTTTGCTGATCTTTGAGGATGCGATATGTAGTAGATGGTTATAGCTGATGGAAATTCGAAAATAGATAGCCAAGAAATAAATGAGTCTGATATAATTCCACTCAAGTATTGCACAAAAAAAATATTACTTTGAGAATTCAACACATTTTCAATATTTCATTGAAATTCGCACGTTTACACTTGAATTTTACGAAATGTTTCATTTTTAGTATGACTTTCTAAATGAATCGTTTTTAATATTAACTAAAAATTTCTAGAAAATCACGATAGCATCATAATTTTTCCTTTTTTTTTTCACAATTTTACAACGATCATCATAGGAGTGAAAGTAATTGAATGGATTGAAAAATTGGGACAATTTAACAAAAGACGAATGAACTTTAATATTAAATTTGTTTACAACATAGTTATAGGTATTTTCAAAGCATTAAACATGCGCACAGATTACAGGTAAGCAAACAATCGGATGTATCGCTAATGCAATTTCTATGAAATTTTGACCCAAATTTCAGTAGTTTTGGATAATGAAAGCAAATCAATAGGTAAAGTTTTCTTGAAATTTGAGGATCAAAACTAGTAAAATAAAATTCATAATTCTCTTGTAAAGGAACTCAAAGTGGGTTAATGTGAAATCTAAAGTGGGTTAATAGTTCCACTGTATTTGCACTATACAATTTTAAGTGTTTTATTCACATAAGTTTCCAATATTATAAGCTTCCGATATACATGCACATTTGCGCCTATGTATGTATTTGCGCTTTTGTCGCAGGAACCATTGTTATATGTATAATAAAATTCATATATACACACAAAAAAGGCTGAACAATTAATAATTAAATGTTAGATTTTGTGAATTTTCATTTTCTTCCTAATTTCTTGTCATTCTGATGAAATAATTTCTTCACTAATTTGATTTTTTTCCAAAAAAAATTTCAAAATTAATCTATAAAAAAAAAGAAAGAAATGGAAATGGGAAAAAAAAAAAATGTCAAGAGTGGAACAAAGAAAGGAAAAAGGAACAGATCGTTAGTGATTATGCACCCATTCATCGATAATTTACAATAAATTATGGAAAATTGTAGTTCAACTCTTTCTTCTCTCAATAGTTAAGCCATTTATCTATTCATCAATTCATTCAACCGATGATCATTTGCTGCTTCATGTCCTTTCTTATCGCTTTTAATAAATCATTTCTATCCTAACATCACTTACTGAACTTATCACTTTTTTTTTTTTTTTTTTTGTACCGTAAAATATCACCTAAAATACAGCGGAGGTGGGAAGATGAAGTGATTGTTAGTAATAATTAGTTCTATAAATGATAATTGCATTAATATTATTGATTAGAACAATTCAATTATTATAAACAATGGGAAATTAGAAGGTTAAGAATATCCTGCGTAGGAAAACATATCTCGAACGATTTGTTATGATAACCTAAGAATAAAGTAGAAACAATAAAATGCAACAATTGATAGGTTAATTTATCAAAAAGATTGATACTATAGCAATGTTCCTACAGTCGAAATATTTTGTGAAGTGAATCAATATTAGTCAAATAGAAATATTTGAAAGATCTATGATCATAGTTAAATTTTCATATTTAATACAATAATCATTATCATTCTTATCATTATTATTAAGCAATTATTTCATTCAAAATTATATCTATTTCCTAATCATTTCTATCTGATTATTTATTTGAAATGAATTTGCTTTATGTTTAGCTTTATACGCTATTAATGTTTAATACTTTGGCATTTATGTCTGTCACACATAACCAAATAATAGTCTGAAAAAAAAAGAAACAATATGATAAAGATAATTTAGAAAAGTGAACAGCATGATAAAATGATTAATGCAATAAAACGAAAAAAAAAAAAAAAAAGATAAAAGTAAACAGAGTAAAAGAAAGGAAAAACGATTTACTTTTTCGGGAAAATATTAAAACATTTTCACGAGCATGCCATGTTATCATTATTATTACTATTATTATTATCATCATCATCATTATCATTATCAGGATTACAGCCAATACTATTGTTAATATTATCATTCCACACATGATACTTATTGGAAATATATGCTGACAATATGTAGAAATGTAAAAATTGCTTACATAAGAAAAATTTGTGAATAACATTGTTGTCACTTTGATGCATACGAACATAAAGCCAAAATAATGCTATCCAATTCGTTCATTCCAAAATGTTTCTCATTTTTGTATGGATTTTGAATCATAAACAAGAGGGAAGAGAAAAAAAAAAAAGAAAAAGAAAAAAATTTCCAATAAAATATTGAATAAAAAAATTGACTTATTTCGTTTTTTTTTTTTTTTTTTTTTTTTGCTATAATGTATAGGATAGTTTTGGTTTTAAATTTTTCTTAATTTTATCATTCTTCTGATGGTAAAATAATTCAATTTTAATACACATAGGATTTCAATATTAGGAAGCGATTAATGACATTACCCATCAAGAAGACAATTTATAGTTTTCTACTACAATGCACAAATAAACAAAAATGTATTATGAATTTGTTGATCATCAAAGATTTTATTAAAGCTTTTTCATTATGATATATTTGATTATAATAAGTTAAACTTTATATGTATTTTCGTAATATTTCTTTGAGAAATATGTGAATGTGGCATATATTATGGATCTGTTAGAGCAACCAAAAAAGTTGTTACAGTCGAAGCGATGATTCAACAAAGTCATATTTTATATCATCAAATTTCGTTCTACTAAACGAATTATTCGAAGTTTGATTTGAATTTAAAATTCCGATTTATTCTCATTGAATGATCATAACTAACTGAACTTATTCTAAAGCATAGTTTTATTATACTTTGTTTTTACGTGAAGTAATTCTGAAACGATCATTGGATACAATATTTGCCTTATTTAACCTTTTATCCTGTAATGCATACCAGTGCCAAAAATAACCGTTGTAGATTTTCATAGTAGTTCCATTCAATAAACTAACTCTACGATAGTTTAGAAGATATCGTTGATTCAGATTCGCTTTCCTTTTTGTGGAAAGTGAATATTTAATACTAGCTCAACATCTTTTGATATTACTCATTGATGTTTATAGATTGGATTCAAGTAAAAGTCGTAAAATTTCACACACTTCAAAGGATTAGTTTATTACGTGAAAATTTCTGTCAACATTAATGTGCAGAGAAGGTGGAACGAATTCAAAATATGGAACAAATTTAAAATTGCTTTTACATGCACTTACATATATATGCATATATATCCGGAATTTTGGTTGATAGGATGAATGGAATTACATTTGGAATACAGAATTGAAGTGATAAGAATGAAAAAGCACTTATTTTTCCATCTTACCTAGAATCATCTCTTCCTTCTTGTCAAGTTTCATAATTATAATCATCATTATTATCATTATCATTGTCAGTATTATTATCATCATCACAAATATTACTACCTTCGATATTGTTTATCGTTATCAAAAAAAGCATCACCAATATCGTTTTCATCATTATATTATCATCATCAATTCCTTTTTTATTTTATCACTATGAGTTTAACAAATAATATGCTTCCTTTTAATTCATTCTTATGAATGATGCAAAAGATTTTAAAATGAAGTTAAAAAGAAAAATTAATTCATGTAAGTATGTTCTCTTTTAGACTTTAAATGATTCTATTTTGTTTCTAAAGAGAGAAAAAAAAAAACTGTAAAATCCATAAAATATATAGATGAAAACTGCAAATTTTGAGAAAAAAAAAATCATTTTTTGAAAAATTTCTATTTAATCGTCGAATTTTTTACTACTTTTGTCATGCAATTTTTCCTATGTTCTAAAATTTTTCACCGAAAAAGAATCAAATTTTGCAAATATGCCAATATTTTCTGCGAAAGTCTTCCAATTTTAAATCCTTGTTTTTTGTTTTATTCTTCAAATCATTATTTTAAGCATTATGTATACAAGTAATTCCTTGGAGATATGACATTTTCATATTACATATTAGCTTCAAATTGAAGTATTAACTATTTAATTCTATTCCTATATGAAAATAACTGTAGTGTGGAAATATTATCGGATATTAAGAATTAAATTTAGATCGAATAAGAGAATAATTCCTGGGAATTTGTATGTTGCAGTACAAAGCCTATCGATTAATTTGATAGATGAAAAATGAAAAAAAAAAAAAAAAAAAATTGTTGGCATTTCCGTTGTTACCTTACCAATTGCAAAAGTGTCATTTTCATTTTGATTTGCTTAAAATCTTTGCTTTATTTGACATATAACAAAGTCCTTACGACATTATTGCCGATCTCTTCTTGTGCGATTTTAATTTCACCATATAATGAAAAATATTATCTTAGAAATGATAATTATATATGTTAATCAAAATTTTCAAGAAGTTTTTTTTTTTTTTTCTTTTCACTTCTACTACAATTTTGAAAACAAAATGAAAAAAAAAAAAAAAAGAAGGGAGGAGGGGAAAAAAAAAAGGAAAAAGAAAAAAAAAAAAAAAAAAAAAAAAAAAAAAGCGCAAGCAACATCTGTCATTACAGAATTAGCAATATTCAACAATTGCTAAATTTATTTTCTGAAATCATAACAGCAATAGTAGCAGACAGTATGAATGCGCAAAGTGACTGATTGATTGATTGATCAATTGAATGAGGAGTTTAATGAGTAAATGTTTCGTTTCATTTCATGACATTGACATGACACAGGTTAAATTTGATGTATCACAGGGAAGAAAGTATGAGAGGTAAGAGGTCTAGCAAGGATTATTAGATCGAATGAAGAAATTGGAAATGAGAGGGAGAGAGAGAGAGAGAGAGAGAGAGAGAAAGAGAAAGAGGGAGAGAGTGAAAACCAATGGCCGAGCGGCAATATATAGCAGAGATTGGAGCAAAAAAAAAAAAAAAAAAAAAAAAAAAGTCGCCATTTTCTACTTGATTTCCTCTTTTGCCGACTTTTCTTCTTAGCTAGCAATTTTCTTGACTAACAAACTAACAGCTAACATTTGTCGAACATATTTCTTTTTTTTTTTTTTTTTCCTGTGGGGAAGAGGACATTATGTATAGCCATAATTTAATGGGACAAAAATAATTTGCCAAGGAATAATTTGATCATATAATGATTGAGTAATAGATTTGTACTGATAGCAGAATTGGATGGATTATAGAATATCGATAAAAGATATTTCACAAAATAACTAATTTTTATTTTTCTTTTTGTTTTGTTTTTAATGATTAGGATAGCAGGTAGATATTGATTAAGTATAAATGAATGATACAGGTAAATTCGGATGAAAAAATAGGACTCAAAAAAAAAAAAAAAAAAAAAAAAAAAAAAAAAAAAAGAAAAAGGAAAAAGAAAAAAATAAGAGAAATTTCTGATTATTTATTTTGAATAATTAGTCGAATTTGATGAATAATAATTTTATGACAGAAAATTTTGACATAACAATATTAGTGATAGATTTAAGCCAAATCATTACAAAATTTTCTTTGGCCAAGTTAGTTACTATTTAATGTTTGATAGGCTTAATTTAATAGCATCAATCATTCAGCATTCATCTTTTCTGTCCTTCCATACAAATATATTGTGCAAAGGTATTGTCAATGCACGAATGGTGAGACCTTTGTGTCGTGCATGCATTCATTTTTGCAAACGCATTACCATTGCAGAAAATATAATGTCTGTAATTCATAATCCTCAATGACCTCTACCCTTTTAATCGTTTTGCTTTCGAACTATTTTAATCTTTTAAAATTTCAATACCTTACCATTTAACACTTTATCAACACATATACACCACACAGACATTTTATTTATTTGGCTGTACAGAGAAAAAAAATGATCACATTAACATGAAAAAACTTCGTAGTGCTGAAGGCCAAATGGAGAGTATACGATGATTGAGGAGAGTTCAGACAATTTATACAATTAGCAAATAGCAAAGAATGTGGAGAAAGTTGATATTTGCAAGATTTATTTAGAGAATTATGCATTGAAATGAACATTGAAGAAATAGAAGAAAAGTAAATATATGAGATAGTGTTAAAGAAGCTTGAGTTTAGATAGATTGAGATTTATGAGGGTGGGACATATTATGTGCGCTCCACATATCACATCATGTTTCTACATTTCTCTTCCAGTCTTAACCATCTGTGCTATCTTATTTTCCTGACTGTTTGATGTTTAGTCATAACGCTATTTTAGATTATTGCATTGTCTGAAGTGATAAAGAGAGGGTAAAAGAGAGAGAGAGAGAGGAGGAAAAGAGTTGTGTGGCTATCCGTGTGCAGCCCTTCCCTTCTTTCTCGATTGGCATTTTAAATTCTCGATTTTCACGATCCTTACCTTACTTCATAGTAGTCTTTCGATCCAATCTTATTGGCAGCATCTTTGTCAATTACTTTAGTTTTGCCTTTAAAGTGAGGCCATCAAAAGTTCTTTGCCTAAAATTGGCCATAATTCGATGATTTCGATGATCTTTAAATAAGTTGGCCCGATGCCATAACCCTAAATTTCGGGAATGAAATGACAACATTTTTCCTGAATTAAATAATATTATCGGGTACTGTTGTGATTTTATACAATAATTAAACCGATCATACTTTTTTTTTTTCCATGACATTGAAACTTATAGAATGTATATTCTATATTTCCTATCCATAAATTATTTATTTACTGATTCGCGCATTAGTTTTTACTTACTGTCTATAATTACTTACCATCTATAATTATATATAATTGTAGTGAATACGAGTTTGGGAGAAAGGAAGAATGAGTAATTTCGTTTTAATCAATTTATCATTTTTTTCTATATTGTAGAAAAAAAAAAAAAAAGTGCTTAATTTTATGTTCACTTAGAATGGTTCATAATATTTTTCTTATTTACATACTATTATTTATTTGACTAATTGTTTACTTGTTAACTATTCTAATTCAAATAATAGTTTAGTTTCTTTTTACTTTTCTTATTTTAGTACATTTTTAACATTTTGAATTATCAAATTAATTAATGTGAAAGATAATTTTTGCAATAAAAATTCATTCTTAATTTTCTTCATTTTAATTCAAAAAAGATTGCATTATTGTCATTCTCGAACATAACACTTTCCACTTTTATTTTCTTCATCTATATGGAAACGAGGAGAAAAAAAGAAAAAAAAGAATTGAAAAAGTTGAAATTTACAGAGCAAAATTTTATAGAAATATAAGAAAGTTTTTGATTTTTAAAGGAAATGATAATTTTTACTTATTTTTAACCCAATCCAACTTTTCGAACATTATGAACCTTCAAAATGAACACACACACACACGCACACAGACACACACAGACACACACACACATATATATATATGCATAATATATAATATACATCTTCGTTGGTGGTCTCATTTGGGTCTTTTTTTTTTTTTTTTAATTTTTTTTTTTTTTTTTATGCTGCACTTAAAAAGGCTTTTTTCCCCTTTGTATCTTCCTTCCTTTCGGCAAATGACATTTTTTTTTTTTTTTTTTTTTTTTAATATTTTTCGTTTGTTTACCTTAACGATAATGTAAAAGTATAAAAGATGATGATAATGATAATATAAAATGAGCATTTTCTTGTTATTATGCAATCGTTGATTTATGATAAGAGTTACTGGTTGGTATGATCGTTTCTTGAAGATGATAAGGTTATCAAGTAAGAGATGTACTTAAATTGATAATGAAAATCAAGTTGGATAAGAATTTTAAGTTTTCTTTCTTTTATTCTTCTTTTTCTTTTTTTTTTTTTTTTTTGCAACAATAAGAAATTCATCGGTAAGTTTGAGATAACGAAGGAAATTAAGTTAGATAATAATTTTTCTTCAACTGGTAAAAGAAGAATGTGAATTTTTGCTATCATTATCGAAAATTATCTCTGCTGTATATAGCTTCCAAGAATGATGAAGAAGAGAATCATGCATATTTATGAGGGAAATTTTGAATTGATAATATCACTGAAAATAGTGATTAGAAATCTAGAATTGATAAAATGAAACGTTATCGCAAGAGAAGTAACATTAAAATTATCGATTATTTAATAGTGATAACAAAAATGATCTTTTACTGGTTTATATATCATCTCATCTTGATGATTGAGTTTTAGCTAAAATTCATTTAATTTTTTATACAATCATCAATGTAGAGTTAATGCTTCCAATCATATCAGTTCAAAAAAAAAAAAAAAAAAATTAGGATAGCATCCATTAAAGCTAAATGAAAGATTTCATTCTTTTTTACTTATAACATTTAGCCATATTTACTAAGATCCCTATTTAATCAATTATCAATCTTCTTCCAATAATAATTTCTGATCCATTTCGGAACAATTATTAAAAGGTATATAGAATAGGAAATTATTCTTTATATGATTATAAAATATTATTGAAAAGAGATAGGTACCATCTTCCATCCTGTTTCATTTAATAATAGACAGGTGTTTTCTCTTTTTTCCTTTTTTCTTTTCTTTTCTTTTTTTTTTTTTTTTTTTTTTTTTCTTTGTAGCAGTTTATTAAAGTTTGCCCAAAAAGATGAAGAGGGAATGAGAGAGAGAGAGAGAGAGAGAGAGAGAGAGGGAGGAAAAGAGAGTTTTTTTCTAATAATAATTTTTGCTTATATATTAAGATAAAATACGACTTTTATATGAAATTTGAAAACGAAAAAAAGAAAATTTCGTTCACTTTATTAAAAGTATTAGGATCAAACACGTATGTTTATTATCAAACACGTTACACGTACGTTATCAAACACGTTACACGCATTACACATACGTTATCAAACACATTACACGTATAAAATTAATGATAAGCGTAGTTTAATGGAGAGAATATCGAGTATTATCCGATGAAAAAGTAGTATGATGATGATATTTCACATTTTAAAATATCATAAAA
Organism: Dipetalonema caudispina; assembly: GCA_013365325.1. Classification (NCBI taxonomy): domain Eukaryota; kingdom Metazoa; phylum Nematoda; class Chromadorea; order Rhabditida; family Onchocercidae; genus Dipetalonema; species Dipetalonema caudispina. The sequence goes on from JABVXV010000079.1 coordinate 114,481, forward strand.
TTCATTGATTTTATGTTATGCTAGAAAGTTTATTATTTTATTGATCTATATAATTTAAGAGTATAATTGAGAAAATACCTGACATTTTTTTCATCTTTCATCTCGACATTCATTCTTTTTCTTTTTCAAGCTAATTCTTTTAATTTTAAGCAAACAAATGAGAAGATGAAAATTTTAACAGAAATGTTAGAACTATATAAAATACGTCTAAATCTAAATAACTAAACGTGTTATTTTCTCTCTTTTTTTTTTAAAAAGAAGATCGAGGACAAATGTAATATACTAACATTGACATTTTATTGATATTTCATGAGACTTTTCCTCTTTTTTTTTCTTTTTTCTTAATTTGAAAATAAGCATTTGAAATTTTGCAATATGAGATATACATCGATAAAAACTATTAAATGGACATCCTCTCCTTTTTTTTTTTTTTTATTTATTACTGCTCTCAGATAATTCATTTGTCTAGAAAACCTCTCCGTTAAATTGCAAGCAAATTACCAATGATGAAAAAAAAAAAAAAAAAAAAAAAGAAAGAAAGAAAATGTGGAAAAAAAATTTTTTCGTTTTAATTCAAGATTTAAAAGAAATATATGTCATTGTTGAAAATGAGAACAAGGAGATGAAAGAGGTGAATATTATAGGATGGAATGGAAAAGCTTTGCATGATTTATAAAGTTTGTTATTCCTATTAAAAAATTAAAAGTAAATATTGTAAGCGGTAAAGTCTTTCGAACAATTTAATCTTATAAGATTAAAATTGTCATAATTTGTATATTTCCAGTGAAATGAAGAAATGAACTATTAAATTAGGTGAGAAAGTTTATTCCGAATTTTATCGAATTTTTTATACCGAAATAAAGAATAGTGAAAGTACATCATCAACATATGCAATTAATCCTTCTTCTTGAGATATCTTTTTCTTTCTTCAGAAAATTATTATTGATTTAAGATATGAAAAATTCGATAAACTTTTGAAACAATTCAAAAAAAAAAGAAATTTAAAGTTTTGAAATTCCGAAAACATTCCAAATGCTATTTTACCGTAATATTTCTTGTGTTCTATTACAATGTACTTGAGAGGTAGAATTAGATGGTTTTTTTTTTTTTTTTTTTTTCTTACTTTCATAGTTTTGTTCAGTTTTTCAAACATATAATTTTACATTTAATACCGTATCATTACGAAACAGGAATGTTAACTTATGGTTTTGTAGCTATTGAAGCGTAAAATGTTGTTAGTGATAATGTTAGTCAATTTATTAATGATAAGTGCTGTTATTATCAAATGATTTGAAGAATTTATGACGCATTTACAATCCTTTAATTATTGTTTAAATTGAAATAGTATTCTTAGGGCTATCCAAAAAACGATAATTTATATTTCGGAATTTTTCATTTTGTGCGAAAATTTCCATAATCATTACTATGTATTCTACGACAATTTATTGGGTAAATTATAGAATCATTTAAGGTTACAAATTAGAAATGGTTGCATGTTAAGTAATTTAAATTAGATATTAAAAAAACAGAAGTGATAAGTTTGATATTTTTACTGCTAAAAATATTGAATGGTCTAGATTTACGTTACTTAATGTGACATCTTAATTGTAAACAATATAACGTAATCATTCCGATTATACGCGATAACATAAGAATGTTATTATTATTTAAATATGATGAAAATTTTGCTGATTAAATGGGAGAATTTGTTAAAGAATTATTTTTTTTTACTGTTCATTTAACATAACAGTCAAAAGAATCATTATTTTCCTATTGGAGGAAGACATTAAAATTGTCATAAGTTTAAAATATTGTTTAAAATGAATGCAATGGCTGTTCATCACCTTGTCCGATTGATTTTCCGGTTAAACAATGGTTCACTTTCCGTAAATGACAATTTTGTCGATCCGATATTGATGTGAAAGTAATGTTCGATGGAAATTTTAATGGCATCGGTAGTCGATCATGAAAGGGCTGCTCACAGACAACAATAGCTCTATGTATGTGTATGTGTGTGTATGTGTGTATGTGTATGTGTGTATATATATATATACATATCAATGCTATTTTTTGAGGCAATTTTAAAATTGCTGAGTATATATGTATGTATGTGTGTGTGTGTGTATGTGTGTGTGTGTGTGTGTGTGTGTACCGTAAAACCACTCGTATGTTTAAATACATACGTACACACATATGCAAACACATAGATATATATATACACACACATACAAACATACACACGCATACACACACATACATACATACATACATGTGTTTCATTTACGAATAATTTTCACGACATATTCTAAAGATTGAAAAATGAATGCAAATTTTTTTTTTTTTTTTTAAGAATATAATTTTTTAATTTAAGTTGCTATATCCTTCGAATATTCTAAAGGTTATTCTATGACCATTTTAATTAATTCTGATTACATTTCCGGTAATACTCAATTATATTTACGACAATTTCGAAGAAATTTTATTTGTTACAAGGCCTTTAGACCTTTAGACATAAAAGATTGAAATGCTTTGCATAAGTCATTTAGTAGGGAGCATAGCATTGAATTATTTAATTTAAATACTTGATTGAAATGCTATTTATTCTTTTTTTCCGTTTCAAACATAAATGAGAAAAAAAAAAAAAAAAAAGGAAAAGAGACTTGATCGAAATGTATAGATATATGATCACTTTCTAATCTCTTTTGTTAATTTTCAATATTTAAAATATTCATATACTTAAATTTTATGATGCAGAAAATTCCCTAACTTAATTTACATCTTCTTATTGCAGTTTTCTCGAGAACGATATAAATGAAATGATGGAGATATGAATGTTGTTGCTTAAGTTACATGTAGTTTTTTTTTTTTTTTTTTTTTTCATGGGAATAGTAATATCTGTTGATAATTAGCAATTAATTAAAGCATTGATCGTTTCAAAAAGTTTGTTTTGATTCAAATAGAAATTAGCAAATTATGAACGATGTTTAAAATGAGAATTCTATTCGTTTTTTTTTTTTTTTTTGTTTTGTTTTTAATGTATATAATTTAAAATAATGGAATGAACAAATATATACAACGATGAAAATTTTACAATTACATTATATACTATATACTTAGATTAAATGATGTTTTTCGAGTAGTATTGGATATCTTTTTATCATTATTGAGAGAGGAGTAACTTAATAGTCCAATAAATTGGGCCATAAATAAATGTTAGATTGATACTATAGAAGGAGAAAATGAAATATGAATGGAGAAATATTTCATTTAAATAATGGATTAAATATGGTTAGATGAAATAACTATAACTAAAAAAAGAATTGAAGAAAGGGAGGAAAAAAAAAAAAAAAAAAAAAGCAAGGTAGATTGATGATTATCCGATGATTTTTAGAAAAGTGTATTTTATTTACAAAAGTATTTTATTTCATGTTCAATCCATCTTTATTCATTTTCCACTCTTTCCTTTTATAACTGCAATTTCCGTAAATATTGCAATTATCATCTAGCATATATCCTTTTTTTTTTTTTTTCCTTTGCTTTTTTTTCATAAATTTAAAAAAAGAAAAAAAAATTTTTCTCCTCCTTTTAGTTTTTTTTTTTTTTTGGGGATGAAATGGAGAGAAAAAATTTTCTAGTTTTGATTTTTATTAGGGTAAATTGTTACTGTATCATAAATAGTGGTGCAATAAAATTCAAGAATATGATGGTACCATGAATTAATTTCCTTCTTGCCAATTTATGGTATTACTTTGGTTACTTTCTATTTCATAAAAGGTAATTATGTTAGTCGCTTGTTTGATATTTTAAAATAGAAAAAAAAAAAAAAAAAGAATTGTATGAACATAGATAGTTTATTGAAAATGCAATATGAGGCATAATATCTCAATTTACAACATTTTTCAACAAATAGTAGTTAACAACATCAACGAGTTGCATTATTGCATTTGATGGTGGATAATTGTTGAAAAGAGATCTTCACATACAAATTGATAGCTTATAATTAACATTAATAAAGTAAAAAAAAAAAAAAAAAAAAAAAAAAAAAGAGAAAATTTTAATTTTTAGATAATGTAATTTTGCAAGGAAAAAATAACAAAGAAAGAGTTATTTTCTTCTTTTGTAAAATATGCTACATATTGAATAGATTGTAATAATGCCAAAAAAAGGCAAAAAAAAAAAAAAAAAAAAAAAAAAGACGAATTTTTGGATTTTAATCATTATTATAGTGTACTGTAACATATTATTGTTTGTTCACATTCGTTACAATCTTTTAGTTTTCTCAATTAGTGTTTGATGTTTTGTACTTTTTGACTTTCTGTTTTTAATCATTATCACAATCATCACCATCACTGCTACGATGATCGATGTTGATGACTAGTTTTACTTCCCGTTTTTATAGCCTATGTGATTTACAATCTACTGTGGCTAATTTTTTTTTTTTTTTTCTTAAAAGAAAAAATTTCAATTTTTATGGAAGCAACTTATCATTTCATTGATAATAAATGATAGCTATTACATGATCCTTACGTGTTATTTAAGCTTTATTTTATATTTATATACACTGTAGTATTTACTTTCTTTATCCTAAATAATGATTGATTAAGATAATTGATAAAGAAGTCAATTATTAAAAATCATGTTTAATTAATTTAATATAATGTAATCCAATGAACTCATATAATTACTATAAGTCATTTCAATAAGAAATGTTTCAATTTATAACCAAATGTAACAAGTGGAATTCGTCATTATTTGTTGTTTAAAAATTAGCACAAAATTTACAAACTTTAGTGTCATTTTTTCCCAAAGCATAGAAAGCAAGAAGTAGTTGATTGAAATTTTATAATAATTAGTTGAAGTTTAGAAGAAAGCAATTTGCTATTTACAATGAGAGCTTTTTCCAGTCCCAGTTTTTGTCAGACAGAAGCATTTGTTCGGTGAACAAATTTTGGCCAATAATTGAAAAACAATGAATTATTTTTATTAAATAATTGATAAAGATTACTGATTATTGATATGTACAATTTACAGTTTCCGTAATTTTTTTAGTGCAAAATTATTTGATAACATAATATATCGTAAATTACTTTAAAGGAAGTCAGTGTATGGATTGTTTTACCGATATGTGATGGTATTACTATAGTGAATTAATTGAGAAATGTTCTATAAGATAATTAGATACACTCCTTGATGATAGCCGGTTAGTCAAAAAATCCCGAAATCACAATGATCCCGTTGATGTGTTACTACAATTCAGTTCCCTTTGTTTTTTTTTCTTTTTTTTTTTTTTTGGACATGAATATAATTTTTTTCTTTTTTTCGAAGTTCAAAAAAATTCCCGAATCCATTTTATAAATCTATAAAGTTTGACCTTCGGAACGAAGTAACAAGATAAGGGAGAGGAAGGGGAGAAGAGGGCTATTGACCGGGAAAAAGTTACAAAATAATTTTTCAGATTGAACATATGGAAAACCACGGTAGATAAATTTAGATGATTCAATGTCCACAATTCATATTTTAAAGTTTTTTACAACTTTTTTTTTCCCAAAATTAGCCTTTTAATTAGTAGTAAAAAGATTATCAATGTATGTATGAGGCTATCCTAATACATTAGAAATCTTCGGAAAGAAAATTTGATCATCAATTTTCTATCGCAGAAAATACGATTGTTATAATAGTGCTGATGTAGGAAAAGACAAGACATTCATTAGATAACGATATGTTTCCATTTAATTTTTCTTTTGTCATTTTCTTAATTTTAGGATGATTTTTGGATTTCTTCTATGCATATAGCATTTTTTTTTTCTTTTGCTTTTTTCTAGAAATACAAAATTTCATTTTAATTGAAATACAAATTTGCTAGCAAGAATTTATAAGATGGTACAGTGTCTAAGTTAACGCTAAATTTATTTGTATAAACTTGATATATAGCTAGCTCATCCATGTTTCATATTTTTAACTTATATTTTTCAATTTTTACGAATGCTTGAGAAACTATTATGATTTATCTATCTAACTAGACTAATAGCCTTTTTCTAATTTTTCCATTCAAATATTACTGAATGAATCAGCTAACAGCACAATGTCATCTTAGCTTTGCTGAAGTTTGGTGTGACATTTTTGTTCAACATTGCTATTTGTTAGAATTGTATTTTTTAATTCTTGTAAAAGATATTTTTGTTTCTCTTAAAAATATATATTAGATATTGTATTTAATGTGAAAATTTGTTCAAACATTCTTTCCTTTATCTCTCATCTACATTATTGAAATGATGAAAGAGTTAGATGTTGAATGGTAAAAAATATTCATCGAATGATTTGCTTTTGGCTTTCTTCGTTTTGTAATTTCGGATTAATGAATGGGATGAAATGTAAAATGTTTCAAATGTTTTTATTGGATTCAATTACCAAAATTCTCATTTTTTTTTTTTGATTAATTAGCACATGATGGTACGAATTAATGCAAAAATACAACTATTCTTTAATTATAAATGAAAGCATCGTTTTTATTCATACGTTTTGTATCTTTAGAGAATAATAATGAAAAGAGTAAAAAATTGATGAATATTTTATTTTCAGGTGAAAATTTTACAATTCCAAAAAAAATTTTCCTACTAAATAATAAAACATCTATGATATATAGTTGAGATTATTCTCCTCTTTTGTTTTTCATTTTTTTTTTTTTTTGTTTAATTTCCTCAAAAAAAAAAGAGAGGTTTTTTTTTTCAGTGAATTTTACAAATTATGCTCATTTTTGCATAGAAAATTTTAATGAAGAATGATGTGAATCATTAGAAATCAACCATTGTCGATTTGCAAAAATCTCATGGATGTTGAAAACTTATCATATTCGCTTTTCCCATCATTCATTTTTTTTTTTTTTTTTGTTTCCGTAATCGTCAAATTGGTATTGCAGTTAACAATTTTCTAAACCAAACGGTTAACCGATCAACCTAGTTTTGCTTTGTTACTTGATTACCAATAAATAATATATCTAGATTGTATCTGAAAATGTCATCTACATTCGTTTTTTTTTTTTTTTTTACTGTTTTGGCAAAATTTTGGTTTTTTTTTTTGTTATAGTTTGAGTTAAAAGGAATTGAAAAGCACCAAAAAGGGGAAAAAAAAAAATAGAAGAAGCTAAGATACTGAAAGGATTTCCTCATAGTTTCTTCACATATTTCAACTTCCATAAAATAGATATCTTCTGTTGCAGATTTGAATCATTTTCCTATTTTTCGGATTAGAACTGATAAAAGACTTCCAATACAAAAAGATCTAATGAAATTCATAGGTAAAATACGAGGATAAATGATGAAGGAGAAGGAGATAAGATAAAAGGAAGTAAAAAATTTTTAAATATTCATCAACAATAATACTACTAAGTTAGTTTATAAGAAATAAAAAAAAAAAATGTATGCTAATATCATAATTTCGTTTTAACCTTAGGTATTATCTAATCAATTTGGTTAAATAAAAAAGATTTTATTCTATTGATGAATGTTTAACTAATATCTACGAGTTATTCATATGTTTACATATTAGCAAATGTTTAAAAAGTATTTTATATATTCATTAAGTTAATTAATTAAAATATTCACTACTTAACCTCATGAAACTGTTGAAATTGTTTCACTCATCATTTTTCAAGAAAGATACATTATGAATTGTTTTTTTTTTTTTGTTGTTCAGTTACTGTGTCATTTAGAGAAAGTTGTGTTACAGTATTCTCATATGAGAGGAAATTTTAGTTGCATTCATTAATTGCGGAAAGAACTTGTTGAGCTCATTTTGAAAGTGAAAAGCTTTTCTGTGTTTTTCTTTTTTTCTTTTTTCTTTTTTCTTTTTTCTTTTGTCAGATAGAGGAAAATGGATATTGAATGATTGAAGAGAAAATGTTACCTCATAATTATAAAGGCCTATTCTCTTTCCTACATTTTTCCTTTCTAAAATATTGGATAGGTATTTCTTTCATTTTTCAATCGGTCATTAAACTTTCTATTTTTCATAAGAGCTTTTAAAGGTGAACATGTTTAAGTGGAGAAAAATTGTATATCAATCAAATTCTTACCATTACATATTAATAATATGCCGTGTGCTAAGTTAATCTTTCGGATTGGTTTAACTACTTCAATAAGTTGCATTTTGATGATTATTTGTTCGATAGAATTTTTGAGTTTAAAAAAAAAAAATGTTTTTTTTCATTTTTTTTTTTTTTTTTTTTTTTTCAAAATCAGTCAACCAATTTCAACACACTGATATGGTCGTAGATGCAGCATGCGAGTAATTTCACCTTTAATCATATTGAGCGGTGAGGGTGAAAAGGATGATAATGATGATGCTGATGATAATGATGATAATGATGGTGGTGATAATGATGATGATGATGATAATGATGATAACGATGATGATGATGATAATAAGTGACGCACAACAAAATGGGTGGGTAAGTGGGGAATGGAAATGGGATGAAGTTAACTGGCATGTTTGTTCGATTTTGTCTCCAAACTGGCTTTCTTTTTGTCTTTTTTTTTTTTTCTTGCTTCACAATTTTTCTTTCAATTTTTGTACGATAATTTTGCATCTATCGATACTGTTTGATGATACTGTCACTAATTTGAAACATTTTTGAATTTATCTTTTTAATGTAGAATCATTTTTTCATATAACATTTTATTATTTTTAGTTGAAAATATACCGACATTTTATTTTGTATCAAAGAAAAATCATACATTTGTTTAGAAGTTTGCAGAGAGATCAAAAAGTTCGATATTGGATTAAATCGTGGAAATTAACTTCAATATAAGCTATAAATCATCTATGCTTGGAGAGTATTCTCACTGATACGAATGAAAATACGATGCGAATGCTAATTTACCAATAGCACTTTTAATACGATGTCGAAAATTTTCAAAATTACAAATAACAATTCATTTTTGGAATATTTGAATGCAGAGAATACTTCTACTTATATGATCGAAAGGTAAGTTGATATGATAATACAGTAATTTCAACTTAAAATTCACACAGTGTTGTAATTATAATGTACCAAGCTTATCACAATAAATGTAATATATAGTGATAACATAATTTTATTTTAATATGAATATACAGTATTATCATTCTTAGAGATTTTCATGTATATCATCGGGAAATATTGGAAAATTGGAATAATTCTCGAGATTGTATATATAGGTTAGGTTTTCGAGAAATCGATATGTAAATGTGGCAGGGTTCGAGAAACATTACCAACCATTTGTTTATGTTTTTGTGTGTGTGTGTGTGTGTGTGTGTGTGTGTATGTATGTGTGTACGTATGTATGTTATATGATAGATTTGAAAATAGATTCAGAAAACAGCTGACCTACTCCACAGGGGTTTCATTTTCAACTTTGGCATTATTTATTTATGGTAGACAAAAGATCTACGAGCTTTTTGTTTTGTTGATGTAAAAATTCAATGTTTTATTATCAGGGAGAAAGAGGAAGAGAAAGAGAGAGAGAGAAAGATTTATACCATAATTAAATAATAAGGGGCAAAATACGGAAAGAGGTTAAGCTTATAAAATGTATTAATTGATATTAAAAACGAAGAAAATTATTGCTATTATCATCATTTGGTGAACGCATTCGGAAAATTTGTTTCTTTCTTTTTTTCTGTATAAAATTCCGGATTATTTTCAGGGAATCAGCTAACAGTGAACTATATGCCATAAACATTTCCGTAATTTTCGGTTAAACAATGTGTATGTTCAAAAAAAAAAAAAAGAAAAAGGTAAAGGAAAACAATAAAATATGCTACTCATTTAAATGATTCCTCTTTTCACTATGACAAATCACGAAAATTCGGTATGAAGTTCACTTGTTGATGGATTTTTGCTAAAATTCCATCATTTACATATACTTGGTTAATCACTTTTTAGGATTAAATTATTTTCCAAGAAGAATATCGGATGAAATAGCGAAATTTATCTTTGAACATGTTTGCTTTTAGATGTTGTATTGGCTATTAGATGGTAATAAAGCTGAGATTTTTGCATCAGCTTAAGATAAATAAAAGCTCTCATAAATCTTCTTTTTAGTCTTGAATTACTGCCAAAATGGAAATTAAAATCTTTTTTTTTTGCAAAACTATCAAATGTTTCTTAATCGATTTCTAAATTTAGGAGCAAATTGATTGGTTACATACAGAAATATAAACAAATGCATCGTATGTTTTTCATTTAGGATCGATTTCAATAAGCAAATTAAACTGTTGATAATTGACAAATAGGCGCATACACACACATACAGTTTTATACAGCTTCTAATTTAATTTCTGTAAAGCATTTCATTCATCCAAAAAAATATTCCGATAAGTTAAGTTCTTAAGTTCAGAGAGTAAGCAACAATCAATGTCCTTTTTACACAATTCATGGTACTAATTGATTATTACGATATATTATTGTAATTTATGGTAGAATGCAATTATTTTCTCAGATTAATGTTAAATAGTAATTTCAGTTATTAATTGGATAGTTTACTGAATTACTTAATAGATTGTTTACTTATTTACAATTCTATTTGACTGTTTTATTATATAGTAAAGTTTATTTGAATATTATTCGTTAGAAAGTATAATAAACGAGGAAATTTAGATACATCTATTGATATTATGCACAGTTGTGCACTCTCCATTTCAATAGAAAATGAAATATGAAGTTTTTTTTTTTTTTTTTTTTTTTTTTCTTTCAATCTTTTATGAAATTGATCCACGTATGGGAAATGATATATTGTATGATATTAGTATCATCTATTTCTGCAACAGATACTGCTCTATTTCATCTCTTTAGATTTTCACTTTTGTATGAAAGAAAAATGAAGAAAGATTGTAATGATGATAAAATAGCTGAAGAATTTCACTGGATGATACCACACGAGTTTTTTTTTTTTTTACCTTTTTTTTTCTTTTTTTTTTTTTTTTTTTTTGGATATTTTAACATTTCTGAAACTGTCATTGCTTACTGCAACTGTTATCTGTTGGTATTCTTCTATTGATTTTGCTGCTATGAATGATAGTACTTTTCGAAATTGCTACATTGAACATGTGACATTTTCAACTTTCTGTAATTTTTGTGGAACAGTTTTGCTGCACTTTAAAAAGTTTTTGTCATGTTAAATGGCACAAAATAATGTTAGGTGCCAGGAAATTTTCATTTTTCATTGGAATTTTCATCGTAATTGTTTAGAATTTTATCCAAAATATTCTTTCTACAGTTTGAAAGTGATAACATTTGAACAACGACGAAACTTAGTTAAATGCATATGAGCGGGAATTTAATTTAAACCATTAAATTACTTAATAATTTCTTCAACTGGCAGGTAATAATTCACTGAAGCTGTGAAATGAGATTGAAGAAAGTTACGATTAACTGTTCTTGCTTGAGATAAGATAGGCTGCTATCAGGTAACGTTACTAATAATGCTTAGCATATCTAATATGGCCGAATAGTATGCCTAATATGGTAATTATACCTAAAAGCAAAATTCGAATGATAATGTCAATCTGATAGCCAATGTAAATAATCCCTATATGACCTTTAGGGACCCCCTTTCAAATGGGTCAAAAGATGACTAACATCTGTTGAATGATGAAAAATGGCAAGCTTTTTTCGGAACTTTAAGTTATTGAACAGATAAATGTTCTTATTGAGTTCTAAAACTTTTAACGGCAACATTTTATGTACTATCAGATATTAGTGCAGATATCAAAAGTATTGGAAGTTGAGGTTTGATAAGAATATTTCTTGCTACTTGGAAATTTGAAATTTTAGAAAATATTCAAAAATGCAATTTGGTTATATTTATTATCAAAGATATGAATAATATTTTGCACACTAATTTTAGTTCATTTACCATAAATTAGTGTGAGCTATTACTCTATCCATACGTTTTCTAACAATTTTGGTCTATGTTCTTTACGAAATTTAAATAACTGGAATTAACAGAAGTTGGGCTGTCAATGAACACATGATAGAATAATCTTAAGCTTAATCTGAACTCAGAAGAATTAAATTGATTAAAACAGATTATTTTGATAACTGGATCGATAATCACTTATAAGATTTTACTAGAATTTAAAAGAATTCATTTTTCCCCTTTTTTCTTAGAAATTTCTTCCAATCAACATCTTCCAGTACAGCTAGTCCAATTTAATTCATACTCATAAAAGACTGTCATTCTTTCGTATCAGAATTGTTTAGGTTAACATTGGATGACATCGATTATGTAGGATTTAATTATTTCTGTTATACATCATTGAGAATACATTAACTGAAAATTAATTGACAGGTTCAAATTTTGGAAAAATATTCAAATATAAGGTACACAAATGATTTCGTAAAACATGCTTGTTGTCTTTCTTTTTTTTTTTTAAATTTATGATATCTTAATTTTTCCGTATACTTTTTCGTCATTCCCTTTTTTTTTTTTTTTTTAGATCTTGAAGATTATGAATAAATTAATTATTCAATTGGAATTTGTTCATGGAGAGGAATATTTCACGTAAGTTTTATTTCTTTATTTATGTAACACTTAAAGATGACAAACTTTTTTTTTCCTCATTTGTTTCACACTGTTTCTTTTCTTGTATTTTCTTTTTTTTTCTTCATTTATTAACAATTTAATGCTCATACATACATACATACATATATATATATAATATAAAATATAAAGTTAATTTGTTTGTTATTTTACCCGGAAGAAATCAATAAAGAAATGCGTCCAGTATTTCGTTGTTGTCGCGTCAATTTTCTTTTTTTTTTTTTTTTTTTGAATATTATTCTTTGCGATTAAGATTTTATGCTGACATTTTAGCAATGTCTACATTTTATAATTTTACATCCGAAATATGTCATTCAAATGAGAGCATTTAATTATTAAAGTATTTTGGTTGAAAGTGTAAAACAGATAAGATGATAATATGAAGTGATAAATGGAATACCCGAAATTTTTACTATTTTATGGCTTTTTTTTTTTTGCTTCAAATTATCAAATGTTTCTCAGATGAAATAGTAAAAAGTAGTGGAAAAAGATAATTTGATTGAAAGTATTGCATAATGTATGATCTTCTTGACCTTTAACGTTATTTTATTTTTCAAATAAACATGAGGTATGTGTGTGTGTGTGTGTGTGTGTGTGTGTGTGTGTGTGTGTGTGTGTGTGTGTTTGTGTCTGTTTAACCAGGACGAATGGTATTTTCCGGAAAAAATATAGTACGATGAGAAGCTCTTTCCGATTATTCAAATGAAGATATTGATGAAATGGAAGAATTGGAAAATATTTGTTATCAAAATGCAAACATATAACGGATCATTAGCAGGGATTGACGTCATTTGCAAATTTCCATTAATTTGAATTTACCGCCTTTGATACCGTACCCTTTTTGAATTGATTGCAAATCAATGGGATGCGTTTGTTGATGTTTTCTCGTTGGCACGAGAGGAAGTGCAAGGGATTCCCCGCTTTATTGGCATGATGCCAATGGGTGTGGGAAATTGGCTTATAGCCAGATTCTCTTTTTCTATAACCGCTCTATTATATGAATGTTTAAGGAGGGCAGAGATGCCAGAGTTGGCAATAATTGAATTGGTTGAGTGAAGGAGAGTATGTGTGTGTGTGTGTGTGTGTGTGTGTGTATGTGTGTGTATGTGTGTGTATATGTGTGTATATATATGTGTGTGTGTGTGTGTGTGTACTTTGTTTGTTCAGTTCTTTCTTTTTTTAATTTTCATTTCCACAATAAATTTGCATACTGTCTAATATATTTAAAGAAAAGAAAGAAATATTTAATTTTTACTTAAATTATACTTTTTTTTTCCTATCAATTTATATAATTTATATATATTTACAAGTAGCCGAAATTGTATATTTGTTTATTTGAAATATTTTTAGCTTAATTTATATTTCTACATATTTATTTAAAATAATTTGCAGCATTTTGCACGTTTTATTTTTTTTTTTCAGTGAAATTTACTCTTTGTATCTAATCTTTTTAATGTTTTTGAATTTTTTTTTCTTAAGTTAAGGTAATTTTTTTTTTTTTTTTTTTTTCATAGAGATTTTCATTTCAAAACTATGTTCCAGAATCTTCTATTCCAATTCTGTACCAAAATAAAGATTTTAAGCAATAATTTTAAGCTTGTTTGTGTTTACTACTACTAGTGATATTGACATATTATTATAATGACATTTTTAAAAAATATTTTTTAATTCACTGTAATTCCAGCGAGAAACGGAACTTTTTTCTAAACGAAAAATATATCTTCCAATCATTAATCAGTCCTTCAGTTAGTGGTTTAAACGAATTTTTACGACGATCAATCATCGAAACAATCAAGATATATATGTATATGTATGGGTGTGATCTGTGCATTCATAGGTACATCTACATATGTATTTATGTGTGTGTGTATGTGTGTGTGCATGTGTGTGTGTATGTGTGTGTGTGTATGTGCAGTCATGATGAAATTAATGAGTTTAAACAGTTGATTTACAATCATTTCTTTGTGCTATCAGTATTTTAAATTTTTTATTCCTTGAGACTAAATGACAGTTGACAGAAATTAATTGACCATTAATGTACGCATTGAAATTCCTTCAATTTGCTTATTTATTTCCCTTCTTCTTTTTTTTCATGATTAAATCTAATTCGAATTTTGAAAATAATGTTTATATGCTGTTTTTTTTTTTTTCTTGAAATTTATCGATTTGAAAGTTAAAAATACTTCCGGATAAAATGTTATATGATTCATCTTTCAGATTTATTTTGTTAAGTAATTAACCAAACAAATAAGATTTGATTCGTGCTGTTGTTACTGTTGTTGTTGGAGAGAAAAATATAATGTGTTAATGATAATTTTAGTGATGTCAATAATGCTCAATAATTTTATTAAATTTTCGAATTGACCATTTATTTATTATTCTTTCATTCTAGATGCTTTTACAAATTGTCAAAATCTTCTTTATAAACTGAATTGTATTAAAAGTGCCCTGAATTGAATGGCATATACATCCGTAAGAGTGTACGTACCGATGCCAATCGTCACGATACTGCTACAACCTGTCGTTTTTTTTTTTTTTTTTTTGTTGTTGTTACTATTGCTGCTACTCTACCACAGTACAATATCTTCATTTCAAAACCTTCATTTCCCGATAATTTCCTATCTATTCCACAAAATAATTCCTATAGTCTTATTTTGCATACCTAATGCATTCATATATAAGTAACTAACTCTGAAACTTTCATTTCAAACTTTAAAATGTAAATAGTTTTTTCTTTTTTTTTTTTTTTTTATTCAAACTAATAAATATTTGGCAGGAAAAGTATTGTTAGAATTGTTTACATATGGCAACGAATTTCACACAGCCTTTTCAAATTAAAATTTTTGATAAATAGAGTCGTTTTTGTTTTTGTTTTCTTTTTTTTTTTTTTTGGTTGAAAAGAGATTGACGACACTGCAGAAATGCCAGAAGAGTAGTACTACTTGACAAACTATCTTTGAGGAAATAAAAACTAATACTATCTGATCAAATCTATAGTCATATAACTTTAACATTTTAATATTATTTGTTTATTGTTAACATATCGATATTATTAATCTAGCGGGAATGTATAAAAATATTTAATAAAGTGAATTTTATTACAGAATGATAGCAAATAAGTGGCAAGAAGAAAGCAATCAAAAAGAAAAGTGAAGGAAGAAGAGGAAAAAGTGAGAGAAAATTTGTTAGAATATTGACATATGCATAATTCATCAACAATTATGAGGTTTCTAGGGTGACATGTAATGAGTTATCCCATTTTTACGTCCATTTTATAGAATTGTTATCGTTATCGTTGGATCGAATATTCACTGTTTGTTTAAAAGGTACCATTAATGAAAGAAGGGGAAAAAAAAAAGAACAGGGAATTGAATGAAACAGGATTTGAAAGAAAATTCGTTAATATTATTTAAGTAGTGAATGCAAAGTTTTGATTAAAAAATATTTCGGATAATTTTATGGGAAGATAAAAGAAATAGATAGATAAATATTTCAAATTATTTATTTTACTTCTATTTCTTTTGTAAATTTATCAGAATTTTCAAATTTAAACATATGAAGTTTTGCTGAATAAAATTTCAAAATTTTGATGTCAAATTTATTAAAATTCCCCTGAATTCTGTCATTTTCAATTTTCATATATTTCATTTTTCAGAAAATATTTCGCTAATCATTCAAGAATCAATCTTCTTTTCGACGTTCTACTATCTGCTGTATTGAAATGTCCTTGAAAATTAGAGGAGAATGGAGGAGGAATGGAAGAAAGAAGGTATAGACTTTTATTCTTACCTGACATGTTTTTATTATACTTTCATAACTGCAATTAAAGACTTAGTTTATTAAAATAAATTTTCACTCATCTAAAATTTGATATTTTACAAGCGGTTAATTTGATGAATTTTAATTATTAAAAATAGATGAAAACAATGAAGTGATAAATTTTGATAAGAAAAATTAACAACTTTATAGTTATCAAATTGATTATCTTTTATTTGAAAATTTCTTATATAAAAATTTTCTTTTCCGCTGTAAAATAAGACATCAAAATTTGATGAGTAATGATGGATTCAATTGTATGCCATGTTGTTTGTGTATAACAAAAAGGAAAAAAAGAAAAAATGAAAAAATGAATGGGAAAGGATGAGAAGTTTTTTTTTTCTTCTTTTTTTTTTTTTTTTTTTTTTTTTTTTTTTGAAAGAGAGAGAGAAAAGATTTTCTGTAATGATACGAAAAAAGAGATGATGAAAAGAAGAAGAAATGGCTTGATGTGTACGATGATTGTGCTTTTTGTTATGTTCACTTGATTTGGTTTAATTTTATTTATTCCCTTTTCCGCTAAAAAAAAAAAAAAAATGCTTTCTTTTGCAATTATTTTCTTCTCTCAACAAGCTAACAATGGTATAATTTTCCCTCAATGTTGTTGTCATCTTTTCAGGTTAACATTTAACATTTATATCATTATGATTATGATAGATTTAATTATGAAATGAATTAAAATATATGAGTATTTTAGTTATGCAATCAACATGAAGATTAGTATCCGATATTTGGTAAGTTTAAATATTCTGATAGTTGCATATGTAGTGATTTCGTATGCTATTTTATTATTTTTTTTTCATTTATTGTATTAAACAGGTAAATGGGATTTGTTGATAGTTTGCTATGATATTTCAGGATAACCTAGAAAAAGAGTGGTTTTCATGGGATTCAGCTGAAAATGATATATCCATTTAACGGATAATGTTCTATCTAACATATAATAGTTGATATTGTCCAGCTAGTATTTAACATCTAAGCAGTTTATTCAGATTTTATACGGTGATAAGAAAGTTTAGTTGATATCATGTATCAATATTATGAGATTTAAAGAGAAAAAGCAATATGATACAATAGTCTTATTCAAATTTCCATGATTGTTAGCATGCTTTAATTTACTGAATAGTAAAATTTCTTAAGTAATCTTTTTTCTTATTCATTTCTGGCAATTTAAATTAACATCATCACTTATAACTTAATTTAACTAATAGATAAAGCAAAATAATTGTGCAATTTATGCATAATTTTTCTTTAGAAATCATTATTTCTCACGTATTATAAGTAAGATATCTTGTTATTAAGATATATTGTTGAAATAAGATTGAATCATACTATGTCACAAACGAACAATCATCATCAAATATCATTGTAAATTTTTCATATATTTATGAAATGCTGAAAGAAGTAATACTTTCGAATATCACTTCATATATATTTATTTATCCTTCATAATTTCCAATTTTTGATTAGAAAATTAGAATTCTTTATTTTTAAATTTAATTTAATTTAACTATACGGAATTTTACCATACGAATCACATCACACATTCACATAAATGGACATGGATTAGGATTCATATATTCACATATACCCATTTAATATATGTTTAAAGGGACGAAGGACGGAGGATGATGGGTTTGAGGAGGAGGTAGGACAGTTTGATCGGGAAGTGAGTGTCGGTAATGACATATTTTCAAGGGCATCCAACATCACATCTCTCTTCAATTTATGTATGTGTTCAACATCCACAACTATCTCAAATATTATAGTTATATCATTTTTCTACTTCATTATTTTATTATTTGGAATTGAAAATATTTGAATGATTTGATGGATATATCAACAAAAATATGTTCGAAATCTCAATGATTTAATCAATAATAGTGATGCTTGTCATAGTTTATCATCTATCATTTAGATGTTGGTAATCATTTAAATTTTTCGAATTTAAATATTTAGATAGAGAATTTTATGGCAACCAAAAAGAAAAAAAAAACCGTTTTTGTTGTGGTATAAAAGTGATGTATAACCTTCTGGAAATTAGTTATTGTATCATATTCTTATAGTTTTTTTTTTTTTTCTAAATTTGGATATGCTAATAGTCAAAACTTCCTTAATGCTTAAATTTTATTTCTGATTTTGCAAATTTCAATTGCATAAAAAATCTTAAATTCATTAAACATTGAAAGATGGCAAAAACTTTCTGAAATAGTTTTTTATTTAAATTAGCTAAGCTGAACCTAATTCCTATTTACCGCATAGAACTATTATATGACGTACGAAAGCGTACATGAAATTCAAGAAGCTTATATTACGCAGATAATTTACTGGTACACCATGGAAAAATTACTGATAATTATGATTACAAAACAGAACAAACATTTTGTTGGATGAGTATTGTAGTTATTAGATCATCTCGTGATAATTGTTTGATCTGATTGATTCCTAAAAATAGTTTATTTTTTAAGAAAAATGAATTTATGACATAAGCATATAGGTATATTTCAAGTGATATTCTCGAAAAAAAAAGAAAAAAAAGCAGAGTTGGAAGAAAACTGATGAGAGTGAAATAACAGATATGTAATAAGACTCAGAAGAGCAGAAATTTCAAACAATTTTGAATCATTTTTCGACACAGATTTGTTTCACTTCTGAAATGATCTATCTATTGCGATAAACTATTTTTTAGGAAATATGATTAATCCGGAAAAAAAAAAGAAATGGAAGAAGTTTATTTTGTAAGATGAGAGAATGAAGCTTTTGTTAAATTGAATTTAAATTTTCAATTTTCCCTTTATTAAACCATACAAAAGTAATTGTTCATAACTGAAGAGAATTTTTTTTACAAAGCCTTAATTTTTCAATTTTCTTTCTTTTCTTTCTTTTCTTTTTTTCTTTCTTTTTTTTTTTTTTTTTTTAATGCAAAAATTTGTTCTGCCAACAAATAATTTCTTTTTTTCTATTTCCCATAGCACAAAAGATGTTGTTCTTTTTTCCGGTGAGGTAAAAGATGAAATGGGACTTTTTTAAAGGGAGGAAAATGGAGAAAAAGAAATGGATACAGAAAGGAAATACTGATAAATGTCCTGATATGTTATCTTGATCAGGATATGTTTTGATGGTGACGATGATGATGATTGTTTTTTGTAGACATCCAACAAGCTGTAAACAATTTTTTTTTTTTTTTTTTTTTGCCAATACTCCAATATTTCATCTTGTCTGATTGCCATTGTATCATATAGTTATTGTTCGAATATAATACTTGATAATTTTCTCGTTTTTTTCCCTCTCTTATGCAAAGTATTTGCAATTACTACAATGTCTAAAGAGTAATTTTAAAATTTTCATTTGTAATTTTAAATTACTTTGCTTTATTTAGTGTCATTTTTTAGTAGATCAAAATTTTCCTCATTGTCCAAGAAGGTACATTTTGAATGAATTTTCAAATATAGAATAAGACATAAAGAAGATAGTAATTATTGATTATTCAAATTTCAAAGTTACAGTACAAAATAATGTTATTTAGCTTCATTAAATATCAGGGTAGAATCATCTTACAACGTTTGTGTAGCCCTTAGGCTGATTTGTTGTACTGTATCATATTTTTCATCAAACAATGATATAAGCTCAACCGATAGATGAACCTAACGAGATATGTTGTAAAAGTTCGTCAGCTGTTTGGTTTATTTGAAGGATTTAATTTTTTTTTTTTTTTTTTTTTTTATCTAGATTGTTGAACTTCATACTATCCATGAAGCTTACTAAACATATCTTTCTTTCTTTCTAACCTCTGTTTGTTTGAATGTTGCTAAAAAATGATGATAATGTCTGATATTCTTACAAATATTTGCTTCATTGTTTAATTTTTCAATTTCTTTACTCTTTCTAATTTATGTATAACAATATCATTTAAATTTTATCATTATTATAGCTTGTCTATATAATTCATGCAAGTGTATTATTATCTTCAGACATTTCAAATACAGTCAATATCATTGATTGATTGTATTTCAATTTATAGCTTACCTAAAACCATTGTTCATATCTTTATACTATAATAAAGAAGTGAAAATTTATATTTTAATGTTAAAATAAGATTAAATTTTAAAAAAAAAAATTCAAATTTTTTTTTTTTTTGTAAAATAATTTAAAATATGAAATTACTTTATATGACAATTTGTTAGCTTAACGGTTTCTGGTTCAATAAATGCATGAAAATGGAAGTTTGATTGGTGATAAATAATTGTAGCAGCTCTATGAAAATGGCTTTCGCTCTGTTGCATAATGATGTTGTCGTCATTGTGCTCATTTTTCCCATAAGTTGTAATAGTAGAACCCGTTTTAGCAGTATTAGCAGGAAAAGGCCTTACAATTAAGGGCTTTTCTTTCATTCAAATTCAATCTTCCGCTTCCCTTTGCTTCCTTTTCCTTCCTTTTACTTCATGCATCACTAGCTATCCTTCCCAAATAAGAGCTGTCGAATAAATTGGCATATGCAACATTGTCCTTCATACTTTCCTTTCAGTTTATATACATACAGCAATTCAAACTACTCAATTCATAATTCAACATTTTTATAAATATATGTTTTTATATCTATTAGAATTATATATGAAAAATTTTGATCATTAATTTGATTTAATTTAACATATTGGTAAACTAATTTTGATCCATTTAATTCATTTTCAATCAATAGAAGGAAATCTTTGAATAGATTTTAATTTATTAGGATGAAAATAAGCATATGTAAGAATTGTAAAAAAAAAAATGCTTTTGATATTGATTGATATTTATCATTGAGCTATCCAATTAAATCCATGAACATTTTAATTAACAACAAGCAATTAACAATTGTTAGTTAAATTATCACTGAAGAATATATTACATTGGACAGTTCTGATAGACAATTATTTATGATTGTTTTTGAAAAAATTTTCCTTTCTCTTTTTCTTGCATATACATATATATATGTTTGTGCTTATCTTATGTATTTTTAATGATCATTTCACCTTTTCAGAGTAGAATTTAAAAAAAAAAAAAATATGAAATCTAACTTCATAAATATTTTTTGAATTTATTATTTAAAATTTTTTTTGTAAAGTGTAAATTGCTTATTTTTTTTTCCCATCTTCTTTTTCTTTAGATTTAAAATCTCTAAAAATTTGGCATTAAATAGGATTTTCAGAATTCATACAAATGAAAGGTTCGGTTTTGAAAGCAAATTTTGAACTTATAGTGTGTATTTTTGCGGTAATCTAAATCATTCTCTGTATTAGGTTCGAATTTTCAATAAAATCAACTTTTCCTGTAACTTTTTTAATTCATCTAATCACTAAATAGCAATGTACTACGATTAATTACTTTTTCTTTAATTCATCTGTGCACTTTTTTTTTTCACTTATTTACGTGAATCATTTTATCACTTACGTTCCTATTTTACTTTATTTGCAGTATGTTTTATACTTAACTCTCATTTTAGTAGTAAATTAAAAAAATTTATCTTTGAACTATGGAAATAATCATTACATCCTTCCTATTGTAATATCATCGATGGTCTTTTTACAAAATTAACAATACAGTCATCCTTACGATCACAGAAGTGGGACTAAAGAGTAGTTAAATCGAGTAAAGTACAAAATTTCCAAAATTCGAATTATTTATTTATAACTAATAAGAATAATCGAATATTATGCTTAAGTATAATTCAAAAAAAAAGAAAAAGAAAAAACTTTTATATTTTATTCATTGAAAAAAAAAAAAAAAAAATGAAATTTGAATTTTGTTAACTGTAAAAATTTATTAGCTTTTTTTTTTGAAAGTATTTGATGAGTTAAAAGCATAGAAAATAAGTACAAAAGTAAATTTGGATAATTTTTACAGAAAAGAAAATAGAGATAGAAATTGGTTAGCAGATTTTCACCACTTCATTGCTTTCATTTGAGTGGTGCATAATAGATGGTAGTGCAATACAGTGTTTAGAGTTAGAAGTATGATTTATGCTATATGAAAAAGGCGATAGGTACTTGTGTGGAAAGTTAGGAGAACAAAAGAGAGATGAAATTGTGAAAACACACTTGAAAAATTAACTCCAGATTTTGTTTTCTTTTCACAAATGTTGAAAAAGTGTAGAGGAAGAGGGAAAAAAGAAGGCGAGAAGTGCTCCACCTCATTTTCAATGATTTCAGTTAGGTGAGCAATGCTTTTAACATTAAGTAGTAGTAGCAATAAAATTTGTAGTAGTCTGCCATTTTACCTGTATTACCTACATCTTCTCTATTCTTTGCTCTTATGTTGCACATTGATATGATGTGATTTCTTGACGAGTTCAAAAATCATCAGATTATCCCTTACATCACTGATAAATAATCTCTAAAATATTTTCTCCTTGTAATCAGGATCAGCTTAATGATCAATATTATCAATTGTAATGGTGATTTTTTTTACATGTAAATTAGAACATTCATATTTGGGTTTTTATTTTAGGATTTCTTTATCTTCTCAGACGTGATTTTTACTTTAAACGGTAGTGAATAATTATAGATTGAAGTAATACTCAAATTAAAATATATGGGGTCATCAGGTATCCACCGTTGGTATTTTCAGTTTCTTCAGGAAAGTTTTCTTTATACCGACTTGCAAAACAATTCATCATTACTTTAATTTTCCGTTATTCGTTATTCTTTCATTATAAAATAATAGATAAAGCTGGATATGGTCATTCATTTAACTTCCTGCGAAACATTTGAAATTATAGGCTAACAAGGTTATCAACGATAATCTTTTAAGATAATACGAAATTTTCTAATTTGAAAATTTTAAAATGAAGTATGGATAGTTTAAGTAACAGGTACTTTGTCGTAGTTTTGATGATTCAGTTTTGCTCAAGAATTTGATACATGTAAAAAAGGAGATGAATATGATTATCTGTTAGGTTGATGAAATGATCACTAATATTGCTATTAATGTTAGGAGCAAGAAGGGGAAATGAAGAAGGAAGAAGTTTAAGAATTGACGAAGGAAGAAAGCTTTGAAGTGTAAATTAATCATTAAAAAGCTAATTAATGCTGAAGTAATTTAAATTGAAATTATTTCATTTGTACAACTTAACAAATGCTTCCAACTGTTTTTAAATCTATCAAAAAACTAGCAAACATTTTCATTAAATATCTACATTTGGACCATTTTTATGTGTTTGATTGTTTAATTTTACTTTTTCCTATCATCTCAAACTATAAATGTTACTAATTAGTATTTTAAATTTTCTCCTGAAATATTACTCTTTCTAGATTCTATCCTTATTTAATTATTATAAAATTTCATTTGATAATCATATTTAAAACATACAATAATACATGTATAACAATGAAATAGTGAATTATTTTAAAAAAGAAAGGAAAAAAAACATTTGCTTTCTGATTGAACATTTATATTTGAGAATTGGTAGAAGAAAGAAATTAAAAGAAATAAAGGAATGGTTAGGAAGAAGAAGGAAGGAAGGAAGGAATAAGTAAGAAACGAGTAGTTTAGGAGAAAAGTTTTTCTTTTTTTTGCTTTTTTTTTTTTTGTGGATTTAATCAAGTAGAAAGCGAAAATGCTATGCATGTGCATCACTCTTGCACATAATCATATTCGAGATTCATTTATTTTGTTAAGTTTTACTATAAAATGAGGAAAGGAAATTGTTAGATTTGCTTTCTAAGCTTTATTTGGAATAGAAGCAGATAGAATTGGTTAAATTCAATTAAAGTAAAAATTGAAATAGAACTAATCTTAGTGGAATACATAGGTTTATATTTTCTAGCATAAGAAGCTTTTTATGTAAAATGAGCAAAGAAAAAAAAAAAAAGAAAAAAAGAAAAAAAAAAACGATAGGATTATGATGTTGATTTAAATTTTTTCTGAAGGAATAACTTTTAAAAGAAGTCTAAAGATTAAATGAAAGATTTGATTTGCATTCAAAAAACTTTACTCTTTGTAAAGTCTGCCTACTTCATTTTCTAATCTCAGTGAAAAAAGCTTGTCGAATTACTTCAAAATTAATTCCATCATTTTTACATTATTTGTATCTAACAAAATATCAACAATTGATTCTATTCCTACAATTCATAGTTTATCAGCCATCTATTTTAGTGATAATAGAGATTAGTAAAAAAAAAAAACTTGAAGGATTATTTCCAAAATCAGAATGCTTACAAGATATGAATTTTTGGAAGTAGTATTTCTGACAAGAGAATAATGATAACAATAAAAAAAATTTCAACAATTCAAGCAAATCAAAGATCAAATTTGAATTTTGCCAGGTGCCACTTCACTCTAAGGTGTGTTTAAATTATTCTTGCTTTTTTGGTCCTTATCGCGCAGTCTTACATCATCTATAATACAATGACAATTACCTGAGAATATTTAAATTTATAGTAATATTGTTTGTTGTCATTTCTATTTCTGTTATTTATTTTTATTTTGCAAAAAACATAAATTTATAACAAAGTTTTATGATAAAAACTGAAGTTAGATATTGCCAGTATACTTTTTTTTTTTTTTTTTTTCTTATTTCTATTCAACTAGAAGGAAAACGAAGAAGTGAATAAAATATGAGATTTGAATTGAAGAAGAGGGCAAAGATGTCATTCCATACATCTCTCTCCAACAAAAAAAAAAAAAAAAAAAAAACCTTTAGTTAATTTTGCCTTAGGAAAAATTTTCTTCAATAATTATTTACAATATCTTCTATGATCTCATATTTTAATCTCAAGTTTTATTTCATATAGGATTTATATTTTGCAAAAAAAAAGAAAATTGATTAAGACAGAAAAAAAAGGAGCTATTAAATTTGATGAAGAACAGAATGAACTTATTTGAAATTTAAAAGAATGTTGTATTGCATAACTTGAAATATTAGCAAATATAATGATTTTGTAAAATCTTCCTTGTAACAAAATATTGATTATAAAATTTCTTTTACGTGAAAATTTTAATTATTACTAGTTAATTTCTAATGAAATTTCAGGAACATTTAAAAAAAAAAAAAAAAAATCAATGCGAAATGTATAGGAAGGAATATGTGACGATATTTAGCAAATTTTAGCAATATCATGAAAAGCTACGCTTATTAAGATCTTATCTAAAAGTAGACAGTTATTTTGAAATATAACTATCCTAAGAATTTTTTTAAAATTAATGCACAATTAAAGTATTTAAAAAGATCTCTCTCTCTCTCTCTCCCTTTTTTTTTTCTATTTCAATTTTCAATTTTCCAATCATAGATTGTTTCATATCCAGAATTCCAATTTTTTTCAACAATCTTATCCATTTATCACTATCATCCAATGTTGATAATATTATTTTTGATCTGTTTTAATAAGAAAGCATACATTTTAATGTTTTAAAAAATTTTCAATGAGAAATGCTTGCTTTTAGAAATATATATACATTGTCTGTCTATGTGTACATGTGTGTGTGTGTGTGTGTGTGTGTGTGTGTACATGTATTATACAGATGGATTGATGAATAGATTTTGAGCAAAATTAACAAACTCTGAATGCAAACAGATACATAATATAAAAATATATATATGTATGCATAATCATCATCATCTCAGTTATTTAATTGCAGTTATTGAGTAATTGATAAAAGAGGCAAGAAAAGAAAATAAAATTTACCCACTTTTTCATTCTTTTTCGTTAGCAATTATTTGATGATCGATGAAATTGACCGAATTACCTCAAATGATTATTGGAAGACTAATTTTATGTTTTTAATTTTAATTTGTTTTTTCATCTTATATGTATAAGAAATAGCATTACGTCAACTAATTTTATGCTTTACTCTTATTAATTCATAGAAATTAACCAAAAATGTATGCAAAATATTTATCGGATAACTTTTTGAGTAATTTCATACGTAGAAGTAAATAATTTAATCTTTTTTTTTTCCCTTTTTTTTCTTGTTTTTTTTTTTTTGCTTCATTCTTTATTCCAATTTCGATGATGTATGGAATTTGATATATATATATATATCTGCATCAATTTTTGATTACTTTTAACTTATGGAATTTTTTTTTTTGATTCACAAAATACATTAGCGGTCAATGATTATTGTTGAACTGGAATTTTATTTCTTTTTAAATTGTCTTTGTTTACGCTATGAAATCAATGAAGCGAACAAAATTGGCGGCTATTTTGCATATTTATTTATTTATTTCTTCTTCCATTAAATCCGACTGGATCATTTATTCATCATGATTGGCAGCTAAATGTTATTGTTTAATCTGATATTACCGAAAGTCGTCTAATCAACACACGAATAGATTTAAAGAAAATATGGTTTGAGAATCAATGATACGGTTTACACCGCCTGAAAGTCTATATTGCACTGATCGCATAGATTTTCAATAGTACTTCTTTGTTTAGAAATGATTTATAGGTAGACGATCAAAATTTATTCTTCCTTTTCATTCTCTCTCCCTTTCTCTCTCTCTCTTTCTTTGTTTCATTCTCAAATG
Source organism: Dipetalonema caudispina (assembly GCA_013365325.1). Taxonomy (NCBI): domain Eukaryota; kingdom Metazoa; phylum Nematoda; class Chromadorea; order Rhabditida; family Onchocercidae; genus Dipetalonema; species Dipetalonema caudispina. The sequence continues at coordinate 141,379 of JABVXV010000079.1, forward strand.
ATATCAGTCGAAATGTTTCAATTAAAAAATTAGCTATAATTTTCATTGGTTTTATCTTCAAATGATATTTAAATCATTTTCGATGCAATAATTCAAGTTTCTATTTAAGTGCATTAGTTAAAAAGAAGTTAAATGTGATTTCACATTTTGTTCATCTCTTATTTGTGAATGATCCCTTTCATGATGATACATCATCAACGACATATATTTCCTCAATTATTGTTTTCTTCCTTTTTTTTACAGTTTTTCTATGATGATACATATTTCATAAAATATGCCTAAATGTATGCATTTTCAACTTATTATATATTACATCATGCATGCATGCATGCATGATATAATATGGTAGTTCCTTTAATGCATTACATCATGTAATGTTTTATAAAGTTATTTCGTATAGTTTGTATTGCTGCGATAAAGTTTCCCTTTGCGAATCGTTTTATTCATTGTTCCGTTGAAGATTTTTTTGTGATAGGACGTGTCGTTTGCGCTTTTTTTTTTTTTTTTTTTCTAGAAAAAGTCGTAAGTTAGAAAATATTTTCAATTTTTTTTTTGCTTTTTTTCAGGAAGTGTTCGCATGCCATAACAAATTTTTGGCTTGTTACGCGTGGATAAATTAAACAACAACAGAAAGAAAGGAAGCGGAAAAGGAGAGCGATTTCAAATTTTTTCTTTCTTCCTTTATTTTGACAAGAAAACGGAAAATAAGAAGCTGAAAATTATTTGCATTTTAAGAGAAAAATAAAAGGCATAAAATAAGCCTTAAGCTTTAAATAAACATTACAATTCAATCATTTAATCGATCTTTCCGAATAAGATAGATCTAACTAAACCAACAAAATTATTGGCTTTCAGTAAGTACATCATGATGAAATGATAGTTAGGAATGAAGGGATTGATGTATTCTTCTTTGTAGTTTATTTTTGTTTGATTTTAAATTTCTAAAAATTAGTAAAAAGCTTGATTTTAAATTTCTAAAAATTAGTAAAAAGTTGATGTTCATATGTATAAAAATATTTAGGTACTTTTAAGAATGTGGTTACTGTTAAAATTCATTTAGTGAAAAATCTCTGGTAATCTAATCCACTATTTCGATACTTAATTTGATGATGGATGAAGATAAAAAATCTACTTTGTTTTCTTAACTTCTTATTCAAATGTAATTTTATCCTGATCGCAGAGTAAATATATATTCGCATTTGAAAATCTGAAAATCTGCTCCTATTACTTCCGTTTTTCAATTCATATTACAGCCAATAAGTTATTGTTAGAAATTAATGCAGAGCTTTTTATTTCGTTAATCCATTAGTCGTTAAAAAAAAACGATTAATGCATTCATTAATTTCAACGATGATTGAAATTAGTTAAGTATCAGAATTCATTTCTTCCTATTTGTTCATTTGAAATTTTGATGGAAAACAAACATTTTCTTAGAGAGGAAAAGATTCAATTTCAAAACAGTACGACCATTTTTTTCACTCTTTTTTTTCACTGCTTTTTCTCTTCTTCTTTTTTTTTTTTTTTTTTTTTTTTTTGTTGATTTTGACTACAATGTACAATGAATTGAATTGGTTCATTTATATGACAAGAAAAGGATGTAGGCAATCATCTTATGGCAGATGTTGTATGAATTCCATTTTTTTTTTTAATCTTTAATAATGAAAAATTCAAAATTTTATTTTTTATCATTTGTTAGGAATTATTGTTTCATCCTTTCATTTTTTTTTTTTTTCGTAATCTTAATCGTTCCTTATCACTATTGTATTGTGAAAAATTTCTCACTAACAAATATGATGTAAAATGAGGACAGAAAAAAAAAAAAAGAAAAATCAGATTGATATGTTTAATATTGAGACGTATATAAGTGTTGCGAATTTTTTACGTTCCACATTGATCATTAAATATTTCAATATTGACATTGATATCATAATTGTGGTATAGTTTTCTTTATCATCTTAATTCTACCTTTTTCGAAATTTTTTTTGGATCATAAAACTGATATGAATTTCCTCTCATACAATGATCAGCTTACTGGTTGGTGGATGAAATTCATACAAGTTTTTACGAGAAAACGTATCTTACGTGAAATCTGTTATTGCTTAAGTTCAATGAAAAGAGCAAAAGTAATAGCAGTGTTTAATATCATATAACAATTACAATTAAAAATTTTGCTAATTGCAGACACCGTTGTTTTGTGGTACAAGTGCAGGCGTGCATGTGCATGTTTACTAACGTGAACAATTTCATCATATACGGGTTTTGCTAGCAACAGTGTAAATCTGAAGAGCGTGAAAAGCTATCATTTTCTTCTATATTATTCTCTTCAATTAGTGAACCTTTAAATTCGAAAATTTTCAATTATTCTGAAAAATTGGATACAAAACAGGGTAAGAAAGAGCGGAAATGCTCGGTAAATTAGTGAACAAATTCAAGAAACATTCACTACAAGAAGAAATAACAAGTAGTACTGGTTCACTTGGATCTGCTCCTGGTAATGCTAATCTTGGAAATAATAGAACAACGATAATAGCGCCAACTGGAGCGGTAATAGCACCGCAATCTCAACAATCAAATCGTCGAAGTGCTCGTATAAGTGCTCTTTATGAGGTTTTTTTTTTTTTTTTTTTTTTTTTTTTCTTCATATTTTTCTTTTCTTTTGAATATTTTTGCATAAATTAATGTAAAATATATCTGAAACATTTAGGATAATACTGCATTGGTAATGATTGACTCGGGAACCGAATCAGATGATGATGAATTAGAACAACTTGATTCAAGTAAATTTTTCAATGAATTAATAAACATTGTTAATGAATGAATTGAAGAGATATATGTAATGAATAGTATTGAAAATTAACGAACTGTATCAAAAATATAGTAAATAGTATTCAGAAGGTAATAACTATACCTTTTTCGTTGATCTCATTTACTATCAACAATTTGTATTACAATTCGAATGTTGCTTTGTCTTATTTTGAATTTGATTTTAATTTTATCTTTAAAATTTCTAAATTTTTAAAGTAAAATGAAAGCAAGAAATTATGCAGTGTGAAACGATAGAATAAGTTATGATGGAAATGAAATAAAACTAATCTAAAAAAAAAGAAAAAAAAAAAAAACATTTAAAAGAGTTATTACATCTTTTCCATTTCTCCATTCATCATTTCCCTCGTCTAATCAAATTGCTTCAGATAATGATATTTACAATAGGTATGATAGAGATGATAAAAGAGGAATTAGGATTGTTTATCCTTATCAAAGTATAGTAATAATTAATGTATATGGGAAAGATTTGAATATTTATGCAAATATCTCTCTAGAAAATGCTATCACTATAATTTAACTCGTTAAGAAATATCACAATTGTTACAAGTTTGTGTTATTTAGCTTAGAAATTCTTTCAAATTTATATACTTGTAATAATCGTTTTAAAATTTGAAAATTCGTAAATTAATACTTAAAAATGATAAGCAAAAAGTAAATTGAGGCTGCAACGTTATTGATTTATTTTTTCCAGTATTTGATTCATCCATATGTACTGCTAATTTGACTAATTGCATAGCTTACTACTGATAGGTATAGCAAAGGATGAGTTGGAATAAATGCTTGTTTAGTTATGCAAATTTAATTAGTATTTAATGTAGTACTGGGACAATTACTTTGGACTTCCGAAAATCGCTTTTAACAATGCAATGATTGACACTGAGTACCATTAAATATAATTAGGTTACTCAATGGTTAAATGAGTTGAATATTAGGTATTTTCGTAGCTTCAAATTGCTTGAGATCATTTTCCTTCTCCTCCTCCATTTTAAACAATTCCTAATGAATGATTTATTCGCAGCATAGACATCTCTCTCTCTCTCTCCCTCTCTCTCTCTCTCTCTCTCTCTGTGTGTGTGTGTATGTATGTGTGTATATAATGAAAATATTGTAAGCTAAAAAAAAATTGAAAACGTTTGAATCTTTTATTGGTTATATTTTATTGTAATAGCTTATTTAAAAATTTACATATTGCTGCTGCTATTAATTATGGCAACATCTGTCATAGAATTTTTGGTCGTCGTATTTTCGTTTATTATCGAGGGCATGACATTTGGAGAAAAAGAATGTTCATTCTTTTCATCATCAATCTAACTAATAGCTATCTTTTAATTTGCCTACTATTGCTTAACAAAATTTCTCTCTTCTTCTTTTTCCTTTCCAATTTTTTCTTTTTGCAATTGTTTGTTTTATTAAAAAAAATTTACAGATTTGAATAGAGCGCCTTCAACGGATATAATGGGAAGCAGTCCACCAAATCTGACCAGCTCACCGCCTCTAGCTAGCGAATTCGAAACAGATAGGTTTGTTTGATTTGGATTTATTAAAGTGATGATAGCTAATTTTGAAATATATTAAAATTTTGAAAGGTTTGAAAAATTTAGTTTAGTGAGCTGATCTTCAACATTCATTCTTCTAAACTTCACTGTACCATTTTTAGTAACTGGAATTTCTAGATCAATTTTCTAGATTTAATGAAGTAAATGTTGAAATTTGTCGGTCATTCCATTGAGTATGAATGTATTTGATATGAAATCATGAACTCTTGACCTGGTTTATTTTAATCTAAATTTCCCATTATCATCTGGTAAAAAAAAAAAAAAAAAAAAAAAAAAAGAGAAAAAAAAATATTTGCTATAGGTCTTTCAACTATTTACAATCTCTTAATAGTTTTTAAGATTTGATATGTTCAAGAGTTCTTTTAGATGAAGTATTTCGCAAGGTTAGAGAGAGAAAGATCAAGGGGTATAGAAAGAGAAAGAGAAAGAGAGAGCAGAATAGATAAAGGAATAAATTAAAAAAAAAAAAAAAATGCATATAAAAACAAGTTGAGCACAATGTACTTTTACCGCTTCTATTTTGAAGCACTCAAAACAGACACCAAAATAGAGGTGATGAAAAATAAGGGGGAAAGAAAAAAAAAAAGAAAGAATTGTTATTCTTTTTAAATTTGGAATTAATGTATCATCGATTTTCCTCCAAGAAATCTTCATGTATCTTCTCATATCAACTAAACATTGTCCATTGTGTGTAAACAAATAAACAGATGTGCTTGCTTTTTTTTTTTTTTTTTTTTTTATTGTCGAATTTGTAGCATAAATTTCTCCCATATGTCATAGTGAGTGAGTTGCAAGAAAGAATTGCTACTAAAAAATTTTATAGACTATATTATATATTTTATTGTTTAAAATTGTATGTTTAGATTATGATTATTTTGCCCAATTTGGTGGATAATTTTTTATATATTGGGAAATTTAATCTAAGCAGATACTATTAATTATAACATGATTGATTAAAATCAAATTAGATTATTATTTAATAAGGAATGATAAGTAAGTTAAGATTCTGTCAAGTCTTATTAATTATTTTCGTAAATTTGTCGAACAGTCCTTATTTTTTCCCCTCTCTCTCTCTCTCTCTCTTCTCTGTTTTAAACATGGTATAATGAGTGAGTAGTAGCTAACGGAAGTAGTTAGTTCGAAAGAAATGAAATCTGAATAAATTGATTTAATTTTGTCTAGCACGAAGGAAGGATTCGAGTTGAGTACTAATGGGAGGGAGATGTATCTGTTATTTACTGATTTTAATTTTTAAATTTGTTTTAGTTGCGATATTTTTTCCTAACATTCCTAACTTTATGTAAGACTTCTGCTCAAAGAAACTTTTTGCCTTTTGCATTTTTTCTATTTTCATTATTCATTATTAATTAGCTTCATTGAAGGGGGAAAGAGAGAAGAATGTTTGCAGTACAGCAGAAATAATAATAGTTAGTAGTAGTAAAAGTAATAATAGAAATGAGAGAAACAATATTAATCATGGTGATAATAATAATAATAATAGTGATAATAATAATAATGATAATGATAATGATAATGATAGTCATGGTAAATTTCTAGTCAGGAGGTTGACTGCACTTGTATTAATTGTTGCAGAAATGAAAAGAGAAGAGAGTAGAAGTTAAGTAACACAGGAGAAGAAGTACGGTAATGATAATGATAATGATAATGATAGAATGTGTATCTACGGTTATTCTTTTTGTTCGCTTTGTTACAGTTCATCTGTATCACATTTTAAATTGAATAATGTTGTTCATTGGTTGGAAGAATTCATTCACATACATATCAACCTGTCATTATCGTTTTAATGAATGATTGATGAATGATTGTTGAGTTATTGTTGATAGCAATTAGTATCTAACTTCAATCGATGTAAAAGACAGTCAATTTTCCTTACCATTTTCAATAGACATTTTCTTTGTGGCTTTGTGGAGTGAAGAATAGAAATAGAGTGAAAGGTAAACAAATTTCAAATTTACCTTTGTCCTCCAGTAGTAATATTATAGATGAATTAGTATTATTCGTAAAGAGGAATGAGAAATAATATATAAAAGGAGTGGTAATTATGTTTTGAAAGCATAAGATCAACTGACTATCATTTAAATGAGAAAAAGTTCATGAAAGGTTAATTACTTACATGATTTATGCTATTCTTCAATTTAAATAGTAGTAAATAGGGTCAGTTCATATTTTCTTTTAAAAATCTTCCTCTTACATTTCCCTTTTCTGTGTTACATTTTCAAGTAGAACTCTTGAGTTGTTCCATAGAAAAATGATTATATCAGTGTTATTATCGGGCCATCTTTACTTCCTTATCAGTACTATAGCACATGATTTCTTATCTTCTTTTTAAATGTTAATGACACAGGATAGTAAATCATACAAGTTCTACAAATGAAACAGAAAGACTATACGATTAATCAATGATCGAGGTTACGTGATCTGTAATATCACATTATATCAGTTAAATTCACGTAAAGATACTTTCTGGAAGTATAAATGTCTTCTTTACCTTCTATTCTTTTCTCTGCTCCTCTCATCCTTTACTATTAATTGACCTGAAACGGTAGATGTTTACAAATATATTTTATTATTGAAAGATAAAAGATGTTGTTGACCTTGTAGAATGGTAAAGAGGGCATAGAGAGATGGAAGAGATCATCAAAAGAGTAATTGGGAAGAGAAAACAGACAGTTGCAATGAGTGTAGAGGAAGGCTTAGGATGAGAAAGAAAGAATAGATGAAGTAGTATGAGTAATTTGATAATGAATAGCTAGGATGGTAAAGTAAAATGGGTAGTGAACATTGGAAGGTTATTTGTTATTAAATTATTTACACATTGATAGCCAATATAGCCTCCTTCTGCCTAACTCTCATTATATGCTTTAATATCAGTGATGCTATGAAGGGTTAAACTTATAACATAAACTTAGAAATATGTCATTTGAATTGAAATTTCAATTTTAATAAGAAATAATTTAATTCTATCATTTGACCCCTCTACAATATTTCCTCTATAAAAGAGGAAAAAAAGTACAAGTAATAATATCTAACATTTATGTTACACTTAATATCATTCGATCGATGCATATTTGAAAGAGGGTGATATGATACATATATATGGCCATTAATGAATTAAGTATTTGGCTCTATATTCTCTTCTTGGCTTGTCTAAAGTATTCAGTATGCATGTATGCATGCAATTGCACTTCTCATAGTTTCAGAGGTGAATTTAGGTAAGTGACAAAATATCAGTGTTGAAGAAATTTTGAAATTCCATAGAAGTGGGGAAATTTTAATTTTGAAAGGAAATTGGCCCTTCTGAAACAAGGAAATAAAAAGTTGTTAGCATATTGTTGTTACATTGGTTCATTATTAAATATTAAGAAATGAATCATTTTATTCTCCTGAATCTTTCTTTTAAATTTTCGAAGAAATTTCATGAATATATTTAGAATTTTAGAAGTTTTATAAAATAATTCCAAATCTCAATCAATACATTTATAATTAAATATCAGTACAACTTGCTATGCTCAAAAAATGATTTTCAAATTTATTGGGGTATGAGATAAGTTTCTCGAGCTTTATTTGCAGTAAGCATTAAGTGACTGTTGTAGCAGAAAAATTGGAAAGAGACACTGATAGAGTGTAAATATTAAATAAACATTTCATCCAGTATTACAAATATGAATTGAAATAATAATTTTATGACAGTTAAAAGGGATCATTTCCATTGTAAAGACAAAGGTTGACTAACCTTTTTATTAGAGCAATTAATTTATGCTGAATTGTATTTTCGTGATATTTTGTAGACTGATTTTTTTTTTTTTTTTTTTTTTATCATGATTTAAGCAAGATATCAGAAGATTATACAGAAAGATAGAAAAGATATGGCAGATAACAATTTTATAGTTAATTGATAATATTGATTGTATTCTCTTTTGTCATACATTTCAGTGATTTATCGTTTTACCTATTGGGTTTTTTTTGATAGCAGTTCCGTCTTCTTTTGAATGATATTTTGATTAACGATGTTTTGATTGAAATTTCGAAATGCCAAGTTCTTTTCTTCTTTTTTTTTTTCTTCAAATTAATGGCGAAGAGAGAACTGGTGACAAGATATGTTCCACCAACACTGTACGCTAAGTTCCGCAAAGGCGTTTTTGAGTCTCACTGCGTTGATCGTAAACTTTAAAAAGTAATTAGGAAACTTTTCTCCTTCTCTCTCGTCCGTTTACTGTTTATTTTCATCATTATTATTCCGTTCAAATTGTTTAGCCGGAAGGCAATTCGACAATTCTTTCTAGCGTAGTAAACCATTAATCCCCTTTATATTTATAATTTTTTGTTTTCTTTTTCAATTCCCAGTTATTGCTTTAACATGATAAATGATAATTTCAAAAATTGAGATATTGATCACTTCGATAGTATCAAACAAATCTTTTAGCTAGCATGAATAAATTAGAAATTGCTTTCTATCCAACTCTTAGCTTCATCAAAATGCAATCATTCCTCAGAAGTTAATAGCACAAAATGATTCATTTACACTCCTCTATCCCTCTATATTTAAATTACTATGAAATTCTTATTCTAATTTTCTTTCTGCTAATTGACTTTGTTAATTGTTAGTTAGATTAATGCTTACTTTTGCATAGTCTTATCCTTTATTTTGCTACAAATGGCATATTTTCACACCATTGTAACACATAAATTATATCTTTGATTTTAATTTTCAATTCAGCATGCAAATTCCATTGCATAGCATATAACTGCTACTATAATTAGCCAAATTGAGTGCTATTATAATTAGCTAAATTTGTTGATTTGGATTGAGTTCTCCCATATGTTTAAGTTGTATTGATTACATTCTTCTGTAATTTAATCTATTCTGATCATGGAAAATACAAAAGAAAATGAAAATTGTTGAATAAAATAAGATGAAATGAAAAAAATTAGGTCTTTTTCAGAAGAGGGGATCTATTCAAACAAAATGAATGTTTTGGAATTTGATATTTGAACTTAGATTAAAACAGCTTTTTTTTTTTCGTGATTTTCGAAATTTTTGTCAAGACCAGCTGATGATCTTTACTCATTTATGGGACAAATTATAAGAGTGGATTAAAGTGGGATAGTTTGAGACAACGCGGGGGGGAAAGGGGAATTATGACCATCAAAACGATTCGAAAATGCATCATTTAATTCACATACGAATGAACGATGATTCTAATGATAACTGTATATTGTAGTAGATAAAATAATTAATGATTTATTAGAAATTTTGCATATTTGAGACGAAAATAAGGGTTGCAATTAATTCTAAACATTCCAATAGTTAACGCTGTAGGAAGATTGTCAATTTATGAAGCCAATACATTTTTCAATGATGCAAATAAATACGGAGATAATGGATGGATGGATTTAAGATGGAAAGAATCGGGTTGGTAATGTTAGTGGTGCATTAATGATTCTTGCAGATTCGTCGTCCATTTTCATCATTCTTATTGTGTTAAAATGGAGGGTAATATGTATTCTTTTATATTGTAATCACTTTTTTCACTTTATCATGAAATGATGTTTTAAATGCCAAATTATGAATTCAAATTTATCCACAATTTTCATTTGTAACACTGAACTTATTTAACAAATTGATAATTAACAAATGAATTGCTCAAAATAATAAGTATGTTGGAAATTTTCAACAGTCTTCCCATTCTTCATAAAATAATTCATTTATAATTTTAATATATGAGAATTATTATTATAGAAAAAAAAAAAAAAAAAAAATGCAACACTTTTCCATTTTATTCTGTAATTTTTGTTTATTTCAATTTTCAAAATTTCAATTTAGCAAATTTTTTTTTTTTCCAACCATTTACATTTTAGTTAATTATTTGATTTAATGTTTCTCCTCTTTCAAATTGCCTCATTGATAATATTTGTGGTTAAGAAAGGAAGCACTATTTGATAGGTACTAATTGATGAAAAAAAAAAAAAAAAAAGAAAAAAGAGAGATAGAGAGATAAGAAAAGAATGAGCATTTTGTATTGCTGGTAAAGAGACAAATTTTTCGCTTCAGTAATTCATCGAAAAACTCTTCTTTTCTCATATATGTATGCTTAATATTTCGTGGTTTAGTTTAACTAAAAATAGAGAAGAGAGAGAGAGAGAGAAAGAAAGAGGAATGAGAAGTACTTCTTCTCTTTTAATTCTTCTTTGCTTTCTAATTTTTACCAATTTTTATTTATTATTTTTTTTTTTTTGGTATCTTTTACATGTAAAAAAAAAAAAGGAAGGAAAGGGAGTAAATTAATGAAGAATAAAGGGGGAAAAAAAAGATAGAGATGAATTTTTAGTATGTAGTAATATGATGCTAAAAGTTCTCATCACTTTGTTAAAGATTTCAGCCTTAGGGGACCTAATTAGGATGGTTTTGCTTCTCGGAAAACACATTAGTTATGCGTGGAAGAACTAGTAATAGGCTTAAGATTGGCTTAGGATAGATAGATAGATAGATAGATAGATGTGGTTAGTTAATGAATAATTAGATAGATGACTGAGTTGCAGTCATCACTATCGTCCATCTAGAGTAAGAAGTCAGAAAGCTAAGCTCATATAACCATGAAATTAGATCTAGCTTTGGTCGTTGTCTCATTTTTCATCCATGTTGAAAATTTGTAATTTTATTATTTTCACATATAAATAGAACTTAGATACAGATTTATGCTATACTTTGTTTGCTGCAAATTCGCATATTTGCTTGACGATCATTGCCAAATAATGATGAATGGTATGAATGGCATCCTCTTTATATTTATTTTTATAAATTTTGAAATATTAAAATAGCTAAAATATTAAATGATATTTTCGAGGACAAAAACTGTCATTTCAAACAGTAAGTAAAGAATAATTTGCAATTAGCAAAATTAAATTTATTCTTATCTTCCATGTCCCATTCTTTCACTTCGTAATATGCTAACCTTTTCCTGCAACCCGATACATATATATATATATGATAAATTATCGGACTTGTGGTCTTAACCGATCTTCTTTTATGTCATTCCTTTCCCATTTGATATATTACTAAGCTATTCGAATCGGACACGCCCAATACTTACATAAATGAATTGAAAAGAAAATTCTATGCATATATAAGCTTTGTTGGACATCTGTTTAGTGTCAGTCAATAGGTGTGTAGCCATTGTGAAATTTTTGTAATTGTGACGAAAAGCTTCTTTTTTTTTTTCTCTCTTTTTCATAGTTATAAGATGGAATGAAACAAAACGCATTGGACAAGTCAAAGTTCACTCTTGCTACTATTTAATTGAATCAATTCAATTGTTGAAAAGAAAAAAAAAAAAAAAAAAAAAAAAAAAAAAAAAAAGAATGAAGCTTTACATTTTAGGAAAAAATTAGATAGTTGTGGGAATTGCTTTTTTTTTTTTTTTTATCTGAAATACTGAATTCAACCTGCACATATATAATTATTTTCTATTGCTAGAAATTAACGAACAAATAAAATACCTATTTATCATTCGCGAAGAGCTATAATTTTATCCTTAATTATCCTCCGTCATGCTGCATAAAAAATTTATGGCTCCATTTGTAATATTTCGTAACTTGCCAGTTTTCCGTGAGCATTTTTCTGTTCAAAATAAACTGAGAAAATTACTCTTTACGGATTTGAAATATTTTTTTTTTTTTTTTTTTTTTTGAAACTCATCGTTTTGTTTCATTGGTTTTATGTAATAGTATTCTTTTTTTCATAAGAAAATAATTTCATTTCATTTTTTTTTTTTTTTTTAACTATCCCTATATGTCTAGCATTTCTCAAAATTTTTGTGATAAAATTCAACAAGAAGTTTAGGCTTTTAGAAATTTTCACCCTTTTGGATAAATTTTGCATGAAATTTTTGATTTCTTGCAAAATGTTTGATTGAAAATGGAATAAGACATATCCATTTTGTAACAAAAAACAAGTTTTCTAAACGGATTTTTACCATCCTTATTTCTATGCTACTCCTCTTTTTAAAAATGTCTTAGATATGATTTATTTTCACTTTTCAGGCTTCAAATTGTCCGCTTTTCCTCCTCCTACTCGAATCTTTCAAACAATAAACGAGAACCATCTTATCCTAGAATCAACTGTCAGTCTGTTAGGCAAATAATCATGATAGGGTCTTGATATTATTGCTAGTTAAACATTCTTTCTATACATTGTTGAAAAAAATTTCAGACTTTACTTCCCTTTGATATCTCTTTAAAATATTCTTTATTTATTGATCTACTCGTTGACTCATTTCCAATTTAATTGTACTTCATTTTCATATTATTATCCTAAATTTTAAATGGTATTTTAAAAAAATGCTATCTTCTTCACATTCATTTGTAAAATTGTTGCAGTGATTAACAAAAAAGTTTAGTAACTAACTTTCATCATAATAGTTCTGTTGGTAGCAATTTAGCATTGTTTGCTGGTAGATAATGATTATTACTTTCAAGTTTTTTGATCGATTCAGCTAAAGTAAGTAAGCCATGTGATGAGAGGAAAAATATGGTGAGGTAAAAGGATGAAGAGAAGTGAGATTTTAGGATTGATAGAAAGGTACAGGATGAATTTATGGAATTGGGATCAGATTAAATTTCTATCATGAAACCAGCTTTTTACAAAGTTTTTATTTGACCTTCGTATTTTAATTTTAAGTTTCTCAAGCACAACAGGATAGTTTGTTTGCATTATATTTTGTAAAAAAGTTGTTTAAAAATCTAATTTTTCAAATTTTCTGCAGCTGGGACAGTACAGGCTGTGAATCCGGTATCGTGTTGCACGACAGAAGTAGTGAAATCAGTGAAGCATCACAAGATAATATTTTGGACGAAGTTGTAAGGGGTACTAATTGGTAAGTTTATCATCATTTTAGCAGTTATTTTCAGATTTTCTTTTCCGGAAATTTAAGATATTATTTAGGTATTCATCAAAATCATGACTACATATTTGTTGTTTTTAATTAACTCTTTGATGCTGAGACACTGAAAACCTCAGCTTATTAAATTTTATGCAAAATAATAAATAGAAGGGTAAAATCAATAACTGTCGAAGGGGAGAGATTTTCAGATTTTTTATAATTTATATTTAAATTTACGAGTGACATTTGGGTGTTATTGCTACATTTTTTTTTTTTTAATATGATTATTTCAACTGAAATATCTCCCACAATTTATTTTCTTTTCTTTGAAACAGAAAATTTTTATATCATTGTTACGGGATAGAGTAAATATATTAAAAGTATGATAGCCGGATAATTTCAAAAACAATACCGATTTATTATTGGTAAAAATTAAGCTTTTTACCATTTATAAATTTTTCAACTTCTAATGGCACAATACAATAGCGATGCTCTTAATTGAAATGAGATTCATAATATTATTATTCTGAATAACTTAGATGGATCAACTTTCAATTGAAGCAGTTTTATCCATTAATAATTTGATGAAAGGATATGTAGTTGTTAACAAATAAGCTTTAACTCACATTTCAATGCACTATGCACTTATACTTTATGCCTAAGGCAATGAGAAATGTTGAACGAAAGCATTATTGATGATTGAAAGGAATGATGGTTGCTTGTATTCTGTTGAGTGAATTATTAAAATTGAAGATTGATGAAATAAATTAAATGAAATTGAAAATAGAATTACGTGGGAAAATAGTTCCGAATGAAAGAATATGTAATTTTGGCGAACTTAGTGCATTTTTCAATTGCTAAAGAGCAATTTAATGAATTTTATCATGCTTTTACATCATTTTTCTCTTTCTTTTTTTTTTTTTTTTTTTTTGAGTTAAATTCATTTTCATATTTATCTAACAACGATTGATATTTGTTTGCGTGAGTTAAAAGGGAAGAAAATAGACTAGATGATAAATTTTAAATTACAAGGAAAAGAAATCAATTAACGACCATTTTACTCATACATGCAATTGTTTGCTGTTATAATTTTCTTTAGAAGTAATCCTCTTCTATGTATATGGCAATTTTAATTATTTCTTCTCAAATTTTCAATATGAGTAAATAATTTTTTAATAATTTATCACTCTTAGCAAAGATTAGAATTGAGGAAAAAATATCAAGGCGAAATGAAATATTCGTGATGACTTATGATGATTGAAATTTGATTGCCTCTTATGTTCTTTTCATACTTTTTTAATCCAGTTTTCATGCTACAATGAGGGGAAAAATTGGTTTGGAGTAGTATACGATCTATTAGATCGTCTTACACCCATCACTATCATCCAGGTCATACCATTCACCATTCTTGCTATTTGTTAAGAATATTTGATGATTTCTACCTACACCGTACTACTTCGATGTGTATGTCACACATGCCTTATGCATTAATATTCATAAATGAAACCGATGATATTTTCATTTTGAGTTGACTTTTATTTAGTTAAAATTTTGAAAAGAAATTTTAATAAATATCTGTTAAGCGTTATGAAATCAGAAAGATTCGCACAAACATTCTCGTAAATATTTGGAAATACTTTTATTTTGATAGTAAGTGTGTAATCGTTTAGTTAACTTACTTTTGAAATTAATTTTCGAAATAGAGTTTAAGGTTCAGGAAATTCTGAAGGTAGACGAATAGTTATGTCTTGTCTTTGAAGGATTAGGCATAAAATATGTGAGATTTTATCATCGATAATTTTGGTTAATCAAAATAATGGAAGAGATCAACTGAAATTCATGTTAGAATCTATGCTTTCATGAAAATGAAACGAAAAAAAAAAAAAAAATATTGAGGAACAATGACTAGAAGTTGTCTCTAAGTTTTAAACTATTTTTAGAACAAACTGAATTGTTGGGAAGTTTCACTTCATTTAAAAAATTTCGACAGTTACATTTAAAGCTGCTGCGAAATAATTCAATGGTTGAAACTTTCAAAAACTTATTTACATTTTGGCCTTACAGTAGGTTTTCTTTTTGTAATTTTTCAGTTTGTATATTTTCAGTGTCACAACAACAACGACAACAACGGCAACAATGTCTTTGATGAATGCGGGTAAAATTAATGAAGGTATTGTAAGTACGAATGGATGCAGCAATGCTAACTCAGGGAAAACTGAAACGGGCGCATTCCGTCCAGTTACCAGAAGACGTTACATTCAGAATGAATCAAATCAGGTGGGTTAACTCATTTGATATCATTTATTATCTCTGTTATTTTTTCATATTATTTACGTTGTAACAGACGTGAAATACGTGAGTGTACTACTGTTGTTTAGAATGTTTGTAACAAGAGATATAATTCTTTTCAACGATTGTTTTCCTATCATATATAATTTTTAATTGAACTAATTTCAAATATTTGTAAGGAGTAACATTGTGATTGTTGTATCCCTCAGTCATGATACTATTTTAGGGATTCAAAAGTAAAAAGGATTCAAAGTGTTAGCATCCATTATATCTATCATTTTTCTCAGAATTTATTTCCCAAGAGTACTTATACATTTCAATATGATCCGTATATATTGTGTGACATTTAGAAAATCAACATTAGATTCTCATAAGATATGTATTGTTATATGATGACATTCATCATTTTCCGTCTTGTACTTGGAATCTACCGCCGTCTTTTTTCTTTTTACTACCTATAAAAGTCCTTGTAAATTACGCGCAGCAGGTGGTGGTAGTGGTTTGGATAGTAATGCCATAGTGGATGGTTATATTTTGCGACAATTGACAGACCATTCTAGAAATTGTATATCCTATTTATTCTGCAATCATCATCCGTTTCAAAATTACCATTGAACAGAAAATTTCATCCATCTCTTATCGTGATATAGAGAGTAGCCAGCTGAATGGTATGAAATTTGATTAAGAATAATTTTAAAAAAAAGAAAAAGAAAAAGAAAGGAAAATTTTAAAATGACTAAAAATTTAGAAGATAATTTTAACATAAAATAATTTGAATTATTTCGGAAAATGTTTTAAAATTTCTCCCTAAAAATTTGGATTTTTAATATCCTATCGAACTATTTTCATCTGTCATTAGTTATAATTCGTGCTACCTTTCAAGTTTTCTTTCTTTTTTAAAAAAATTTTTCAAACGCTCTTACTTTGTACAATCCGAACCAGTTTGATAACTCGTATCATCTTCACAGGATCAGGTCCTAAACCATTAATCCCTCCTTATCCGGGTTATAGCACTTCCAAAGTTCTAGAATTGATAGATAACCGAAACATCAAGTCTAAAACCTTAGTAATTTCTGATTTAGCTTATCAGTTTTACTGATCACTGTTATCTATTCTTATGAAATATATTATAATGATATGTAATAGTATCATCAACCTGTTTTAGTCACAAAACACATTGATAGCTTTTCCAACAATTTCCATCGATAATTCCGTTTTCGCCTTTTTTTTTTCTTTTTTTTTTTTTAGAAAATGACATGGTGTTGATGGTTGTTATTGCCACTATCGGTAACCTATTGTCTAGCTTTAGTCTTTTTCAATTTAAAGTTATAAAAATGGCGCCATCGAGCTCTTCCATCTTTCATTGATAATCGTTAATTATTGTTTGTCCTCTAAATTTTCAATTTCAAAAATTCATTCCTATCTTTCAACCACTTTTAGCCGCTATAAAAAATGTTTTTGCGCAAATAGACACCGACCTATTGATGCAGGTAATAAAAATTTTATCTTTGACAAAAAATTAAACTGCTCGAATCCTTTTCTCTCTCCATTTCAGCTATAAAATATTTCATTCCTTTCCAGTATTTTTACCTAATTCATTGTATCTATTTAATTTAGAATAAAACAGCTAATTAATTGTTAGGAGGCATTAGTTACAAAATTTGGCATAAAAAGATCCCCAACAAACAGATCATCAAATTGGTATCAGTGACTATCAGAAGCGAAAGTTTCATATTCCATTTAAACGCCTCGATTATTTTGGACCGCGGTACGAAATCTCACTGCCCGAGTCATGAAACAAAAATAGGACATAAGAATGTATGGAGCAGTGTTCTCATCTATCTTCTCTATTCATCATTATTATTGTTGACAAATATACTTTTATTTTAATTTTCTACTTTTTGTAAAAAAAAAAAAAAAAAAAAAAAAAAAAAAACGATAAATAATTTAGGATTCTGGAACAATGGTTGACAAAAATATTGCATTCGATTTAGTGCTTACCAATCATCACCAACAACAACCACAACAACCAGCAGTAACCCATGGAATAATTGGCGAGAAACGTCGATACGAAAGTATAGCATCAAAACTTCGTTTTGGTCGTGAAACTCCCAAGTCACCTTCTTCTCCGATTGCTACGCGACTTCGTAGTTACAATAGTAAGTTACACGGCATGCATGTGTATAGACATTAAAATTTTAACAATTGAATTAGATAAATTTCAACGTGCTGAAACAAGATTGCATATGTAATCGTTTACAAGCTAAAATTATCATCAATGAAAAAATAAATTAATGATTGTTTCCTATCACATAGCTCTGTAAGAAGGGGGAAACAATTAGTTATTCTTGTTATAATATGTTAATTTTATATATATTCTATCATTTGAAAGCGAAACGATATGATAGATAGTATTGTCAGCTTTATTTAAAGCAGTCGATACAAGGTCGATTATGTTATTATTAAGTAACTTACCATATCGAATAATCGGAAAACCTTTGTCCGGATGGTTACTGCTTACCGTTTACATGTATATAAATTTATTTGCGAATATCTTCATTTCATTTCATAGTTAGAACATCCGCTAGTTTGTTTTTTCCTCTCCCCCCCACTTTATCTATGGTATTTTTTTCCATGAATATGAGAAAATGGTATACAAATTAGAATATTGGGATGAATTGAAATACATTCACTAATTTACTTACTATAGGCAATGGCAATGGTGACAGTCCACGTGAGACACTTGTTGCAGCACGTCGACAACCGGTCAAAGTGATTATTCACAATCCTGGTGTTCGACGTTCATCCCTAGCTTCTACAACAGCCAACTGTCATCATCATCAGCAGTCGAACAAAACGGATTCCGCCAATGAATTGGACGCGTTGCCCACGCATCCATTGAAACGTGGCCGTATGATTAGCAGCGGTCGACCATCGTTGGATTTCGAAAAAATGCGAGAGGTTGGTACTCAGTTCACATCAAAATATACGAATCGAAATAGAAAGTAAAATGAAAGAAAAATAAATTCAGGCTTAAATTAAAATTATAAATTTCGAAATTATGATGAAATTAATAAGATTAAATTAAAATTTACCGACACCTATAACTATTCACATTTCGATTTTTACAATAGCATCTTGAATATTGCTGAAAATTTGTAAAACACAATGTAGTTCTATTTTTACTGTAGTGCTGGCCTTAATTTTTTTTTTTTTCTTTTTTTATTGTAATACTTGGCATGCAGAATAAATAGCAAATTATTTGATCAAGTCTTTCTCCCGGGACTTATATGCAAATCATCTTAGTAATCTTTGATTTTGCTACGGAATTGGAAAACTCATTCATCTGTCACTTTTCATACATGAATTGATGAGTTAACTCAGAGATTAAACTTCATCAACAACAGCCCATCCTATATTTTGTGTCAGATATAACAACGTAGAAATATAAACATGAATAAAGAAATTGAATTTTTTTCAAAAATAATTTGGTATCGCAATATGAATTGCGATACCAAATTATTCAGCTGCGTAAAATGGACGAATGTTGATGAACTGATTCTTCTGATTTGTTGATCATTTGATGGTATAGGTCTGAATATATTCAAAATCGAAAGAAGCTATTGAAATTTTATTTCGAAAATGATTCTGTCTATTTCAATGGTTTCACATATCATATCGATCGTTTCATTCTCACCATTTTATTGCAGCGCTTAGTGGTAAGCAATGTTTGTGGCATTGGATCTCAAGAATTCGTCGATTCAGCGATGGGTAATAATGATAAAGACATCGAGAAACGAAAAGTAAGCATCTTATTTGTTGAATTTCGTTGTTCAAATTCTCGAAACTGTCATATTCAAAATTTTAAGCTTTCCATCCGTATATGAAATTTTCTATGTTCGGAATTTTATTGATGATTAGATTAAATCGGTCTAACCATGATTTATATAAGTACGGTGGTCTAACTGATCACTGATAGATGTTGGCTAGAATCTCTGATTTCGTTACCATGATATTATTTCCTTTATTCTGGTACCTTACATAATATATTTTATTATATTTCCACTTTCCTTCATTCTATACCCATTAGGCTTAATAGATGGTTGTGATAGAGTTGGTCGTACTGTGGTAATGTTATCGGCATATTTCCATAACACATACATCATCCTGATATCATATCAGTCCTTTCAGAATTTTAATATTTTTATAATAATTTTGTTTTTTATTTTCTTTTTCTACCATTGTACCTTATTATATTTAAGACAAATTAATATTTTGCAGCAGGATTGGGCGCTAACAACTTTTACCTCAGGCGGACGTCGCTGTCCGCAGCACCAACAGGTGCGCTGCCAACAAGCCGATTGCACATTCCGACCCGTCGATTGTGACGGTACACAAACGGGTGGTGGTGGTGGTAGTAGTAGTAGTAGTAGTAGTAATAGTAGTAATGGTGACCAATGATTTGGTACATTGTAACTTCAGACTCAGATGAACCATACAAACTTTTTCTCTCCCTTTTTCTCTTTCTCTCTCTCTCTCTGTCTCTGTCTCTGTCTCCAGTATTCCTGTTGAAAACTGAAAAAAAAAAAAAAAAAAAAAACGTATTTGTTTGTTTGTTTGTTTATTTGATTCATTACTTATATTCTATTTTTCAACTGAATTTTCGAAAAATCTAAATTTTTGACTCAAAAATTACGTACAGATACACAGACAGATGAAAAAAATCTTTGCAAACAATGCATAAATCAGTGATTACTGTATGGAAATGTTTGTTGTGTTGTTATTTTTTACTAATCATCATTTAATTACCTTCTTATATTCATCCGTTCATTTATTAAATGTTTTGAAAGTTTGAACGTTTTTTATTGTTGCTAACATTGTTTCTTCTAAAGTTCCACTTTTCATCCATTATACTTCTTTATATTTCTCGTTAGACAACAAGTTTTCAGGATATTACCTTCCAGGTATTTGCTATCATAGATATAGACATCTCGACTAAAATCGATATCTGTAATAAATTTTCAATAGGTATTTCAAGCCTAGAAACTTATTGCAATTCATTTAGATCAACAAATATAATTAATCAATGAGAGCTTGAAGTCTTTTCGGGAAAGATAAAATTAATTGTATAATTTAAATTACAATTTATAATCTGTGTCAGGATAATCCATTTTCCCATGGAGTCATGATGCTTAAGTTTATTTCTGGGCCTTATTTATCGATCAAAGAAAAGATAAGCCTTATTTGATCAAATTAAAGAAACAGTTATAAATATCGGTCATCTAAATCTGTCGCAGATTATATATACCCTCCGGAAATATGTCCTTCATTTGAAAAATCGTGGTTTTTTTTTTTTTTTTTCTTTTTTACGGTAGGATCATCATCCATTTTTCCTTTCCCTATTAAATATGCATGTAAGCAACAAAATAGTAATTGGTTAATTCGTTTTCAATATCATATGCCTCTCCAAATTTCCTTCTTCGTTTCTTTCGGTTGAAATTATTTCTGATAATGCAAAATAAACAAAACAGCAACCTGCATGTGATGGCTGAACAGTATTCTCTAAACAATGTGTATTCTGTGTTTGGATAGGATATCACGAAGTCGATTTGCTCAAGGTACCAGCATATGTTTAATTTTTTCACTTTATGAAAGTTTATAAATGATAAGCTTTTGATAATGATCTGATTTCATTTGAAATAATAGGATCGAAAATGAATAAGAAGAGAAGTGGAAATTAAGCATGAACTGGTACTAGCATCATAATGATTAACATTATCGATGCATCATTAATTACAATTATGGCATATTTCGATGATTCAAACTTCGAGAATTCATTAATATTTCTTCTTGGCTACTTATTTTAATTAGCAATTTTATCTTAGATTGGATTAGCATATATTCATTTAACGTTATGTTAGCGTGAAGTTACAAAACATCAAAATATGCTAAAATTTAGCTGTTATTTTGTTTTCGCGTCGTGATCTCCTCACATTGTATGAGTCTCTGTTCTATTAAAAATGAATTAATATTTGAAAGATTTCTTTTGTTTGAAAATACCAAACTTTTTTTTTTTTTTTTTCAAAATTTTATAGAATTTATTGCATTCTTACTCTTTTTCCTTCACATCATCATGTGGATACTTTATACCATCGCTTCAGATTATTCTGAAATTATCATTTTATTTGGTCATTCATCTTTTTCCCATACCACATAAAATATCATCCTCAGTTTTTCCCTTTCTCATATTAATGTACTGTTCTTTTTGTAGAACTTTTTTTTTTTTTTTTTTCGTCTATTTATTTCAGCTTTTTGATGCATAGACAATAAGCAGCAAATCTTATTGTTTTCTTAAATTTTTCAATCAAATTGCTCCATTTCAAATTAACTTCTTAAAATTCTTCTCGAAGAAATAAGATTAGATAAATGAAGAGGAATCCTTTATCTTGGATATTGGATAAAGTTGAATAATAAGAGCAATTCTTCATTCTTGTAAGTAATTTTTTTATTTTTAAATTGTTTTTTTTATCCATTTTCAGATATTATTTCCTCTTAATTGATCTTTTTTTGCATGGAATCTTTTTTTTTTTTTCGCATTTTTCTTGCCTGCTTGCTTTGTATTTCAATTTCACGAATCTTTCATTACCTTCTTTTTTCATTAAAAAGAAAAAGAAAAAAAAATGTGCTTTTAATTGGGCTCCTAATAGCAGATATCATATGGTGTGGTATTCAATCAATTAATTTTAATTAACATCAATTATTTTTCAGTCTCTACATAAATTTTTTGATCTTTTTGTAGCTTCTTTTTTTTTTTTTTTTTGGTTAAAGAAAAGTCGCCTAGAAATTCGTCTATCACAAAGCTACCATTATTGGTTGAATTTTAATAAGTTCATGGTAATCTTTCAATGAAACGCTGAATTATATGTTATGAACAAGAGAAGTTCACTTGAATTCATTTTCCACTAATTTAAGATCAATAAATTGAAATTTTAAAATTTTTTGCATAATATTTTATATATTTTGAAAATTTTATAGTTTCATTACTACTGCTAATATTCATTAATAGCATTCATACTTCCATCCATCTTTACCATCTCTGAGACTTATATTTCTGTCATTTATTGTTGCACAGAGTTCGCTGCTTTTACTTCCTCAGTTTTTCCAACCATACATTTATTTAAATTCAGTTAGTAGAATTTAACTCACTTTAACTAATTTCACCACACTAATATATTGAGATTTGCTGGCTTCATATACTGCATTTGTTTCTTATTGCTTTACTGAATCAAATTTTACATTCAAGCAAACTTCTCCTTTTTCCTATAAATTTTATTTTTTCATTTGGGTGAAGAAAAGAAAGATGAAAATCCGCAGATTAAAATAAAGGCAAGGAGAAAATTTCTTAATTTCTGGAAAAGCTTATTTACATCATATATTGAATTTCTAAATTTTGATACAAATAAATATCCTCATACATCCATTCAAACCTAAAATTAAAGCAGTATTTGAAGTGCTAGGCCCAATTTTGTCACATCTCTCAGATTTCGAGAATTAGAAAAAGTGAAATTAAATTTCTGTCTGCATTCATCATTAATTAAGCTTTTTGTTACTGCTTCTGCTTACGCTACAAAATTATTAGCATAATTCTTACCCATTAATGGAGGACATCTCTTTTGAGGAACATTTTTTTGCATTTCGGCACTTAGTGGTGTAAATTTCAGTGCTTTGCAAAGTTTATCTTTAAAACACTCTTTAGCGACAACTGGGATGCTCAACAAAGTTGTCACCGTCAGAAAAGTGGGACCTATTGAAATTTAAGTTGAATGTGCTATTAAAACCTGCTTCATCTACTACTTTTGCTGCTCCGAAATCTTTAGATCAGCTTACGTTAACGATGGGAACAAAGACGTTATGCCGCTGCAGTTTGATGTCAACTGAAGGAAAACATTTAAATTCTGACAATTTTTGACATTTTATCAGAATTAATTTAAAAAAATCCTAATTTTCATATGGGATTTTGTGACTTTTTTTTGGAAATGATAATGTAAGAAGTTGATTGAAATTTCACAAAAATCATGTCTTTCCGGTCATTTAGTGAAGTAGTGATTAGAAATGTAATAATTTACTCTAATTATCATTCAAAAAAGCCGTCCATGAGAACTCTATAAGCCAGTTTGTAGATACTACACAATTCTTGTTCACAGGATATTTTCGGAAATTTTCTACTTTAATGATTATTAAAGCATAAATGTTATTGACCGCTTTTCTCGTTACCACCTCGAGATGTATTTCATGCTTGAAAATTCATTTTGTAAATTTTGATGGATAGATTTAAAAGTTAGTGTAGATTGGGCATGTCGTCAAATGGTATTGGTTGAAGAGTGTTAGCTAAACATAGCTATGAGTTTTTTTTTTTCAACGAAATTGATGTATTGGTAGCATTTGCTTACAAGGATTTTACACATCCATACCGTTCTTCTCAATCAATAAGTTGGATCATTTTTGGAAAAGCATAGAAAAATTTTGCCAGATTTCCTTTTTTCTATAGTTTTATCCTATCATTCATTATTTCATTATTTAAATAATACATCTAATATTACAATTTACTCTTGTTTGAACCATTATTGCAGGGATCTATTTTCATATACATAAACATATATATATATATATTTTTTAAATTAAAATTGAGAAAAAAAAAAAAAAAAAACAGATCGTATTTTAAGCATACTCTTTTTCATAAAACATGGTGGGTATGAATGATTTCATGATTGCCTATAATATTTTTAAAGGGTCTCTTCTGGTCTTGAATTTTTTTTTTTCTTCTACTACTATTGTTGCTACTGCTATTACCACAGCTACTACTCCTAACTACTTTCACTACTACTGCTACTATCACTACTACCTCGTTCTACGAAACTATATATTCATTTCGGGAAAAAAAAAAATAGCGTATTTCCTTCATACTTTCTTTTTTAATATGTTTTTAAGGGGGAAAAAAAAAATCAATCATTTAAAAAGGTCTATTCAGGGAGCTATTTGCAAAATGCTGCTTCCGTTCGGATCTAAAATTTTTAATTTCATACTTATCAGGAACACTCATCCGTTATTCTTTTCATTCGTTAGAAATATTCTTGAAATGTTACTCTTATCTCATAACAATTGATTGATTTTTATAATCGAATCAAAACTTCATGAGTAATCTGGGTGTAGAAATTTAGCCACCGACTATTAAATTTGATTGAATATTTTAAATGAGAAATATCCGCTGTTTCTTTTTTTGATTATGGCGTTTAATTAAAATGACGATCTTCGTTATATGAATTAAATTTTTTAAGATTTATCTTACTATAAAATCAGATTTGAATTTAACATTGAAGTTAAACAGATATTTTAATTTCAGCTCACTTATGTTTCTGCAAATCCACTTTTTAAATAATATTCAATACGTATGAGTAATATCCTGTATACCATGTTTTCTTCGTGAATTTTATTACTTTTTTGAGATAAATATAAGCATCTAAGTGTATTTATGTATTTATAGGAATGTTGTGAGTGTGTGTGTGTATGTATGTGTGTGTGTGTTTGTGTTTGTGTGCAGCAGGATACTGTACAGTACAGAAACCACTGTATGAGATACGGTATGATACACAAAGTACTGTACCATGTCTTGCACAATAAGTAGAATAATAGGAATTTTCATTCTTGATACTGTGCAATATCCTCTGCAATTTACTTTATTGTTCATTGTCACACATACAATTATATGTTCAAAATTTCTATTATCTTTGTATTTCTCTTATCGCTTCTTCCCTTTCCCCCCTTTTTTTCCTTAATATTATTCTTTTTTTATAACTTTTATTTCTTGTTTTTAATTTAATTGTGTTTTTAAAAGTTTTTTCATCACATATATTTCTATAACACCTTTTATACTTGTTTTTTCCTTTTTTTTTCCCAAATTTTTGTGAACACATTGACAGTTAGTAGATTTTGATGAAAAAAAGCAGTGTGTTTTCTTTTTTTTTGCAAACAAATGTATCATTTTCAGTAGAGTCACCTGACGTTTAATCGTTAATCATTTCAACATATGGCAAATTTCTCACATACTATCGGCATAAGCCGCAATAACTGATAACAAAGCAATCTGTTGGTCTGTTGGCTTCATTTAGATTAATGACGGTCAAATGTTGCTGCTTGGCTAATGAGTGATGAGTTCTGAATCCGAGGAAAAATTGATCTTTCTGCTATTTGAGTTTTGGTCACTACAAAATGAAGAGTCTGCAATGTAAAATTAACTTTCTTACAGAACTGAAATTTATCGTATGTTTGTTCAAGGGAAAAAAGTTTGGCCGCATTAATTGGCAAAATTTAGTACAATTTAATTTAATTGTTACTACTATGTACAAAAAAAAAACTGCTAAAAATGACCTTCTAATCGAGACTATTCGAATGGTAAGTCGATTTTATTTAAAATTGATATAGACAGCGGTCGAATTTTTGTCTTCGAAATTCCCCGGAATTTTCTTGAAATTAAACCAATAATGCTCCTTCCCATAAAAATCTTTTTGGAGAAACCGACTGAAGATAAAGAATGAAGAGTGTGATATCGGTATTTCCAACGAAAGCTTTTGAAATATTCCTACAACGTTTCTAATCCGACATCATTTAGCATTTTCTTCTGCGCCAATGATTTATAAGTGCTATTACGATTTTGTAAAAGATTTAGCGAAACGTCTCATATCCAGTCAACTATTAAAGCTTTTTGTCGGGATATGGATTTCGCGCATTCACAAAAGATTTCGGTTTGAAATTTGTTGCAAATTTATTGCTATTTGCAGTGATAGACAAAGGTGAATTTAGACAATTTACAACAAAATTTCAGTGATTCAACTGCACAATGGATGGCACATAATGCACGGATTGTTAAGAAATTACTGTAAATGTTCAGGAGAGAGTACGGGGTGGAAATAGGGGTCAACATATATATGCATCAATTCTTACGATTTCAATGAACATAAACATTTGAACGTATTGAAATTTTTGGAGATTAATTTAACAGTCTGGCAAACAAAGATGTGAAGTACCAAACTAATGATTCTGATTTGGTTGTGGAAAAGTGTTGAACAGATTAAAACAATCATCTCTCACAAAATTTTAATCAACCGATACCTTCAAAAGTGCCATAATTGTTGATATGATGTAGAAGAGAAGAAAGACACAGTAAAGGTCACTTAACTAAAATTTTGATAGTTCCGGGATTCCATTCGAACAGATTCCTGAAAAAGTAAATCCCAATATCTCAAACAAGTATGGTGTTAAAAATATTTCAATAATTGTGTCTCTTCCGCTGCGTCAACATAGCATAAAATGGAAGTGCAAGATGTTTTATATGTATAATCCGGAATGTAGCAATGTATTATTTGATAAAAATTTCGAAGTATTGTTGAAGTATTGAAAACAAAGATGATAAAAAAAATACATACTGTCTAAAATGGCATTCTCTTGTACAAAACATGACAAGAAGAGTTATATCTAAGTTTTCCGTTGTAAACCTATCAAGCTAACAACATGCATCCAGTGGTATTTACGTTATAAAAATTAAATTTCCCTTCAGGATAATCTTATTTTATTTTATTTTATTTTTTGGCTATTTTTGACATCCATACACATACAAGCTTGACAGAATCTCATCGAAGAAATAAGGAAAGCAAAATCAGTTTCAAGAAAAAAAATTTTTTGTATTACTATGGTGATTAATATTATTAGGATCTTTTGCATTTTCTAAAGATTGCAATCATATGTTAATGAAAATTCCTTTTCAAGAACTAAAAAGAAAAATTGAATGAACTTCAGGCATTCATTCATTCAGGCCTTTTTCGTTTATGTCCCATCATCATTCATCAACAATATTTTCTTGCATGCAAAAATGCCATATGTTCGTACATATACTTTTGCTGTTGGCCACTTCTCTTCTCGTGCTTCTTTGGCCAAGTGCTGAAATGGAATAATGAGCAAACAGCTCGTTTCACTGTTTTTTATAAGAAATTTGATGCCTAGCAAGTGTTCAGCATGTTATTTATCCATAATGTATTGCAATTTAGCGACTGGACAGTTCTATCATTTATGATATCAGTATGTCAGATATTCGCATATTACTGTGTTATTTTCGAAAACGTTTTATATTTAATGACCTAATAGTAATTCTGGTTATTTTGAT
Organism: Dipetalonema caudispina; assembly: GCA_013365325.1. Taxonomy (NCBI): domain Eukaryota; kingdom Metazoa; phylum Nematoda; class Chromadorea; order Rhabditida; family Onchocercidae; genus Dipetalonema; species Dipetalonema caudispina. The sequence continues at coordinate 169,164 of JABVXV010000079.1, forward strand.
GTTTGGATCAATTGATCTACTAAGATTTAAGTTGATGCTTGTTAAGTTGATATGAAGAGTTTGTGTTACAAAACAAAAAAAAAAAAATCATAAACAGCTTGAAATTTATTCGTTTTTTCTCAAAAAAAAAAAAAGAAAAAAAAAACAATGCGATGAATTCTGTTTGTCCCTTATCTTTTTGGCAAATAGTTTGACATTTTTTGTATGTTTGAATTAATATTAATAATACATGATATGATAAATCCATGCAATATTTGATTGCTCACGAATCATTTTGTTGATCGTTTGTAAAATCAAATCTTTGTTGAATGGCAGTATTCCAGCAAATATCCGCAGAAAAAAAAAAGCAATTTTTGTAAAAAATTGATTATTTATCGGAAGAAATATTTATAACATAAAATAAAAAAAAATTTCTAAGCAATTTGCACTGATATTTTTCTCACATTTTGGAATAAATATAATTGCAATACTCTTAAAAGATATCCGCTGAATAAGTTGTAATGTTATGAGGCATTTGATGAAAGTTTGCAAAGAAAAAGGATAATATAATATGAACAGTTTATTTTATTGGGTGGATAAAACATTTTCCTTCTTATTATAAAAGCTCAATCTCAAATTACTGTGAAATTCTTCATTTTTACTTTAACTATTTATTCATAATTTCATGGTACTTACAGTGGGAAAGTTTTTAAAAATTACTCTTTCTGTATTCATTTTAGCGATTTATCTCAAGAATTGAACCAAATTATTTATTCTGAGATAAAAAAATTCCAAAAATATTGTCACTGTACAATCATTTTGCAAAATTATTCATGAGCAGCTCGATGACCTTAAAGGATGAACGAAAATATTGATTCTGTTTATCATCTCCGATACAGCAATGGGATGAAATTGATGCATGTAGTGATATGTAATATTATCATTTTTATACATTTTCAATTCAAAGGAGAATTTAGTAAACAAAACAAATTGTAAAATCAAATAAAATTTGTAATTATACAATGAGATAAAAAGGAATTCTTCAATATAATTACATCATTTCTTACATTTGTTATCAAGAGAGAATCTCTTTGAAGCAATAAAATTTACAGAGAGAGTTTCGGTTAAGAGAGAATTAACAGATAGGAATAAGTGATTACTGTTTGCCTGAATTCATATTGGTACATCAATCACATAAATATTGTTACACTAATCATCTTACATACTTCAAAACTTTGTTAGAATTTCAATTTTTTGAACTAATCAATCAATTGAAATGTTAACAGTTACAAGAGAATGATAAAATAATGAAATAATGTGGAACAGCTAAATGCTGTTTAACCCACTTTTATGAAAAAAGATTATCTTTTCCTTTCGAGGGAACCTTATTATAGGAATGATTAATCTGTCTCAGACATTAAGAATCGAAATCTTTTCTTGATTATAAATAGAATATTTAGCAGTTATTCGAAACCAGCACAACTTTACTTTGTGTTGTCGAAAAAATTTATGCTGAAGAAAATGTTTTAGCTTTTTTGTTTAAATGTACATGACCAATTGTTTGAAAATGGAATTTTTAATTCTTGATCTTTTTCAAATTAATAAATAATTAAAAACATATGAAATGAGCTTTGAACAATTACATAGTGGTTGTATTAGAATTGAGGTTTTAGTTTTTGAACATTCCAATAATCCTAGTATTTAATGGAAAAGATAGATACCTCATTGCTCATATTATTGTTATTATATTTCTATTTACATCAAATTATTATTTATATTTTTGAAAAGTTTTATATTTTTATAAGACCATTGATCGGATTAATTCAGTTGTATCTCAGAAATCTGTCACTTATCAAAATGCATTTATCATTTTGTAAAAATTGATCCGTGTTTTGTAATTGTTGAGGATTGTTTTGAATGTAATTTTAACGTCCAATCTTATTTGGCATTTTAATCTGAACACTATGTGAAAAGTAAACAAAGCAGTTCAAAATGCATTTATCATTTTGAACTGTAGTTGAACATTAACAACACATTTACAGTATTATTGTGCTAAGCTTGGTATGTTCATCGATTCTGAAATAATTCGTTTAAGAACTAAAATGCAAAATTTTTATATGGTATATCACTGATCACAAAGACTATTCTCATTTTCTGAGACAATATAATGTTCATGGAATCATGTACGTCTGATTATTTTTGTAGGCTGTTTCATAAATTATTGAACTTTTATTTGTCATGATATTTCAATTTTTCTTCATTAGCAGTAATCCTCATCCCATCCTATCAATCATTTCCATATACATTTTTATGTTAATAAATTGGCCCAAATATGTTTGAATTATTGTGAAATGAAAATAAGAAAAATTCCATGAAATTCAACGCTACATCATGATATGATATTATCAGTGATATAATTTTAAAATAATGGATCTAATAAGCCGTGAGTGGATCATGACATAGTGACGATCAGTAACTTTGAAGCTAAAATCAGCAATTTAATCAATTAATAAATTGCGTGGAACGTAATCACACCAGTATTGACTTAAATATTTTTTAAAAAGCCACTAATTGCCTCTGACATTTTTTTTCCTGACAATTCTATTGCTGATAATTTTGTTTTGATATGATGAAAAGCTCATTGAAACCTAAATACATTACCTTTAATAATTCTCTGTTAATAATAGTCCTTTTCTAATACGAAAAAAAACTGTTTTCTTGCAAATATTTGAAATATTTCATGAAGATTAAAACTTTTTTCAACAAAAAAAGAAGAAGTTAATTGTAGTTGGTTATTTCGATCAAATATTTCAAACATCTGCGATCCACATTTTACCAGTTTTTTTCAAACCTTTGATAAATAAGAATAAGTATCACTAATTTTTGAAAAGTTTACGAGCAACTTTCAAATTTAATCAGAGTGAAAGAGTTAAACGAATGGAAAACAATAAATTTTTTAAATGAGATAACAGAATATTGGATACGACCAAATTAACGTTTCGGAAAGTTGGAAATCAACAATTAGTTGCTAATCATTAGGACTTTCGAAATATGCACAGATATAATTGCTATCAGCTATTGGAAGTCACGATGCATATGAAATCAATGAAAAACCGACGAAAAATGTTGCAATCAGTTAATTAAAATTTAACCATACATTGATTAAAAAAATTCGCCATTAATTAAAGAATCGTTTAATTTCTAGCAGATATTTATGATCACTGGATTTAATACCAAATAGTGTAGAGTGCATTAATTAAATATGATTACAAATTATACTGTTGGCGAAAGCAGAGATATGAATATATAATATTGTTTTATTTTGTGCTAACGGCCTGCAAGATTCCTGTCAATTTATTTATCAATTAAATTAATTCCAAAATTTTAGCTTACAATATAAATTTCTTTAAAAATGTGATGCTAACATTGACGTATTAAATCTATTTCAAAAAATTTTGTGACATTTAAATCAAATTATTTCAAAAATTTAAGTCACATTTAAAACTGTGGTTAAAAGATTGCAAGATATCCACAACATATTGCTAATCCTTGTAATCAGTGGTACCATATAAAAATTTTACATTTCAGTTCTTAAACAAATTATTTTACAATCGATGAGCATACCAATAATGCTGTAAATGTGTTGTTAATGTTCAACTACAGTTCAAAATGATAAATGCATTTTGAACTGCTTTGTTTACTTCCTCATAGTTTTCAGATTAAAATCCCAAATGAGATTACGCACTAAAATTACATTCGAAACGATCCTCATCAATTACAAAACACGGATCAATTTTTACAAAATGATAAATGCATTTTGATAAGTAACAGATTTCTGAGACACAACTGAATTAATCGGATCAATTTGAAAAGTGTTATATCAAAATATAACACTTTTCAAAAATATAAACAATAACTTGATATAAATACGCAGAATACGTCTATAATAAAGAAATAATCTACGAAATCCAGGCGACATGAATCTCCGATTATTTTCTGCAATCATGATTGAAATTTTATTAATTGCTGTATTGGGCCAAGATGGTAAGTTTAATTTGAACATGCTGTGATAATGTTAAATTTCTTGCCATTAGAAACAGGAATGCAAAGACAATTTGTCATGATATGCAAAAATTTTTGTCAAATTTTACCAAAATATTTCTGGAGCAATGATTTCATTTGCAGATGTGGAAGAACCTACAGAAGAACCTACGGAAAAACCTGCGGAAGAACCTTCAAAAGAACCTGCGGAAGAACCTAAAGAGGAATTGATTTCCACCTCAACGACTTCTACCACATTAGAAGCTTCCCCTGAGTCAGATCTTACCATGCCAGATGCTTCCCCTGGGTCAGATCTTACCATGCCAGATGCTTCCCCTGGGTCAGATCTTACCATGCCAGATGCTTCCCCTGGGTCAGATCTTACCATGCCAGATGCTTCCCCTGGGTCAGATCTTACCATGCCGGATGCTTCCCCTGAATCAGATCTTACCTTGCCAGATGCTTCTCTCGAGCCAAAAGATTTCACAGCTTCACTCTCGGGAACAGTTCTTTCAAATCAAAGTATTGCCACAAATGGAAATGCGGGACATATTAGTGCTCCAAAATTAATTCCTAATATGTTTTTCATTTGTACGAATCTTATGCCATGTAAGCATAAAAATTGCAATTGTTCGCCTTATGCAAGGATTTGTTATGGGCCCTATATAAAAGTAATGTGTCCGAATGGAATTCAGTAAGTTTTTCGTTGTTCTTACATTTCAAATTTACTTGGATTGACAAATAACTTATTTATAACATTTATGTTATCTTTTCAGCAACAACAATCAACACAATGCTGGAATAAATCCCTTTTGATAATTACGAATAAGTCTCGCGAAACAATTCTACTCGAAACTGTATTCGTTAATGATTGAGAAAAATATGTCCATTTCATTTGATAAATATTTAAATCGATTCACTAGAGGATGAATGGATATTTTAGGAATAGTGAAACAAATAGTTATCATTAATTAATTCCATTAAATTCATATATTATCTGATAGTTATTATCACTTACAGTACATCTCCAAAATAATGTTCCCTTCAACAAAAACGTAGTCTTTTCTCATAAAAGTGGGTTAAACAGCATTTATCATTCTCTTGTAGCTGTTAATATTTCAATTGATCGATTAGTTCAAAAAATTGAAATTCCAACAAAGTTTTGAAGTATGTAAGATGATTAGTGTAACAATATTTATATGATTGATGTACCAATATGAATTCAGGCAAACAGTAATCACTTATTCCTATCTGTTAATTCTCCCTTAACCGAAATTCTCTCTGTAAATTTTATTGCTTCAAAGAGATTCTCTCTTGATAACAAATGTAAGAAATGATGTAATTATATTGAAGAATTCCTTTTTATCTCATTGTATAATTACAAATTTTATTTGATTTTACAATTTGTTTTGTTTACTAAATTCTCTTTTGAATTGAAAATGTATGAAAATGATAATATTACATATCACTACATGCATCAATTTCATCCCATTGCTGTATCAGAAATCAATATTTTCGTTCTTACACATCATTAAACAACATAATGATACACAAAAATTGAAATGAATAAAAATTCAAACAGTGTAAAACATGTATTCTTTTCTTAGCAAATTATACCACTTTATATTCACATAGGAAATATATTAATCCATGCAATACACAATATTGTTTCGCATTATTGTTATCAAAAAATATAAAATAAAAAATGTATAACACGAAAATGTGCTTCAGATTTCTAATTTGAACTAACACAGAATTATGGTAGAGAGATTGATATATCTGATGGTAACAAGAATAAATTATTGAACAGAAATCTAATGAACTTCCAAAGAAATTCTAATTTTGGTTGCTCAACCGGTATCAATAAAATTGATCTCTTACCTATTTTGTTTACATTTCTAGCAATCTCTAATAGGAACTCTCAGATTTCCTAAACATAAATTTAGAGCTTATGGGATATGACATTTGAAGGTAGTGAGATATTTTAATTAAAATCCTAAAATTTTTTCGTTCTTTTATAAAAGCTGTTGATAGTTTGGATGGATTGCAAATTGTTGCATAGAATAGAATAGCTATGGGCTGCGGCCATGTTTAATTGATGATTTCTGATCTTTAACTTCTTGTTCTGAATGGTTGATGCGGTATAGTGATGTCCGTTGTAGCAGGTTTTGTGGTTGGTACGTGGTACTACGATGACCTAATGACCTCTATATCATCGTCCTTTAGCTAGGAATATAACTCAGTGAATTGGTGCCGTTCTGTGGAGCGAGTTACTTCCTTCAAGTATACATTACTTATTATCTTACTTGTTTCAGCTTTCTGCGAAAATTCGTACATTTGGTTACTGCATTACTTATGCCTATGTTTTAGTTAAGTGTGCCATATTTTATCTGCAAGTTCTTGTAAATTATGTGATTGAATGCAATTTTTTCAGATCCTTGTTTTGATGTTGCTCGTGTATCGCTTTATAAATACGTGTTACTTAATCTTAAGTATGTTCTTTATTGCTTGTAAATTACGTGAAACTTTGTCTATTTCATGATAGAAAGTTTCGGCCATAACTATTTCTTTTGGAAAAATAAAATGGGCCTATCAGATAACGATGTACAGAAACAATTACGACATATGATCGCATTCATAGAACAAGAAGCGATTGAAAAAGCAGAAGAAGTTGACGCCAAAGCAGAAGAAGAATTCAATATTGAAAAAGTAAAGAATGTGACATCTTCATCCTAATGGATTAGGTGAAATGCGAAAGTAAGGTAGACACATCAAGAAGTTCCAAGTCCTTATTTCCACGGTTTAGTTGTCCAAAGTATGGACAGGGGATTATCGTGGCGGAATAAATAGAGTTGATTATTGCGGTCGTGGACTTTCCCTTATAAGGTGAATATATACTGTTTGAAATAGCGACACCTGGAAAAATTTGTTAAAAGTTATCGTTTTATGCAAGGTTTTTTCCCAGGGCCGCCTTGTCCAACAGCAACGAACTAAGATTCTGGAATACTATGAAAAGAAAGAGAAACAAGTGGAACTGCAAAGAAAAATTCAAAGTTCGAACATGCTTAACCAGGGACGCCTAAAATGTTTAAAAGTAAGGATGCTGATATTTTTTGGCTGAGTATTTAGCGCATTCTGAGAAATAATTGGAGAAGTAATTCCGAAGGATATTAACATACGTAACTTTGTTTGGAATGTATGGCGTAGACATTTATCATCATAGTTAATACTTTCATTTACAGGCGCGCGAAGATCATCTGAATAAGGTTTTAGAAGAAGCTCGATTGAACTTGAATCGAATTTCTGAAGATTCCACCAAATATCCATCTATCTTGAAAGGCTTAATCTTGCAGGTACTGTCCTTTTTCTCAGACATACTTGGTGTAGAATTATTTTTTGTAAATCAACTTTTGCAGGCATTATTTCAAGTACTGGAGACAGAAGTTACGTTACGTTGCCGTAAAAAAGATGAACTGTCGGTGCAAAAACTCCTACCGGAATGTCTTGACGAACTTGAACAGCAGTGGGGTGAACGTACAAAGGTTTGAAATTTCCTACCTGATGATCAATTAAGAATTGTGGACACTCTCTCTAATGCGTGTTTCTATGTCTTTCAAGTTCTCAGGATTTTAAAAAGTGGTTCATGTTCCAGTCTGGTTCGGTTTGGTAGGAGTATCGCGTATTCTTTTTAGATAAGAATCGACACGACCGAATATTTATCTGATGAAAGTGCTGGTGGAGTAGAACTTTTAGCAAAAAATGGTAAGATAAAGGTTTCATCGACACTGGAATCTCGTCTAGAATTGATTGCAGCTCAGGTAAATTATGTTTCAATGTTTGGAATAGAAGAATAGACTCAACTTCATCTTTTAGAGTAATATTGGACGCTGTAAAAATTTAGCATTCAGATTTTAGCACTTAATTTATTGAGACTGGATCACACCCTGTCCACCAAAACTTGATAACTGTCTATTTCACACTTGTAGGAACTCATCATTCGTTATGAAAAAGAAAGTATTGACGACATTACAGTGTTCAAAGTTAATAGAAGCTAAATCTTTGGAGAATTTTTTCATTTCTGCACGCTGGAGTTTTTTTGTGGTTATAATAAACTTAGATGAATTTACTAAGTTGGTTGACTACTTAGTTTGAAATTTTGTGATGTTGCTGTACTTTTGCATCTAATTGTCGACAATGAAAAAAAAATTATTACAGATTATACCTCAAATTCGCGTAGCTTTGTTTGGTGAAAATCCGAATAGAAGATTCTTCGACTGAAGGTACTACAGTGTTCGATGTCCACAATAAATAAAAGCAAAGATATTTCCAGTTTGCTATGTAGACACATGTTCAAAATGATTCCTTTGATATTTGTGATTATTTTTTATTGTTTAAACATTCTGATTGGTGATTGTCATACAGTTTATATAGCTTATAGTGTAAGTTAATATTGTCTTCCGTTATTTTATCATCTTCTGTAAAATGCTTTACAGTACATGTAAAATCTACACAGGGGTGTGCCGTATTTCATATATCAGATCTCCATAGATGAAAAGAAGCTTTTCATCTTATTTGCTACAAAGTGCAAGCATGATGTGTTCTAACGTTTGAGAAAACGATAGTAGCTATTCACTTGGTATTTTCATCGGCATGCTGTTAGTGGACCTTTTATTTGTTGCTGACGGGCTTATTATCACTTAAAATCACTCATTCAACTTCTTTTTCATTGCATCCAGTCATTGTAATTTATAGTATTACCATTGTAATTCATAGTATTATTAATGGCATCAGTCGAAGTGAAGTTAATATAAAGCCAATATTTTCTTTCCATTGTTACTTTTTTTCTTTGTCGAAATACTTCGAATATTTATCGCGATCAAATACAGAGCCTAGAACAAAGGAATGAATGTTGGATTTCAGGAATAGTAGACTAAAATTGTAAGTTTTTACGTCATACTCCTGACTTTATTTGAGGGATTAATAAATGGTAATCTAAGGAGTGCAGAAATGTTAGGTATGAACCAGCAATAGTCGTGGTTAAGGTCATATGTATGACCCAAATGGATGTGGTATGCTTAAGTAATTAAATGACTTTATTTTGAAGCAAATATCTCGGGTCCGTAATGATTTCTGCTTAGCAAAAGTTCAGGATAAATTGCTGAAAGTGTCGAGATTCGAAGGGAAAAAAGTCGTAGAAGTGCAAATCCTGACGAGCGATATCGCCAACATTGTAAATTTAAAAGATGACTGCGGAACCTGGATTTGTTGGTATAAAATTTTGCCCGGAATGGTAAGTTCTTCACTTCAGTTTTAAAAAGTTCAAGAGATTAAAGTTTGGAGACGGTTTGCGCTTGCTGGAAATGGTGTAGGGTTGCTTCAAGTAAGTTACGTTGATATTTGCAATAGATGATAAGTTCATCTTGAATTCTTTCGTGGCCATCCATAGCAAGAATATCAGTGTTATTTAATGAGGTTTTCTCAATAGCCGAAGATTATTTCAGCAATAATATGTTATATCCGAAAGAGGACAAAGAAAATAGGCAGTTGTTATATGCATGTCGGAATTGTGATCATAAACAGCTTTCTGAAAATCCGTGTATTTATGTCAACAAATTAATGCATGAAGTGGAGTAAGTTTTGCTCGGAACGTGTTGTTGCGTTTTATTTTTCGGGAGAGATTAGTTTTCAAATTCAACTTGAATCCAAGTTTTCATCTGCTTATAATATCTATTCATTTCAGACTAATTAATCTTCCAATTCAGCATTAAGACTGTTATTTTTAATTGTTTTTAGCGAATTAACTCAAATTGTGGCTGATGTTGTACACGACCCGACATTGCCGAAAACTGAGGATCATCCTTGCCCAATGTGTCAAGGACGAGAAGCTGTATTTTTCCAGGCTCAATCTAGGAGAGCAGAAGTATGCTTTGATTAACTTTTTTTTCATATGGATTTTTTTTACGTAAGTCTTTTTATATGCTCCATTTGATTTTTGAATTACATTTTAAGTAAAAGTTGTCATTGTAAAAGTTCGCGAACAGCTCTGTTTTAGGAAGAGATGAGGCTGTATTATGTTTGCATGAATCCAAGCTGCGCACATCGGTGGACCGATTGAAATTGCAGTTATTTGAAGTTAAAAATTTGTGTGAGTTGAGTGGTTCGATTTTGTGATCTCCGTTGTTATGTACTTTTACAATCAATTACAATCAGTTTCTTGTTCAGTTGAAGCCTTTTACTTCTGATGTTTTCATTGTTTTGAGATTCCTTTAGTAGTTGGAATCATTACATGGCTTTGCCATTTCTCTTTATGATTGCCATCATATTATATATCATCACTTTCCACTTCACATATGAGCACACATTATGTTATATACTACCATATTCTGAAATGTAAGATTTTAGGTATAAGTCAATTATGGTTTCTATCGCGGAAGTTTAGTGATCTGTCATTAGACATGGTACTTTTCCGTATTTCTCTTTTAAATTTTTTGTTTCCGTTCAATCTCCGGTTTTAGTATATTGTTATCTGTTTATGGCAAAATATAAAATATTATATAAATGTTTTGCTTGCTTACTTATCGACTCTTTCACGGTTGGATTCATTTTATTTTGGTTGTATGTGAAATAAAGTAAGAAAAATGGGAAATAATGATAGGTGTAGAAGTCGTGAAGATATAGAGACTGTCAAAAGTATGACTATTAAAAGCAGTCTTAATATATTACTGTTACTAGAATCATGAAGTAGAGTACATTGGATTTTCTAAGTAGTTTGATGTAATTTCAAGTTTTTTTCTGATTGATCATGCAGGAAAAAGAGGTGAGATGGAGGTAGGTAGAAATTCTAATGCAAATCTAATCTCATGTTTTATTTAGCTAGAGTTTATGACTAGATCTGAATTGAAGTAATGTTGAAACCAAAAGCATTAACCGAAGTGCTCGGACAAGTCAATACGCCAAATACAAAAAGTGGTGCTCTCTTGCTAAATCGTGAAGGTCATTGGCTTGTGCTTTTTTTTGAACAATAAGATAACTTAAAAGTACTTTTTTCTCAATTTAGCAGCACATAACTGAAACATAATGAAAGCGAAATTATAAATTAAACAAATAGGATTACGTAGTTTAGATTAATGATTTGTCAGAATTATTCTTTTCACGTGAATTCCATTCTAATTACTTATATTGCCGTTGAAAGTTCAACTGATTATTTCTGCTAGCTAAGTCAGGATGAGTTTCATCCTTCTGATGACATCTCTAATCACATCGTTTGAAAGCATCGGTATAGCAAGTGTAATAATCTCGTCTAGTAATGTTTGAACAGTCAGTTGAATGCAAGCATCATTTTTTTTTTTTTTTTAATATTTCGATTGATGTTAATGTAATACCTATTTCAGGTTTACTGCTTGCGTATAGCGGTTATGATACTGTTGGAGGAAATGATGCAAATGCAACCGTATCTGCTGCTTTGATTTCCAATATTTGGGAGACTTTCGAAAGACAAGGTGAAGCGTTTTTTTTTTCCTGTTTTAATATTTGCAAATTTTCAGTAGAAATTTTTGCCATAAATGATTAAAATGAAATAACTAAACAAACTGATAATTAATCGGTAAACTTTCTTTAAATTTTCTTCTATCGCGGGTATGTGATATGAAAGCCACATGTTTCGAAGTAATGGTGGGATGCCGTAGAATTAAGTAAATATATAATCAAGAAGCTAACGCTTTACCTAATGTTGAATGATTTTCTAGGAGTGCGAGAAAATTTGACGGAGATGCTGGTGGAATGCGAAAATGGGGTAATTGCCGTCACACGCATAGCCAATATGCTACTAGCAATAAAAGCAGGAAGTGAAGTGCCACTTGGCCTTCTTCGGGCAAAACTTCGTGCACTTGCCGATTACCTTTATACACCACTAACTGTTGTTTCTTCCAAAGATTGACATGAAATCTGCTTGTCCTCTTCATCCCTTAAATCTATAGTTTTTAACTTTTTTAAATTATTCGAGGTATAAATTAAGAATTTTAAGTTAAAAACTATATACATTTTTAAAGAGTGTGAGATTTATTCTTAGCAAGGGATTTTAATTTTACTTGATAAGAAACGTTTGACATGAGGTTCTAATAATCGTTATCTGCTTCCTGTTTTTAGACATTGTTCGTTCAGACAGACACACACACACACACATAGCCCAGAATTTGCATTAATCTGTGTAGTTTGAGCATAAACTATGTAAATAATGTCATTAAATAGTTTTCTTGGAAGAGATTCAAATTGTGAAAATACTTTGGTTATATAGTTATGCATAATTTGGGAATATTAAAGGGTTGCATGACGTTGTGATATGAAAAGTTTGATTTTGTATGCAAAAATGTTTACTATGTTATTATACTTTCATTACTGCATGTTTGATAATCGGTTAATTTTGCCTTTTTTTTTTGTTATGCAAAAGAAAAAAAGACTTTTCAGTCAATTCTTCACTAAAATTTTCTTTGTCATGAAATTAGGTTCTCATGTTTTATCGATTTTCATCAGTTGTTATTGAAAGCTGATTGGCAATATTGATATGGTTCATGAAACTAATATCAGTTTTATTAATTTTATGTATTTCCTGAAAAATCTTTCGTGTATTATATTGCGTTATGAACGCATCTGGTAATTCAGCATGATTTATTTGCAAAAAAAAAAAAAAAAAAAAGGCGAAGAAAGGATGTATTGATGAATCAAATTGAAAATTTTGAATTATGAATTATATATATGAGTCACCAAATAAAGAAATATTGTGTATATTATGTAAAAAGCTATTGTACGAAGAATTTTCTGTAAAGAAGTTTCAAGACCTATTGAAAAGGGTATGAATTTTTGTGAAATTTAAGTGATTCCACAATTATATTTGTATTGGCAAGTAGTAGTTGTGTATTTGATTTCGAAGCAAATATACGATTAATTGGGAATAAGTTCTCAATTGATTCTTGTCTTCTATCTTTCTTTTCTCTTGCGGCCATTTAGATAAAATTACAAATTGCAGTAGTATTAGTCTGAGTTCAGAAACTTTATGTGATCATCTGATAGAAGTGGTTTCACTGATGTTTTAAAAGATATGAAATTTCAGTTCATTACTTGCCTCATCTTGATAATTGTAGGGAATTTGCACTTCTTGGAAAGATCATTGTCTGCTACTCAAAAAATAAATATTTTTGCATTGCAAGTAAAAAGGAAATTTAGTGATAATATACAAATATAATGACAATTTATAAACAGATGCAACAGAAATTATAATTAATTTAATAAAATTTATAGCAATTTCTCCTGCTATCGTTGCAATTCGCTATATCATTGTTAAAAATAAAGAATTTATGAAAGTACCTGTGATCAAGCTGTAAATAAGTCAACAAATGAATACTGAAAATAATATTCAACGAAGAATCAAAACGTAATTGTTTGAATGATCGATTTTTTCAAAGTTCTTAAACAGAAGTAATTATCCAATATGAGATTGAAGTGATTTTAAGAAGCCTTGTTAAGATTATCCGTCATAAAAATAGGAAGTGTCCAATTTAATATATTGTAAACAATTTATTTACATACTGTACGATTATGGATACAAATATAGAAATTTAGTATTCACAGTATTGTAGCAATAATTATCAGATGCATATTTATTAGGTAGAGAGATGTTTACTTTCATTTTTGAAGTATTATTTATGCATGCAAAAATGATATATGTAAAATACTTAAAATTGAGTATCCTTCAAAAATGTGTATCAATTCCGTTTTTATGAATTAATTAATGCCTATTCAATAAAAAAATCATAAAAAGTAAGAGGAAATATTTAATTTTATCACAAAAAATCCTTTTTTTTATACTACCTGGAAACTTTAAGTAATTCATTGTTGTCTGACTAAATGTAGATATTTTTTGCTGTTGAAGTGCTTTAAACCATTTGATTTCATTGCTTATCTGTTGTTATCACTATATCATAAGATTCTCTGTGATGAAAAATATCGCAACGTAGAACATATCTCTTCAACGAGGTTAGTTTTTTTTTTTTTTTTTTCATTAATTATTCATTCCTTTTGTCTGCATAAAACTAATATATCGGTTATATATTAGATTATGTCATTTCAAATGGCAGTTCGGAATTTTGTAATAAAACAAAAAGAATTATGTAAAGAATATCAACTGATATCTTTTAAAAAGAGAGAATAGATATGATTTCATTTCGTAATGGAAGGTAATTAAAGCCATAGAATAAAATATTTACAGAAACAAAAATTAGCACAGTATTATCAACGTTAAAAACATCTATTATTATTTGATTTAAAAAAATATTTCCTCTTGTTCTAACCAAAGCTGAAATATTAGATGAAGAGTGTATTCTGCAGTGAAAGAAAATTTTTCATTGAAATCGTTTTGAATAAGAATCAAATGTAAGACATGAAACAAAAATAACAATATAGGGAAATAATCATTTTATTCAATTTACATTCTATTTGATGTTAATTTATTGTTAATTATTGATAAGGAATTGATATAAAAATCTTTTATCAACATTTCATTTCAAAATATTTTTGTTGATAATTAATGATCAATACTACGACAAATTGATTGATGAAAAGTTAAAAGATTAGAAGACAGTGGAAAGAAATAGTAATGAATGTATCACATGAATCAATCAGTATATACAAGCTTCTTGAAGCAAAATATTAAGTTGGTCAAATCGGGTTGGATCGGATTCGTCAATCTTCTGTTTTGGCATTTATGCATTTGAACCTTTAAAATCATTTCAAAATTCATCAAATTTTTCTCAAAAAATTTATTGGAAAACGAAAAACAAATCGACTATTTCTAAATGTGCAACCTTTATTAAGGTCCACCACCACCACCACCACCACCACCACCACCACCTTGTTTCATTCTTGCCTGTGCTTCCTTGATGTAAGGTTCCAGAATTCCCATATGATAGGCAACACCAAGACCGATTAAAATGAGCAGAAATAGAATTACAGCTGCACCCATGTTGAATTGTTTGTTCTTTCTCGATATGTTCTATAATTAAAGCTTTCTTTTGGAATTTACGCAATTTAAATGCTCAAAAGAATTGAATTATACCGAGATTGTCTTTTTCCACTCACAGATTTTATATCAATTCGCTTTCCTGTTTTCCACTTCGAAAGATTAGTTTCAGTTCAAGAGTAGGAAGTGTTGTTCGACTTGTCCAAATATCCCTTTTGTTAAATGATTAAATCAAACACTGATTTTTTGCCATCATGTGTATTTATTTTATAAGCAAATGAATGGAAAATTTACATAGTTGTTAAATCTGCATAATTTAATTATTCATACATTTCATGTGAAAAATGCTACAAATTTCTGTTGATTTATTCAAATTTTATATGTGAAAAGTAAATTCAAGAATATTTTCTCATAATAATTTGAATATATGATAAAAATTCAGCACTCAAACTTATCATTAAAGGATTGCTAAAAAAAAAAAAAATTCCTGGAAAAGATTTAGAATAATTTATTTATGATTCCTCTCTTTAAATGTTTTGCGAAAAAAAAGTGATGAAATTTCTACTCAATTCCTATCATGTGAATTTCTCTGAAATTAATTACTTAATCAAGTTATTTCACATTTTCATGGAGAAAAAAGAATGTTCAAAAAAAAAAAAAAAGAAAATAATAATAATAATAATAATTACAAGTAAACATAATCATTTCGGAATGTCTCCTTTTTCATACTGAATGTTTCATTTTATTTTATTTATGTAAACTGTGTAATACAAACATTTACTTTAACGTTTCGAGAAACTTAAAAAACGAAAAATGAATGCATTTTGCAATAAGATATGTTATTCTGTTACAATATGGAACATTTCATTTTAATTGCTTTACGTTCGAGTAAAATAAATCCACAAATGATCTAAGCAAATTGCTAGTTTAATTATTTATATAAAAGAAATGATTACTCGAAAAAGGTAATTTAATTTGTCTTCATCCAATCTGCAAACAACTTTTACAATTTAATTTCAAATGCTCCTTGTTCTTAATAATGAAACGATGTTACGGCTTATAACTGATAGTGAAAGCCTTAGAAGTGGAAGTAAGTGTAGGTTCATGAAATTTACTTATGGTGATAATAGCAACACGATCACATAATCGCAAAAGACGATTGTCCCCGGATCTCATGACATCTTGATTAATCTTAACGATCTATTAGCTAGTCAGGTGAACTATGATGTCATAATAATGGAATAAATGAATTTTGAAATTGTTGACTTAAATACGAATTAGAGGTGGATGCAAAATGACATTCTCTGTACGAACCGAAAGGTGAGTATTCAAAAAAGTCCTAACAAAATGGACATACAATTTAAAGTATTACTCCAATTGCTACTGATGATTAATCAGATTTACCAAAAGAAATATCATCTCTCGAGAATTTCTTCTTAATGACAGTATTCTTTGCTGTTTCTTTCTTCCCAACATATCTGTTTTATCTCATTTCCATAGCACTGATGTTTGATTATTAATTCACGGATGCATATGCATATTTTTTTCAATGTAAAAAAGGAACTCTTCAGCTAAAAGAATTTTTCCAAGCACATATGTCAAAACATCTATTAAACATATGAAGGAAAAATAAAATATCACGAAATAAGCGAAGAAAGCGGAATAAAATACAATTATAGTAGAGAAATTTTAATTCACAAACATTTCCTGAAGATTTATACTTCTATAAATATAGCAATTTGCACAGTAAAGATTAATTTAGAAAACATCATGCAAAGAATTGTTAAATTGTAGAAGATTAAAGGAAATCTCGAAATTCTTCCTTAGTTTCTTTTAAATGCTTTCTTAAAAATTAATTTTCTAGGTAGTCAAGATTGAGAAGGGGAGAAAAGAAATATGATATTCAGACCAACCAAAATTACTATAGGTAATGAAAGAAAAGTGCTTCTTGAATATCCTTTAATTTCTTCCCTTTCCCAGATGATAAGATATAGTTGTCCAGCTAAACCAAAATTTTTTGAATCCTTTGATTATACTAGACGAGTGATATTTTCTGTGGTATGAGTATTCAAACTGACACCAGGGTTCAACATGCAACTCTATCGAAATTTGTCATTGTTTTCACTATAAATATGAGAAGGATAACAGAAAATTAGAAATGAAAGATAGACGAGATCTACTACTAAGCAAGAAGAAATAAACTGGCAGAGATTAAAACTTGGACACAACATCAAAGCGGCGTCATGACAACTCTCATTGAATTTCAAACATGAATTCGAAAATATGGGATATGTGACAATCCTATTCTATTCAAATCCGGAAAACATTCCACAACTTAATGGCTGGAATGAGAACAATCAAGGCCCAATTAAACAAGCTTATAAACAATGAAAAAAAAAAGGTTATGAAGTGTAAAAAAGACTATGAAGCGCCATTTGAAGTACAAGAAAACTGAAGTAAGAACAGATGCCTTTCAGGCTCACCGTATTCACAAAAGCTAGCATATACATATATATAAAATCATTGATGCACAACTAGTGTATATCTTCCGAGTGTTTCATTTTTCCGTTTCCGAATCATAAAAATTGCTAGGAGAAACAAAATTCCCGACTGTAAATAGAAATTAAAAACCTCTAGACGAATTTTTCGAATATACATGATTCTCTACTTCTCCTTTTTTTGCTCGCTTAAAATCAGAGACCTATTTTTAATCTGAAACGAATTGAAAAGAAAACAAGAAAGCAAGTGAAAAGATCATAAATTAGAAAATTATGGAATTTAAATGACTATATTTCTAAGCTGTTTTGTAACTCGAATATACAGTTAAGAAGTAATACACAATAAAATTTAGCATATTACAACAGTGAAAATGCAACTTCCAAATTTTCAAAAAAGCAGCAGAGTGATATACTGGCATTAAGCTCCATTCGAACAAGGCGAAATTTTGTTCGAATCACACATCGCTCGAAGCATCATTTGCTTCAGCCTTCGTAATTACTTCTTCAAATATTGCTGTCATACTTTCCAGCTCTTTTTGCTAGAAATACAAAAGCTTATATGAAAAATAAAGGCAAAGGAAGGCAAAACCTATATTAAAAAGATTAAAATAAAGAAGCGCACAAATTAGCAAAAGGATTAAATACACTTAATAATGGATTATATCAAATTAGGTATATTTTCAATGAAACAATTCTGAATTACGTTAATCAATGAGTCTATATTATATATAATACCTGATAAGCTAACACCGATATCCACCTGAGAGTCTCTAGAATCAATGTGGTATTTTTCTAAATACATAATTAAATAAGACGGCATTGTATGGAGGATGAGTGACAGGCATTCTGCCACTCACTTTTAGATCCTTCTATATTCTATATTCTAGCCCTCGACAATAAGATACTAAAATCGCAGAGCCTATTAGGCCACAAAAGATGCAACACGTAATACTATAAGCTACAATTTCTTCTTCATTTTTCTACTTTTCTCCTTGCTGCCGAAATTCCTCGCCTTATTTGCTAGAAAAATATATTGCTGACTTTTAGTCCAAGCTCAAAGCGAGCAAGGAGTCCAAAAATTTCTTCATTTATTGGGTTTTCCGTAAACGATGCGCTTTATGGTAGTAATAAAGAATACATCAATTATCTCTTCTAAAAATTTCACTCCCACTTTTTAAATTTTATTTCCACTTTCTCATCACACAGTTTATTCCCTAATTTTATCACTAGTTTCGGTTTTTATATTTACTTTTCCTCATGTCTTCCTCACCATGATTTCCAATTCCTTCCGTTATAAAAGAAACTTGACAGCTTAAACAAAACAAAATGTGAAAAATTGAAAGAGCAGCCTGAAATGAGACCATAGCACGAGCAGAGAGTTTTAAATCAGGTATAATGACAGAACGAATGGTTCTAGATTATATGAACGGAAAACAGGTACTGGATCAAGTATTTAGTAAGTGGAACTGGAACTAAACGATACGAAGAATTATTTGCATAGAAGAGTCTATATTAGACAAGAATGTATTCGTTGTTAAACTTAATCCAGATCAGGTTAATATTCATATCCGTGATCAAAGACAGGACAAAATCTCACTCATTCTCATATGCTACTAAAATAAATCTAATTTTCACTTCTTACTTCAATTTTATTTTACTTGTCAATGTCCCCCTTCCCTGATTTACTGCGCAACGAATAAATATAATATAAAATAATTTGGAACGAACCAGTGAATCTATAATTATCATTTGCAAATTGAATTAGGCCAATTTTTAAGTCGCAGATTTCGTTTTATGATATGGTCCAAAAGTAAATCCCTCCCATCATCCTATTAATTGCAAATATACCGTAACTTACCCTAGCTTCCAGACTCACAGTTAAACTGTCGATCTTTGATTCCTGATGTTTCACTTTCAAACGCAAACCGAGTGTATCCGCTTCATGTTGCTTTATCAGTCTTTCTATTTCGTTATTTGCGCTGTAAAATTATCCGTTGACAACAATCTTGATATAGTGATCATAAAAATTTCATCTACCATAATCGTAATTTTTTGCAACACAAAAAAATTTTGCAGCACAAAGCCACAAATATATTTCTTTCGAAAAATAAGGTGACTACAGGAAATTTTACAAACGTTATACCAGAAAGAAGCAAAGCATTTGGTAAAATTATTTAAGTGTCCGTAAAGTAGTGACTCATGGCACAACAACATAATTGTTTAGACATTCATTCAATAAGTTTGCTGTACCTATCGTGTTTCTTAAAAAATGTTTAAGGAAGACATTAGTCACTTAACTATTCATTCCAATCCATTCTTACTTAAAATACCAAATAAACTAAACAATTCTATGTCACCGTGATAGATAAAAACAACTAACTTTTCAAAATGCTTCAGTAATTTGAACTTGAGCTAATGCACTACTAACAACTAAGGTTGTTATCTAACTAAGATATCAAGTGGAACTGGCTAACATGGAACAATGAAAAATCAATATATATTTTACGGTTGCGTAGTTAATTAATGCTCACAGATCAAGCTGTTCTTCGGCATTTCGTCGAAGCATTTCAAATTTCTCCGCGAGAAGTGAATATCTCCTTGCCATTTCTTCAGATGCGCTTTTTACACTGTCCTCATTCTGTAAATGAAAATTCCTAGTTCTCAAAATCCAACATTTAATGCAAACATCTTCCAGTGAATCAGTGCAGGATATAGTCGCGCATCATGACTGTAGGTAGCTCTTCCGAAGGCGTCTCTTAATGCCAATTATCAAATTAGCCAGTTAAATTTACTCGTCAACCAGATGTGACTGGTGCCGATCAATTACAGATGGATTTTTTTGAATAACATTGTAATTTGGGCTTAAGAGAATCTCCCAGGATCATCTCCTATCGTTTCAATACCACCCAACTGAAGCCAATCATACACCTCAGTGAGATGTTCAAAGATGAGGAAACTACATTAATTTTGGTATTCACTAAAAATATGAGGTGATAAATTTATCTACTACATTAATTTTGGTATTCACTAAAAATATGAGGTGATAAATTTATCTACTCCATTTATTCCTTTGGAAAAGTTCATAAAACATGACGAAATCATCCCATAGAAGGGATGATCAGCACCGCTAGCAACAAGCCATGAGTAATAAAAAGACAAAAAAGGAATCGTACTCGTTTAATTTCAACGCTTGTTTGTCGCAATTTCTCATAACGTCTGAATAGTTCACTGTAACTCGTCTCCAATGAATTCACTTCTTCGGCTAGTTGATCTCGTTCTTTCAGCAGTTGAGTAACATCATCCGGTGATAAATTTCTTTCCGGTCCTGGTCTACCCACCGATTTCGATTCACCTAAGCAATTTTTCTCTGCAATTTCAACACTTAAAGATTTGTGCCATTTTTTGATAAGTAAAAGAACCATATAATTAAGTTGGTAATTTTTTTGAAAATCAACGAATCACAATCGGTTCATCCCTTAACTTCCAAGAAAACTAAAAAGATCTATATTAAAAATAGCAGCAATATAAACTATCGCAAAATGTAAATTACCAGCAGTATACATCTGAACAAACAGCGCAAAACACAAAAAATCACCAGAGAACTGTTTCCCATGCTGTTCAAACACCAATCACTACAATCCATCTCAACCTTTTCTCTCTCCTACTCAACATTTGCCTACTATTATATGTGGCACTTCTTCTTGGAATGGCCTATGGTTTTTACTGCCACTCAACAACACATTAGTTCCTGATACGATTACGTATCATCATTATGCATCGCTGAGTTTACATTCTTTCATAATCATGACGATGTATATTAGTTGCATTCATTTTATGAAAAGCTAAAATAATATAAAATTCATACCAACTTTATCTCTCTGACGGTCTCATCCAATCATCAAAAATGAAACAAAAGTTCTTACCATCAGAATTTTTTCTCTTCAGTTCTTCCACAAATTCTTGCACTAATTTTTCATACTCCGCCATGGCTAATAATCGTTCGGCAGCTTTTTGTTCCAGTGGTTCGTTACGCCTTTGCTCATGTGCAAGCAGCTGAGTTAACTGAAAAATGGTTTTGTTACACCATTCATTAAATCGATTTAAAATAATTGTAAGAGATTTACTGAATCACAATACTTGTTAAATTGTAATAACTAAAATGCAAAGAAAAGGTTTATTAATTAGTAATTAAACAACGGGTGATTTAGTTCTTATCTGCTTACCAAGTCGATAATAGAGGGTGTTTATTTGCCTAGCAACAAACAATTAATGGACAATGTTCAGTCGGTTAAGAGTTAACGACCAAGGGGTGATGTCCATTTATCAGCTAATCAGCAATTAAACGGTAGTCATTATGATTATTAATATCCATAAGTCGCAGTGAACATAATAGAAAACGAATACACTTGGAACGGACATATTTTATTCGAAAAGCCACACTCCCAAATAATATCTAGCCTTCTATAAAAGCGGTTTACATGTGGTCACTTCCTAAGAGACCTGCCCAATCGTTAATACCTTCACGCATCATTGTTGCAAATCCTTTCATTAAAATTCTTTAACCTTTTCATTTTTAGCAGTCCATTCTTTCTCTCTTGTAGCAACAATTGCTTGCACACGTCGTACAAGTTCAGTAGCAGGATCATCTGAGTTCATCTGCAATTAGTTTTTCTTCGGTCTCACATAAATTATGCTACAGATTTGAATCAGTACATCGTGATTTCATTCAAGTGATCACCTCTTTTTACCGGAATCATTTCATAATTCTTGTCAACATTTTCAAAAAGAAATATACTTAAATAAGTCTTGAATATTATCTGAACTGTAAAAATTTTCAATAAACAGACAAGAGCCTTTATTTACCCACCTTTCTTTGCACAATTGTGGACGAACGTGACAGAAATAGATCAAAAGTAAATGTAATAAGTTATTCTGAACTAGGAATATTGAATGATGTTCCTGCTCACCGACGAAATGGTACAACACTTTTTTTATAGAAAAACTAAAGTATATGTTTCAAAGAAATACAATTACCTGTTTCACTTCATTGTATGCAGCCGTTATATCGAGGCTTACTTGGCTCTGGACCGTGACAGTTCGCTGCCGTACGCGCTGTGATGATTTTCGTTCTTCCCTAAAAAAGCAAAAAATTGTTATTAATTTAGGGTTCCTTAAACGCCTTTCTATTTTCTAGTAGTCCAGAAAAAATTTTTACGAAACTTCTTACCTTTATAGCATAAATTACTTACCGTTGGGAAATTTCCTTATGAGGAGGGCCCTGTGCAACGGCTGAAGCAGTAGAAACAATAGTAGAATTTGTGTTAACAACTGGAACACTGGGAGTGATATTTGGTGGTACCACTACTGGTTGGGATACACCCCTCATTGCAATTGCTGTAGCTGTAGGTTGCTGCTGTTGCTCTAACTGAGGAGTGATTTTCGGCGCAGATGTTTGCTGCAGAATAGGCTTTGATGCCACAACCTGTTGCTGCACTGACCTTGGTGGTACAACTTGTTGAATTATTTGTGGTCGTGGAGCAATCGCTGACTGCGCTTGAGGCGGTTGTAATGGAGCATGACTTGGAGGAAACGGCTGCTCTGCAAAAGTTGCGAAGTATTTACCTCTGAAAGTCAATATATTTTGGCATTATCATTGTAAATTAAGATTTTTACAGAATGTTTCAATAAAATTAAATCTTTCATTTGTAAAACCCTTTGTCAGCAACTGAATATTAGGAAAACTGTTATCAATAGGTTGATCATGCGGTCTTATGATTAAAGTCTTTATTAGATTTTTCAGAACGTTTCAATAAAATTGAATCTTTTGATTGTAAAACCCATTTTCAGCAATTAGGAAGACTGTTATCAATAAGTTGATCATACGGTCTTATGATTAAAGTTTTTATCAGACAGAAGTATGAGCGCTTGTAAAGAAGTGAAAAAAGATGTTAGAAAGTGCTGACGTATTCCTGGAATAAATTAATTAAGCAAAACATTCAGAAGATTTTCTTCGAAATTTTAGTTTTCTAAAATCATCAGAGCTACTTCAGCTTCCAGAATAATACAGTCGATGTTACTACAAGGCGGTCATAAATCACATACGCTTACTGCTACACTTCCGAAACATTAAAACGACCTCTTAAAAGCTTGAACTAGAAAGGAAAGTATAAGCTTTACCTGTATTAGCAGTAAGCATATCTGCAGTTGTAGATTCTGACTCAGTTTCTGACAGCGGTGTAACCGTTGCTTCTGGCAACTGTTGGGCCCGTATTTTTGATGGACGTGTAATTGTCCTTGAATCTATGCTGCAGTAAAAAATCCTGATATGAGAAATCACATAAAAGTCACTACATCATCGAATATTTGAGGAAAAAAACAGAAGTTTCCCCATAATTAATAAAACTCGAAAAATATAACCAAAGAAAAGCGTAAATTATCAGCAACATCAAAGATAGATAATAGGAAAATAACCAGACTGGACTAATCATTACTGTAATCATTTGAAAAAAGTTGACAATATGCAATGAACATCTCTATAAAAACTCAGTTTTAAATTGCTTTGCAGAAAAAGAAAAAAAACCTAAATGATAGCACAAAAATGACTGGACCAACTAATGCGTAATAATTCCATATATTGAAATCCCAAAAGGATTTAATGAGCAGAAAGAAATGCAACAGTACAAATTAATGAAGCGTATGTCTCTGCCATTAATGTCACAGTGTTTGAGAAATATGCACCGAAATGAGAACAGTTTGAGAAATTGAATGTCAACACCCATCGATTATGCAGCCGAGGAGAGGAGAATGAACTCAACAATATGATGTAATTATCTACTCCAAAATATTTTATGAACTGTCATATAGGACTTGACATACTACGGAATGTTTCGGGCCTGATATATTTTTATGATATAATATTTACATATAAATTGATCTTCACAAGCAAAATTGCCCCTTCCTTACACAGAGAAACGGACCTTCTATATTTTCTGCACTTAATGAATATCGATTAGCTAAGTAATCCATATATTTAGTCATATAATTACGTATAGTTTAATTATTTGAATAAACAAATAATTTTACATCCTATGAAGTGAATCGTCAGATTACACATTAATACATAATAACGTATAATTGCTTATTTCGAGGAAGAACTATTATAATTCTAATTAGGGTACTATAGTTTAGATATTCGTAGAAGTCACACCGACTTGCAAACTTTGAATAAACAAGTTATAGGAAACAACTTCCTATTCGCATTACTGATCGAGATTGAAAGTTCCGAAGATAAAACAATAAAGGCAAATTAAATATAAAAGCGAAGCTTAAATGCAGTCAACATTCAAGAACTATAATTGCAATGTTTCCAATCTTGTTTCAGAATACTTATCAATAACCAACTACGCTCTCATCTAAATATCTAAAATATACTTCACCATGCTTCAAGCATATATGCTTCAGAGATACCAGAAAGAGTAATGGAAAAATGGTCAACAAAGAAACATTACTCTAACATTCTCCACACTAAGCCAAATTAACATTTGTATTCTTGCCATTATTTGTTTTCCACACTTTTCGCACTATTTAAAATTCAGACTGCCTTTAGTTTCAGTTCTTCATCAGTCAATCTTTTTCTTTTTTGTTCAAATTCAGCTGAATAAAACAAACATGGTAAAACACAAGGCATGAGTCCAATATAACCTTATGTGACTACAAGGTTGTCCAATCTTGTAATCTCTGTAATACAAAAACTATTAAGCTTTATTTTTCCTTTTAGTCCTTCTAAAATCTGTAATGATTTGGAAGCAACTAAATAAGTCTCAAAAAAAGTTGATATTACTTTAGCTATTCTGATGTTACCATCATCATTAAAGCCTTGAAAGAGCCTATGCTGCCAAAATTCGAAATGCCTATGTATAATTTATACATCAATTCTGACTGAATTTTGGAATGAATATTTGTAACTTTTAAGAACATTTCATAAATGATGTAGCTGATAATGCATTTTTAAATACTGGTGAATAGAGTAAAAAATTATTTGTGGGTATTAGAACATAGAACATCTTCTGGTTTTTAATTTCTCAATCACAACATTCATTTCCTACTTTTTTCCCTTTCTCCGATGTTAAAGTATAATAATGAAAAAAAAAAAGATATTAGTTGTTGAAATATGTTGGGTTTAAAAAGCGCAAAATACAAACCACATATGCCAAGAAAGGAACAAAAGGATGAAGAGAAAGACTGATAATACCGATAAATACTGGTTCTTAACAATATACTCTAATGAGCACATCACTCTCTTATTTGCCTTAGTGGAATCATTATCATCGTAATTACTATCTATCAATTTAATTACAATCAGTGTAAGTATTTGATAATAACATGCGAACCTTGCGAGTTCGTAACGAAATCCACTAATCATCATTCAAGATTTTCGGAACCGATCATCCATCATGTGTACTCCTTCTGATTAATTGAGATCCCTGCTCAGTAGTAAGAATAAAAAAGCTCATCATTCTTATGGTATATAGTTAATACAATGAACGGCGCACATCAATTTAAGTGAATCAGTTAAGATTTTTAAAGCAACACACTTAAATAACAACATCCTCTGTTCTATTAAACCAAATTTAACTTTTTGGAAAGTATTAAAGAAGCAGAAAATAACTAAGAAGAGAAAACGAAACGGTTATTCATTCCGTTAGCTGGAAATGCCAAACACCGATGGAAAAATCATTGCTCAAGAAGATAAAATAGATAGAATTTTCAGGACAATAGAGAAAAGTAGTTGGTATTGGATTAAAAAATTATGGCACAATGTCTTTCACTCACAAGTTTCAGATGTAAAAAATAACGAGAGAGAGAAACGAAGAGACATAAAGACGGAAAACGACATGTAAAAAGTTTCAGCAAAAAAACTCAGATAATTCTTCGGAACATTTGCAAATTAAGAAGGTCATTTCTAACTTCATCATCGACAATGAAAGTATATCTGCGATGAATTCCTAATATCATTGATACCTTGCATTTCTATCAGAATATTTGGAAAAATTCATTTTGGTAGAAAAGATCTATACTTGAGCACAGTTCCAGTCATCTTTTTTTATAGTGGTTATAAAAATCATTGTAATCAGATTTCATTTCCTGTCGTCTGCCTGCAAATATCTCACGAATTTTTGGATTCTGAACAAAAATCCAACGGATGAGATTCCTAAACTCCTCCTCAAAACGCCTGGTATAAAGCAACATTGGCAGCAGTAGTAATAGACATTCCTTACACTGCCTGTTCCGTTTAAACCCGTATGAAAGCATTGGGTTGAGACTAAATGCTTGTATTCATATAAATACAAAAGGACACATTCACACTTTTATACAGATTCACAAGTGTCAACGAACAATTTCTTGAATAACTTGTCTATAAAACCTGAACCATGCATTTTCAGAAAACTCTGTTCTTTCTACTTCCATTGTTCTCTTGCAAAACTTAGGAATAAAAAACTCATTAATCTAATTCATTCAATAACTTTTCAGATTTCTTATAAATCTTAACCAACCTAGGTGCTGGTCTACGTGGTGTTTCAAATTGCGTCGCCACTGGCATAGGTTCATCAGCTTCATAAGATATCCCTTCGATAGGATTCTGTTTTCCTTCGGGAACTGCGTCCGATGACACCTCGATGCTTTCCAGTTCTTTCACTTCACTTCTGGTCATCGACTTCACTCCAATTGTTTCACTGGGCTGTTTCTGCTCTTTTGAAATTATTCCATCTGAAAAAAATGGACTTCTAAATATAAATCTGCTGTTTTCAGCAAGGGAATTTCCGAATTTTTTCTGATCAGAAATTCAAATCAATTATCTTTTAACAACTCCTCCGGAATCCCCAACAAGAGAATCCCGACTAACCATGTACTTCTTTATTAATCATATAAGAGGGAAGTAAATTTGGCAACCAATAAAGTGAGACCAAAAAGGTCTCATCTGAAATCCATTGTCTCCTTCAACACTAAACCGCAAGTGGTCAGAGATATTGATCATAATTCCTGATCAAGATAAACTGGTCATCCCAAATTTTCGGATGCACATTCTTAACCTGGTATATGCCACCAACATCTAAACAAAGATCTTTCAATCCGCTGCATGATATCCTCTCTTTCACCTTCTAATTCCTTACTATAAGCACTTCAAATTTCATCCCGAGAAATTTCTAAATCAATTTAATAGGCAATACCAGAAAGTTGCCCTCTCCTTCATTCAATGTTATCCTGTAGTATATCCAAATCACCATATGGAAGGAAGTTTGGATTTTGAAATAGCACAAGTTAAAGTGAATTCTTCAAAACAGTGATAGAATAACTTCAAATTATGAAAAAAAAAAAAAAAAAAAAAGGACGATTAATTAATATAACTGACATAGTATTAACTCCAACTTACATTCTTTTTTCTTTTTGCCAAATAATTTCATAACAGAAACTACAGCTGACCCAGTCAGTGACGGCATTTTCAGTCGTTCAATAAATATTAAGAAAGGTCGAACTTATATATAAATGATAATGTAACGTTTAAATACACAACAGCAATGTAGTTAATATGTGCAATGAGTATCAATATGTACGTATGTGCGAGCAAATATATTAGCGAATATATACATAACTATGAGGGAATTAATATTACTTGCTACCTTTTTTAAGTTATTTTATCTTATTTTAATTGATTAATATTTGCCTATATATGAAGCAAGGTATCTCAGTGTCTCAGTATAGTTGCACATCGGAAAAATATCTACATAGTGGAATGGTGCAAATGAAAGATTATACACCGGAAAAATACTACTAAGTGAAAAGATGTTGCATAATGAACAAATGCTGATGATTAAATTTCCCTTAGTATCAATTGCTATATTAGGAACTAATGATAGAATATGGTAAATTAAAAATGTCTAAATAAGCTATCACGAAAAGAAAAAAAAAAAGTAGAACAGCAAGGTCAGAAGGAAATATCATGTGGGAAATAATTATAGACAAAATTCGCCAAAATTGTGACACAGTTGGGTATAGTCAGATTTGCTATACCATAACATGCAAACAAAGCAAAGGGGTGGCATACAAAGCCATCGATATTCTCAGCCGCCGCTCGTCATCACATCATCATTTATTACAACCACTAAAGCAAAATTCTTCTCAAACTTTCTTATATTTAATTTTGCAGTACAAAAAAAAGTTTTCTTTTTGCGTAACTGTAATAGTTTTTGCCTTCTGTTGAAATAATTATGTAAGAATAGAAATACATAGATCAACGATAAAATATAAGTATCAATTTATCTTAGTTTTAGAAGAAACCAAACTGAGTAGAAACACCCACATTACTACTCTTTGCAACTTTTTTCGCAAGTTTCCCCTAAATTTTCCAAAGGACGAGGATTTTGTCCGGAAGTGGGGAACAGCGATTTGAAGCAAGACAAGAATCATATAAAAGATGGTAAGTAATGATGATTCAAACAAAATCGTACGTCGAATCAGCCCAGTCTTTTCTTTTATCAGTTATCAGTACGAAAAACAACTGCTTCACATTGTTTCTAATATTTTTACACTACTATGCTTTTGCCGTTCTATCTCTGTCCATTTGAAAGTACATTAATCACTTTGCCCTGCTTATTCATTCATCTAAATAACAAAATAATGAAAGAAAAGTTACCAATAACTACTCCGGTTCCCTCATTTCAGGATATTTCATTGAGTAATCATCAGAAGATACAGATAATAAGTTACTAAAGATAATCAGTGATACTTCAAACTTGTTGAGATAAAATCTGAATGTAGTCCTGCCAAATTATCTACTGCTAATTCAAAAACTATATGTGACATTTACATCCAATTAAGCTTTAAATATCACTTTACATCTCTGATAGTTTCTCCTTTATCAATAGGTGAATACCACATATTGCTAAGTGAAAACATATTATGAACGGCCAATGACTTCAAAATCCAGTATGTCAAAGAAGTGGAAGGAACAGAAGGAATGAGAAATGCATTATTTCCTATAAAACTGGATTGTTACTTTATGACTATTTGGTGATTTGAAATTAACACTTCTCGGAAGCTGATAAATGGAATTGAAAGATGTATCCTACTTCCTCTGTAAGTATCATCAGGCTACCAGACTCCCTACTATATATAATCCAAGCAGCGTCCTTTAGAACTACTTCGTAGCAGATTTGACTCTTTTAGAGGAATTTAGGTGACCCATTTTACAGCAGTTAATAGCCGTATGAACTTTATAGATCCTTGTGAGTTCTTTAGATTAGCAACAAGCTATAAGAACTTTTTATAATGCTCCTACAACAACTAGTTAGTTCATCGATAGTTTTTTCTTACTAGCTAAAGATGATCATCCTTTTCTTTTTAAGTCAGATAACTCCAAAATAACATTTTTGTTGAGATGATTTATGTCTTTTCTGTCTAAGAAATAACTTCGTACAGTAGCATTACATGTACAAATGTAATAACTGCATTATTAGTTTTACATCTTCAATAGATTTTCATTGTTTATTAGAAAAATTCTGTTTTTATTTTCCCAGAATCATCAAAACTATCCCACCAGCAGATTATTACGATGTATGTATCGATAACTAGCATAATTAAATACCGCTATCATTCTTATAGGGAAGAAGTTTTTCAATTCCAATCGCTCACACATTTTGCTCAGTTCATCTCTTCTGAAGACAATTTCATATCATTATCCACTGTTTACGGTACAGCAGTCTACCTACCCAAGAGATTAAATTAAAAACAAGAAGTGAAATTGAAAACACCTACTTTTACTGTTATCTTTTTCCATAACATTAGATTCGACAGTTTTTGGAATTTCTGGTGTTCCCGTTGTTGTGCCACCGGGAATCACCTGAAACATAGATGTAAATAACAGATTTGAAATTTGCTAAATTTTAAATTCATTAGTAAATTAAAGAAATTCTGCACAGACTATAAATTGCAATTTTAGAAAACTCAATAAGAAAAAAAAAAAAAAAAATTGTTAGCAACGTTAACAATAAATGCATATAAATCACAATTATTATTGCTATTATCATCGCATTTAATTGTTATAATTAAAATCAATAGTATCAAGCATGAAATATTAATCATATTAATAACTATATTATCAGTGATAATCTAATCTTCCCGATCGCATTAACATTTGTCGTACTACTTAAACTCTCTTCCTTTACCTCTCTTCAAATCCCCTCACCGTAGACCAATGAGCATACTAAAACCTCTTCTCACTGTTGTAACTAAATAGCCGAAAAGTAATGTCAACTGTTGTTTATAATTCTGTTGTCACATGTGACAACAGAATTATAAAGATAGTACGTTAAAAACGTCATCATAACGAACAGAATTATAAAGATAGTACGTTAAAAACGTGATCATAATCAACATAGAAATATGTAATCCTTAATGAAATAATCCTTGGGCTTTATCTATTCCGCTTTATCCATTTGTAGCATATCTGTTACTTTACCTTTAATCAAATTTTCTATTTTTTAAAATTTATTCAAGCAATTATAGTTTCTCTTTTCTTTCCTATTTGAATTTCACGAAGAGGAAAGAAAACATTTTTTTTTTTTTTCATCATTTGCGCGATTTTAATTGAAAGAGAAAAAAAAAAAAAAAAAAAAGGAACCCGTAAATAATTTCTGCATGATTCACAATTTCCCATGGATGATAAATCGATGAATGATGAATAAATCCTATATGTACTTTATAGATTAATCTTAATTTGTTACATATGAAACGATTATATCATACAACTCTCGATCACTGCTGTATTTTCATCAATTAATCATCCTTCTAACTATCATTCTTCACTGTTAATATCACATACAATAGTACATTGTAGTATACTCTCTTACATTTTTTATCAATCTTTGCCCTCTTTTCATTTATCTTAAACTTTTTTAACCTCCAATTATTGCTTAAATTATAGCATTTGAATATTCAAAAATTTTCTTTCAATCACTAACATGCAAACAGTTAAAGAAATCCATTTAAGCTGTTCGGAAATATTTTTGAAAAAAAAAAAAAAAAAGGTATATTTTACTCATTTTCAAAATTATTCCGATTCTCTTCCACTTAATTTTAAGTAAATTAAGTTTTCTTAAATTTAAAAAGAACTAACCTGATCATCCAAAACATTAGGTACTGTAGAGTTTTTGCTTGGCATAGATACCAAATTATCCAATGATTCAGGTACTGTTGTACATGTTTGCGCAGCATTTGGTTCTGAAGTTTCAGATGCCTTCTGAGTTTGAAGTGGTGATGATATATGCGTTTTGGATGCTTCTGAAGCATGCACCGGGAGGGATTGCTTTATTTGAACTTGCTGCAGAAGTTGAGTTTCAGTTGTACAGTTGGTATTGATAGCAATTTGATTATCTACAGAAGAGCCAGTGGTCTTTTCAGCCAGCTTTTGTATATTATTTTCTGGAACTGAAGCATTTGTGCCCTCTTGTACGGGGGATAGAAAAGAATCCCTAACTTCATCCTGAAATGCTGCAGTATTTGCAGCAGTTATAGAAGTGGATGCTTCTGTTGTTATTATCGCCGCTTCAGGTGCAAGTTTTAATTCAGTATTCTGCAGTGGAGTAGAAGTTGGTTCAGCAGGAGAAGATTGAGTTAATAAAGTCTCATTTGATGCGATCGTGCAAGAGAATTGATCAGAAATGGTTTCATTTGAAGCTTCAGGTGAATTTCCAGTAGAGATAGGTTTAAATGATACTTGTTCAGGTGGAAGTTCACAAGGCAAAGATTCAGAATTGATTTCAGAAATAGGAGAATTGGATGAGATATCGATGGTAGCAGATTTATCAGAAACTACTCCATTCGATGCTTCTTTTGAATTATCTTGATTGTAAGCTTTGGAAATTGTATTGGATTCGGTTTGGCTGCTTAATTCAGGAGGATTTTGATTCTGCTTGCTTGATATATCAACTGTTCCACTCGGCTGAATTGTTTTATTTGTAGGAATCTCTAGTAAGTTTCCTTTAGTTATGACTGCCATTTCTGCAGTTGTGATTTTCTGCAAAAAAAAAAAAAA